>CM066318.1:112123256-112723256 GCA_033807775.1 Saussurea involucrata
AAGCACGCTTAACCACAGAGTTCCCAAGGAACCCGCATGCTTGTGGCCCCAAAACGCGTTGTGTCTGGTAAGGCCAAGGTTTACTAATATACCCAACATCTCTCCTGTCCACGGCCGATGTGGGATTTGCCTAAGGTGTTACACACACCCCCCCTTAGGGACTCATCGTCCTCGATGAGGTTTGCCCCACCATCCCGAACGGCACAGGAGTGGCTCTGATACCATTTAGATAGATATCATGTTAAATACAGGGCATGTCCACATAATCACTTTCATTGGAGAAACATGTAAGGTCACGTATTTTAGTTAGAAAAACTCACCTGATAGCAATTTCCTTACTAACCTCGCGTCTCGTTTCGTCCGTACACCTAAAGCATAAAATTTAGGTCGATCAGAATCACCCGACTTCTAATTTAAAGCTTTCTTTAAACTGGATCCAACTAAAGGATTAGGATTATTCACTACTATACGATCTTCTTGTCTGACTAACTTGATTATAAGCTAGCCCATAATGACCTCATTTAAAGACTTCCTAATTGACCACAAGCCCAACACACCAAAGCATGCGGCCCAACATTTGCTTCCGGCCCGAAAGTGCCTCGGCCCAACTGCAGCAAGTGCGGGACTTCAAGTCCCGGTACGTCGCAACTTGCGGGAAACCCCAACTCCCGGTATACCCCTTCTCCCGGTAAGACTTTCGGCGAGTCCCGGTACTCTCGGCTAGTCCCGGTACTTGGTTCGGTGTTCGAGCTGCGGGACTCCAAGGTCCCGGTACCGCTTTGGTCCCGGTGTTCCTTGGTCCCGGCACAACCAACTCGGCAAAACAACTCGATAGCGATTAACATCTACACTTGGGGATTTCTATATAGGTCCTCTCTTAGTTCAAGGTTAATAGATGATTTACCCATCCTTAATGATTTACAAACATGTCTAAAACTAACCCAATACCCTTTTAACTTATTTTTGGGTTAGACCCACTTATCCTCTTAACTCACATTCCCAACTTAAAACATGGAATTGGAACAGTACCTTGAATCAAAGCAGAACTCTGAAGGTAGTAGGAGGATAACATACTGAAAGAATTACACTTACTATCAAGAATCCCTTCGTGAATTGCTTGCCCAGCTCTCTATCACTTCTTCTCTAAATTCCTTTCTCAGCCGCCACAATGATTTGCAATAAAAACGATCAGTAGTCAATACCTAGGGTTTTGGTCCCTATTTATGACTTTCAAAATTTCCATTTAATCCTTTAACAAAACTTTCATTTCTTTTATTTTAGCCACAAAACTTCAATCTATCAGAATTTGGGTTGTTACACCCTATATATATATATATATATATATATATATATATATATATAGGAGTGGGTTCAATTGTGAACATGAGGACAAGTCACAACCATTGATCAAGATTTGGAAAACTAATCAATGGTTAAAACTTAATGAAACCAATTGAGAAGTGATTAAGGACAAATATGGAAATTTGAATCAACGTCTACCATCTTTGACTTTTTATTTTTATTTTTAATTAAAAAACTTTTACCCCCTTAAAGTTTAAAATAAATTATCTTAAAAATTACTAATATTTTAATCAAACAAATTACATCAAAAAAACGAGAAATTTGTGCTCTTCGATATGACATCCATCTCGATATAGTTTTTTCTTCATTTTAACCGTTTTTACGTGAAATGCTATGTATATGTTATATTCAGTATGAATATGTATGCACGTTTCCTGCTGTCCATATTCAGTATGAATAACAAAGGGGAACGTTCATTCACTATTCATGACGAATAACTCAGTATTCAAAATTAATAATACAACATTCAGGATGAATAATACACGAATTCCTGATTCATGTATTATTAAACATGAATCATGTATTATTCATCTTGAATGTTGTATTATTCATCCTGAATGATACATTATTCATGATGAATAATATATGAATGACCCGTGAAGGTGTGAACACATGACACACTCTCTTTTGTTTTCCGATTCACAACCGAGACTTGGTTTTATTCTTTATGAATATGTATGCACATCTCCAGTTTTTCACATTCAGTATGAATAACAAATGTGAACGTTTATTCACTATTCATGATGAATAATACAATATTCAGAATGAATAATACAGTATTCAGAATGAATTATATAACATTCAGGATGAATAATACACAAATTCATGAATCGTGTATTATTCACCCTGGATGATGTATTATTCATACTGAATGATACATTATTCATGAAGAATAATACATGAGTGACCCGTGAAGGTGTGGAGACGTGGCGCACTCTCTTTCGTTCCTCGGTTCACAATCGAAACTCGATAGGTTCCCGATCCATCTCGATGGGTGTTGGGTTACGGTAATGAAGAATATGATGCCTTAGGGCGTTGAAGAAAGTGTTGTAGAAGGTGATGTCGAGTTACGGACTTACGGTGTCGAGATGTTGTAAACACTTGAACGTACATAAATATTCATAATGAATATAACACATATATGACATTTCACGTAAAAACGGTTAAAACAACAAAAAAAACTATATCGAGATGGATGTCATATCGAAGAGCACGGAATTCTCATTTTTTTGATGTAATTTGTTTGATTAAAATATTAGTATTTTTTAACATAATTTATTTTAAACTTTAAGGGGGGTAAAGTTTTTAATTAAAAAAGAAAATAAAAAGTCAAATATGGTAGTCCTGAGTTTAAATTATCTTCCCTTTTTACCCCTAATCACCTTAATTAATAATTTCAATTAAAAACTCTATTTAATATAAGTCATTGAATCAATAGAGATGGAAGGGCCAAGATTCGTCCTCACGTTCACAATTGAATTTGAGTTCACATTAAATATGTTGTTAAATGCTCTTATTCACGATTTTCTCACACACACACACACATATATATATATATATATATATATATATATATATATATATATATTATAAAATGTTAAAATTTACTTTTTTTTTTGGAAGACATGCAATAAAAACATAAAAGAAGTACAAGGATTCTACAAGGAGCATAATCTAATAGACAAATAACTAAGAGCATCTCTAAGCATGTTTTCTATAATTTTTTAAAATAGAGAATTAAATGTTAAAAATCTCTAAAAATAGTTACATTCATCTCCAACAGCTTTTCTATTTTAGAGATTTTAACACAAATTATATTAATATAATATTCTTTAATTTATATTCTCAATACACTTTAAAAGAAAAACATAATATAAAATGATAAGAAATTTATGTTATTGGTAGGTTGAATAAAATAATTTTTTTTTCTCATATTTAGAAAATTATAGAGTTTGATTGCTATTCTTCTCCAACATCATTGCTATCTTGTTTGCTAAAATAGAGATTCTTGTAAAAATCTCTAAATACTCTATATTTAGAGATTTTTACAAGAATCTATATTTTAGCAAACAAGATAGCAATGATGTTGGAGAAGAATAGCAATCAAAAACTCATTTTTTTCTATTTTAGCAATGTTGTTGGAGATACTCTAACTTATCAGCTAACTAATCAAGTAATTTATAAAAAAAAAAGCTTTACACTCTAAATAATTGAAATTGCACATGTTTGAATTCAAACTTGGACCATTCATTTAAAATTCAAAGCATTTACTTCCAACCTAGCTAAGAGCATCTCCAACAGCTTCCTCATAATTTATCCAAAATGGGAAACCAAAAGCCAAAATCCCTAAAAAAATATACATTTATCTCCAACAACTTCCCCATTTTGGAGAATCAAACATTAATTAAAATATTAAAATATTTCATTTATCTATTAAAATATTATTTCTCTCTCTACATATTTATTTTCAAAGTATCATATTGGTCATCTCACTTGGTAATCATTTTTGGAGTGATCTCTATATTTTGAGAAAAAAACTTTCTCTCTCCAACTTTCTCCATTTTAGGGATAGTTTTAGGGAAGCTGTTGGAGCACAATTTTAGCCAAAAATCCCTATTTTCTCCATTTTCCCCATTTTGGGGAAGCTGTTGGAGATGCTCTAACATTTCTACATAATAATGAGAGTAAATTACATTTTTGGTCCTTGTGGTTTTCACTCAATATCAACTTTGGTCCTTATTTCAAACTAATTACACTTTTGGTCATTATGGTTGTTATTTTGTTTCAATTTTGGTCCTTCTGACCAACTTTAATTAAAATAGTTATTTAACTTAAGGCTATTTTAGTCCATTTACATTTTATTTGTCTTTTTCATTTTTTGTTTTTATATAGTAAATTACAATCTTAGTCCTTGTGGTTTGTCTTTTTCTTTTCTTTTTTGTCTTTCTAACCTTTTCATTTTATAACCTTGTTATATTAATTAATTAATGATATTTTTTACCAACAAGACATTAAAAATACACATTTCATTTTGTAAATTACACCATTAGAAAATTATTGTCTCTTTAAAATAAGTAATTATTGAATATTTTTTAATTTTTACGCAATTTATCCAATATATATAAATTCGTGTACACTAATAAAAAAAACTTTTTTTTCTATTTTAAGTTGTGTTTAAATTTTTTATCACTTTCTTTTATTGTGTAAAAAATTGAAACTTATGTGTCAGTTAATCAAAAAAATGTATAGTTTTTACATTTAATTAAATGTTTTTTAAATGTGTATCAAATAAAAAACTATGTAACATAATATTTACTTTTTTTTCATAATATAAACTTAAATTTATTGTAATGAAAAATAAGTAATCAAGTAACAACCACACACTTTTAACAAGACTTTTCTAATGGTTTCATTTACAAAATGAAGCATGTATTTTAACGTATTGTTAGTAAAATTTATCATTAGTTACTTAATGTAATAAGGGATTAAAATGAGAAAAGTAGGAAAGACAAAAAAGTGAAAAACACCCACAAAAGTTTAAGTGTGTGGTTGTTATTTAAATATTTATTTTTTCGTTACAATAAATCTAAGTGATAAACTTCGATTTTTTACATAATAAAAGAAAGTGATAAATTTTTTAACACAACTTAAAATAGAAATGGTTTTTTTATTAGTGTACACGAATATATATATATATATATATATATATATATATATATATATATATGTTGGATAAATTGCGTAAAAATTAAAAATTTGTCAATAATTACTTATTTTAAAGATATCGACAATATTTTTCTAATGTTGTAATTTACAAAATGAAATGTGTATTTTTAATGTATTGTTAGTAAAAATTATCATTAATTAATTAATATAACAAGGGTATACAATGAAAATGATAGAAAGACAAGAAAGAAAAGAAAAAAAAGAAAAAAGACAAACCACAAGGACTAAGATTGTAATTAACTATATAAACTAATAAAACAAAAACTGAAAAGGACAAATAAAAGGTAAATGGACTAAAATAGCCCTAAGTTAAATAACTGTTTTAATTAAAGTTGATCAGAAGGACCAAAATTGAAATAAAATAACAACCATAATAACCAAAAGTGTAATTAATTTGAAATAGGGATCAAAGTTGATATTGAGTGTAAACCACAAGGACAAAAAATGTAATTTACTCTAATCTATACTATCTTATAAAGCATTTAGGATGAAAGTCTTAAAGTCTTAAATACAACTTAAAATGCACAAGATACTACTTCTTTATACACAAAGTCTTAAAGTCTTAAAAATTTAATTTTAATTTTAAAAACTAACCATTTAATTATCCCCTACTATTTTGTTTCAAAATTCAAATGGGTTTCGTAATAGCTGGCGATTCTTCTGCTCCTGCTTCCCCCATCTAAAAAACGATTGATGCCCTCCAAAGCCTCTCTCCAGGAAAACAATCGTATCTTGCCCTTTTCGTCGTCGCCCTGCCTCTGTTGGCGTCTGCCTCTCCGTCACCACCCCTACGTGAATCTCCTCTTCTAATTGATTTGAATCAGGTAAGTAATCTTAGGGTTTATTATGGATTTTGAACTTTGATTTTGTATACTTTTTCTATTAAGAGGTTCAATCCTCAAGTATATGCTCGCCTGGTTTTAGATTAAGCTTTTTTGTTCCTGACTATTTGTTTGAACCTACGTGCTTACCTGGTTTCATATTTCTACGGGTACCTTGTTCGATCCTGGTCTTGAGTCTTTTTCCCTCTTCTAATTTTGTTTCTTATGCTCCTATTTTCCCTCCCTTAGGTTTATGTAAGATTGTATATGTTTCTTTTTGTATTGACAGGTTTTGGATTCCATTTCCGTATACAACTCGAAATTGATAGCAACAAACCATTTTCGGATGTGGCTTTTCCCGCTTTCCATCAGGTGTTAGCTTTTCTAACCATCTACTTTTTGATTCTGTTATTTCACCATTGTCTTGGACCAACCTAATATTATCTGGTTTTGTTTCACGAGCATGTGAAATACATTTTAAGGTTGGTCATGCTTGGAATCACTCTTGGTGTATCTCTAAGTGTTGTTTCCCCCTATTAGCTAATCACTCTTTTCAGGTAAGCCTCCCACCCACTTTAAATTTCGTATCAATTATCATTAAAGATTCAACTTTTATTTATGGGTTTATTACAAGAATTAATACCCAATAAATATTTTTATGGTACCACTATTTTTCATTTGGGAATATTCTTGCAGTTGGATTCCATACTTCAAGTCTGTTAATTTGGTTTTATGTTTCATAATGAATACTTATCTGAGTTCTTTATGATTTGTAAATTGTTGAGGCTTTTAGATTCCTATGGAGTTCTATGGGTTGTAGATAGATCATTGTTGTTAGTTGATCTTAGCTTATTGACTGTTTTATCCGAAAGCTTGTTTGTTTTCCTTCTTAATGAACCACTTATTGGTTTTCTTTTTTTATCCATTCAACTATTCTCCACTTATTCGTTCAGTTTTGCTGGAAAGTACTGACAAGTTTTTTTTTCTTCTTCTAATGATTCATTGTTAATAGGGACATATAAGAACTTTCTTTAAAGCTATTCAAATGTGGAAGGAAGAGACAATTATGAAGGTGAAAATCATTTTATTCACTAAGCATCTATATATAAAAGATAAAAATATTTTAACTAATGATTACCTTTTTTCTGTTGATATTATGACAAAAGAAATGGAAAGGCCACAAGAGTCATTTGTCAATTCTCGAGGGGAATGTGAGTCTCACTGATATCACATGAATCGTTTTAGTTCTATAGTGCAAAATTTCGAACTTGGATTGTTTCGATAACTTGTGTTCTTCGTTTGTATGCTTTTCGTTCTTAGTGTTGATTGACACAGAACCACCGATTTAGTAAGAGGAGAAAATACCAATGGTGATCATCGTCTATTTTAATTCTTTGCTTTTTCAATCAAGTCATTTTCTTAATGTCTGAATATTTTTCTACGAGAATTGCAGCAAAATTTTCAGTTGAAGACAAGAGAAAAGATGGGTAGGCAATTCCAGTGGTCTACTACACTTGGTTTGTCGTATTTACGACTACATTTTGTTTACCTTCCTTGTGTGATTTACAGAATTTACGACTATGCTTGGTGTACGTGAAGGTAATTTCTAGCATCTTAAGTTGATCTATTTGGTGAGTTCACATCTATTTCTCCTTCTGTATTTTTCTTGATCTCCAAATAGTTGTGCAAATATTGTGCTTATAATCCTCATCAAGGAATGTACAACCATCATTCTAATATTCGTTGCTTCCGTGGAGTCTTAAAAAGTTATGGTCTAACCGGCAACCCCAACCGCCTCTGTTTGATCATATGTTTTGGGAGTTGAGAGTGTTATTAATTAATAATTATTGAATTCCAACTTGAGATGATCACTCAGGAGTGTTAATTAATTATGAACTTCGTAGGATCCAAAACAAATTGTTTATATTAGAGCCTCATGGACATGCAGGTTCCTTTAATTCTGCAGATTTTTGATCGTAGGTTTGACAAATTCTTTTCAGTTTCAATTAATGCTCAATGATGCTTCAATTTGCTTTAACCACACTAAAGAGATGGGTTAGAACATAGATGGATTTCATCCAAAAGTTTTGGTTTGCTTTTTGTATCTGTTATATTATTGATACTTTAAAGTGGAAGCTGTTTTACTTATGAATCAAATCCACTTAGGGTTCAATCTATAGAGTTTCTCATGTGGAAAACTTTGGCCTTTATATGAGAGCAAATTTTATTTTATTCTTGTATTTATGAGTTTTGGGATGTTGGCGCTGGTGATGATAGTTTTTAAGGCTTGTTTCGTAGTGGCTGCCTAATATCTTTCGTCATTCACCGGGCTTGAGAGATTATGTTTTTTTTTATCCTTCCTTGGATGCTTGAGGCACTGATTCGTATAATTAAACATTTCTTTTCTTCATTTTTATTATTGTTAATTGGTTTTTCGGCATCGAATTCATTTGTAAAGTACAAGGAGCTATGGCTACAGTTCTCAAACTTATCTTTTATTGCTTTGCTGCTAGATTTTATGAATCACTGGAAGCATGTTCCTTCATTTGGAATGCATTAACAGTCATAAGGGTAATGCTTGGGCTGTGTTTGTAATTAGCCTTTCATGAAGCCCCAGCATTTCAAAAGCTATGAGATTGAAAGCATTAAGTGGATTTCTTGGTATGATTTTTGTAAAGGCCTAAATTGCATATGGATAGGTTACATCTCCTTTAATTGCACCCCTCATTTGGGTAAGATTCTTGGTCTTTATTATGTTCACCTGGTGAGGTGATTGAACCGGTAAGCGTTTAATCGAGTAGCCTCCTCTCAAACTTTATTAAATCCCTTTGTTTGAAGGGATTTTGTTGCTTATTTTTTTCTGTGTGTCGTTCTTAGTTTTAACAGTTTAGGACTATTAGTTATTTAACTAGGGTGTAGAGATTTGTTAGAATGTCGGATGTTTTCTATTATGTCTCATATTTGGGCTCAAGGTCATTTTCAAGATTCCCTAAAACAACGGTTTAGTTTTGTATGTAAGTTAATTTTACAGGATGAACTTGGTTTTGAGGTTCATTTTTTCTCTCCTTTCTCCTGCTGCTAAAATTAAGATATCAAACCATATTTTACATGTTCAATTGATTCATAAGACTGATAGTTGTTTGGCCAACTAATATATATCGGACCAACTTTTTCTTGGCAACCATCATAAGTTATAGATTATCAATATGTATACAGTTAGCTTGGTTGGATTCTATTTATTTTATATTTTGTACTATATAATGCAGACGAGTATGCAGATGGATCGAAGGTAACATTGTACATAAAAGCCATCCAAGCCTTCTTTTGGTTTGTTGAATAACTTTTAACAACAAATAGACCAAAGTTCCAAGTTTTTTAACAAGTTGTGGCAACTTAAGTGTAACAACTTAACTTTGGCATTACGTCACTCTTCTTTGCATTTCTTTATAGTTTTAATTAATTTATAGTGTTTCATCTTTCTTGCTACTAGAATAGTAGCAGTTTATTTGTATTTTTGCTACTGCTTGTGGTACATTTTTCTTTGGCTTGTAACACCCCCCTTACCACGACACAATATTGTCCGCTTTGCCCCACTGGCTCACGGCTTTGTTCTTGGCGACCTGGCAAGGACTTCGCAAGGACTTCCCAGGAGGTCACCCATCCAAGGAACCCAAAGCACGCTTAACCACAGAGTTCCCAAGGAACCCGCATGCTTGTGGCCCCAAAACGCGTTGTGTCTGGTAAGGCCAAGGTTTACTAATATACCCAGCATCTCTCCTGTCCACGGCCGATGTGGGATATGCCAAAGGTGTTACACACCCCCCCCCCCTTAGGGACTCATCGTCCTCGATGAGGTTTGCCCCACCATCCCGAACGACACATGAGTGGCTCTGATACCATTTGTAACACCCCGCTTACCACGACACAATATTGTCCGCTTTGCCCCACTGGCTCACGGCTTTGTTCTTGGCGACCTGGCGAGGACTTCCCAGGGGGTCACCCATCCTGGTACTACTCCCACCCAAGCACGCTTAACCACAGAGTTCCCAAGGAACCCGCATGCTTGTGGCCCCAAAACGCGTTGTGTCTGTTAAGGCCAAGGTTTACTAATATACCCAGCATCTCTCCTGTCCACGACCGATGTGGGATATGCCTAAGGTGTTACACATAGGTTGAATAATCTGAAAGATATGATAAAAACAATGATTTGAGGACGTGAAAACACCATGATTTGTTTGCTAACCTCATCTCTTTCACACGTTGATGCAATTATGTTTGTGATTACATTTAATTATACGTCATGTCCTAGATTTAATTGTATGTCTACATATATGTTTCCTTGAAAAAGTCACGATTGTGAAATCTTACTCAATAAATCATATGCATGTATAGGTAATCGTTTGTAGTCTTTTTTTGGTAGGAAATTTGTACTTCTCTGGTAAGAATCACGGATCTGTTCTCTCGCTATATTGATAACAAAATTCAATGCCTACAAAGTACAGGAACTCTGTTCTTCAGCTACCGACTGCCAAACTACGCAAGGAGAGATCGTCGTCAGTTAAGATCATCACCGGTGAATAGTTTCTTTTTTATTTTATTTTTGTAATTGATCACTTCTTACTATAAAATCATCTGCTCTTTTGCACCTGATTTGGTTACCTGACATCTCAAAATCAATGAAAAAATTGAGGGTGTGGGATGCAGTCATGCGGTATTTGTGTTAACAAAGACAATCTTTTTAGAATATGGCAGTACAGTTTGATGACAGTTTCATGCATGGGAGATATGTTTTTATACCAATTTGTAAAAGTTAGTATTTATTTCTTAAATGTATTCATTAGAATTCTTTTTTGTTCGTCGTACAATAATTTGAGAAACACATTGCATTTCCTTGGCTGTGTGTTGATAAACTTTGAATAGTAATTGAGATTCAAAGTGGCTTATAGTGTTATGATGAATGACCTAATCCATGGAATCTGGTATTTGGTGCTTAATTAAAATGGGATGAACATCAATATTCTTCATTTGGTGGTTGTTGTTGAGGGGCTCTCAACAATTTTTAAATGATAATTGCATTAGGCCTATGATGATTTTTGAAAGCAGATTAGATTGTTTATATGTTAGCAATATGGGTTGTTTAACATTACTATGGTTACTTATTAATGGTTCTTCAAATCAATATAGGAGTGAATAGTCTCAATTTGGTGGTTTCATATTCTTGCAAATGGGATTAAATGTTTTTTTAAGTAGTTTTTTTGGGTTTTTTTTTACATTGATTTTGGGCATATAAGGAGGTCAAGTTTTGGAATTCAGTTTTAGAAATGGCAAGAGTGGTTTCCTCCCTTATCACGTAAGACCATCATTATCATCATATTTACCAGGTAAGATTCTTGGTCTTTCTCGTATTCAAAATCGTTTACATTTGTGACTCCCGCCGCATTGCGCGGGTACACTGCTAGTAATAAAAGAATGCACCGACACATACTTACATTCATATATGACACATCGATTGAAATTAAAGTTTTTTTATAATAATAACAAAAATTGCGTATATGATAATTTTTAAGGAAATTGGCTCAAATGGCTATTCCATACCATTGACGTCTATAAATAACCACTTTGCTAACCATATTCCCAAAATACCCAAAACTCACGCAGAGAATTTTCTCTGCGTAAGTTTATTTTTCGTCACAAAAAATAAAAAAAAAATTAAAAAATATTTACGCAGAGAAAACTCTATGCGTAAATTTCTCATTCTACGTGTCTGCGTAAAGTCCACATATGAACCACGTAGACTCCACGTTGGAAAAAAAGTTTATGCAAAAAGTCTAAAAAACATACGCAGAGAGAAGTCTCTACGTAAGTTTTGAATTTTTTTTTATTTTTTTCTTGATTTTTAATAAGAAGGAATCAGATTCTAATTTCAGCGATTTGACACAAAAAAGCTGAAGGAATAAAACAGGGATGCTTTACAGTCGATTTGATTTTAGAAAAAAATAAATGTTTTTAAAAAATAAATAAATAAAACTTTTGTACAATTTTAAAACAAATAAACATATAACAAATTGTATACAAATGTAAACATAACAATTTTATAAAAATCATCATAAAAATTGGTGGGTCACTTAAGATTTGAAGATGACCTCAGTCTCTCAATTTTACACAGTTCATACTTAGAATAATTTCTAGGTTCTTTACAAGCAGTTTAATTGTATAAAAATGTTCGGTGAAGTCGAAGATCAACCGAAGAAACAAAGTAGAAGTATATCTTCAAGGCGGATTGAAGATAGATTTCTCAACCAAAGATTAAGCTGCTACTTGGGACGTCCTAAGGTTTTAGGCCAGTACAAGGTCCTAAGGTTTCAGGCCAGTACAAGGTCCTAAGGTTTTAGGCCAGTACACTTGAAGAGCAAGGAAAATCTTGAAGACTTGATCGGTAGGATCTCTTGAAGATGTTAAAGACTTGATCTCCAGGATCTCTTAAAGATGTTGAAGATATGATCGGCATGATATGTTGAAGTCATGATCGGCAGAGAATTCCTTAAGAAAGAATTCTTGAAGATATCTTGAAGACACCCTAGGCCAACAGTTTACAACAGGTATATTCAGCTTTATCTACAAAATATATTTGGGATATCCTGCAATGACAGAGATATAATCCGAGGATCAGAAAAAGGATCTTTGTATTTGTTATCTCTTTCAAGAAAGCTCAACTTCAACAACAGGTCAACGCTTCAAGACAAACATACAAAGACAAAAGTACATCCCAGTACTTTTCAGAAGAAGCTGCTTCCATCCTGCCATCCAAGCCCTGCTTGACAAGTGTCCATGAATTTAATGCATGAGGCACTATATAAAGAGGTCTTCTCCTTCCTTGCAAAACCACCAGTTTTACAGACTCTCAAGCTTTCAAGTGTTGGCATTTCTCTCTCAAGAAGTTCATTTGTTTTCTTAGTGTGTTACAATTGTTCTTCATTCTCTGTGTGACTGTGTGTTAGATTGTTTGAGTAGATTTTATCTGTTCTGTTCCGCAACAATTAATAGTTTCTGTGTGTAATTCTTATTTGAAGTTTTTCAATAAAAGAATTAAATTAAGTGAAAATTTTGTGTATTGTATTCAACCCCCCCTTCTACAATACTTGTTTACCATTGCTAATCCATAGCTGGGACCAACAAGTGGTATCAGAGCAGGCCAGTTTAATCTAATAAACTTGATCTGCAATGGCTTCATCTTCTTCCTTAAACAATATTTCTTCTCAAAACTCAAATGCTGGATCATACGACAATGGATCCATATCCAAACCACCAAAGTTTAACCCTAATAACTTCTCTCTGTGGAAAAGTCGTATGATGCTCTTCTTAGAGGGAGTTGATGTCACCAAGTTTAGAGGAATGATTGGGTCACTTCTTTATCTTACTGCTAGTAGACCTGATATTATGTTTGCTACTTGCCTGTGTGCGCGTTACCAAGCCAATCCTAAGGAATCTCACTTGGCTGCGGTTAAACGCATCTTTCGGTATCTGAAAGGTACCATGAATCTGGGTCTTTGGTATCCCAAAGACTCAGGTTTTGATCTAATGGGTTATTCAGATTCTGACTTTGCAGGATCAAAGGTTGATAGAAAAAGCACCACTGGAAGCTGCCAACTCCTTGGTGGTAAACTTGTTAGCTGGTCTAGCAAGAAGCAACACCCAGTCTCCACCTCCACGGCTGAAGCTGAATATGTTGCTGCTGGTAGCTGCTGTGCTCAAATCCTATGGATGAATAATCAACTAAGGGACTACAATCAGATCTACTCTCAAGTCCCAATACTGTGTGACAACTCCAGTGCAATTGCCATTGCAAACAATCCGGTGCTTCACTCCAGATCCAAGCACATTGATATTAGGTATCACTTCATAAGAGATCACATCTCCAAATGTGATATTGAACTACATTTCGTCCCCACCGATCTTCAACTGGCGGATCTCTTCACAAAGCCTCTTGAAGAAGCTCGGTTTAAGTTTCTCTTAGGAGAACTTGGTATGTTAAATTTAGATGTATAAATAAATAAATAAAAGAGAAAAAAAATCAAAAAAAAACAAGATTTTACTGTGTTTATTATTTTATCAGCTAGAAACTTTGTTAAAATATTGGGTACAAGAAAAGTCAACCCTTTCTCAATTTTATCTTCCATATCCTACCTTCTCTCTTTTTACCATATCTTCCTCACAACAAACACATCTCTTTTACCCTCCTCAATCCAAGTCACACTCAATCTCTACCCCCCCATTTCTTTTACCCATCCAAATTTACTTCTCATCCTCACCCTTCTTTTTCTTCTCAACAAAAACACCCTACCATCTCTTTTTAACTCTCCTAAGATACACCTACCTCCTATTCTACATTACATCCTACCCATCCTTCTATATATTTTCCTTCATCATACTCCTCTAAATCACATCTCCAAACTAACCTTCACCAACTAAGACAAGCACTCCAAACACCCTTCTCTCGGCGCTGCTTCCCAACCGCCAACCACACTGCTTCCCAACCGCCGACATCCCATCGGCTGCCGCAGACCCCTTTGCCGCCGACCCCTTTGCCGTCGACGATCCACACCACCGACGATCCCCTTGCCGCCGCAAGCAGCTCACCGACAGCAAGCCACCGCCCATCCCTCACCGCCGACGCCCTTCTCGCCGACGACCCACACAACCGCCGACCTGCTGCTTACCGCCGACCTGCTGCCCCCACCGACCCCACCCCCACCGAGCCCCTCCCTTCCACCGCTCCCGCCGACACCCCCCTCCCTCTCCCCTAAGCCATCGACGATACCCCAACTGACCGACCCCCCCCCCCCCCCACCGACCCCCCACCACCGATACCCCTCCTCTCTCTCCTCTCCACTTTCGGCCGTCGACACCTCATACCCCCCACCCACCAAAAAAAAATCCACCGAAACCCTCCATTTTGTTTGGCCGACACCCAAACAAAACCCATCATTTTTTGTTTCTTTTCAAATCCCAAGACCATCAACATTTTTTAATCCCCCTTCTAATTTCTATATTCTCCATCCCTCCCATCCTAAATCCTAAACCTATCATCTCCCATCACACTCCACCTCCTACCTCCTATTACCCAACATATATTTTCTTTCCCTTTTACCCATCTTTACCCCACTTTAAATACCCCTCTCCATCCTTCTCTCATCTCGACTTTCAATTTCTCAAGATGGCATCCTCTTCTTCTCCTCCCACATACCAACATGAAGCCTTGGTCTTCAACTCTTGCAATCATCTTGCAAGATTTGCTAATGACCCCCAACATCCAGAACATAGCCCAGTCTCCTTTTTTCTTCAACAGTCTCCTCTACAATATGCCTTCACCAAAAGCATCAAAATGAGCAAAATGCTTCTGGGAAATTTCTGGATTTCTTGTTTCTATGATGAAGCTTCTGCACAAATCAAGGCCTCCATCCTTTCTGATGTTGAACCTAATCTTAGCTTTGGGGTTGAAGACGTTCGTTCTGCTCTACATCTTCCAACTTTTCCTTCCTATGAAAAGTTTCCTCTAGGCAAAGATGCTACATCTCTTTTGGACATTGAACATGGTGAGGTAGTTAGTGCAATCCGGTACGAACCCAAAGAAGGTGATAAAGGGCCTGCAACTCTCATGCGCAAAAACATGGGTCCGGTATGGAACTTCTTCTTTACTCATATCCTTCTATGCCTTAGTCGTAAAACAAGCGGTTATGACCAAGTCCCATCTTATGCCACCAAGCTTGCCCATGCTCTTATGTTTCAAAGAAGGATAGATTTTGCTAAATATTTCTTTGATGAAATAGTTAGTGTGATAGACAGTTCCAAGAGGCCGCATGTTGCATATCCCATATTTCTTTCTCTCATCATTTCCCACAAGTTGGCTGCTGCTCTTGAAGCTGATCAAAAGTCAGCTACTCCTAAATTTGTGTATGACTACTCTCCCTCAACTGTCACCAAACAAATTCTGCAACGCGAACAGGATGGATCCACCATTCTTCCAGGTATGTCTTCTTTCATTAACTCTCCCAATCTACAATGGGTAGATGCCCGAGACCCTCGTCCTATTGTGGCTTCCTCCACTGTAGTGGACCCTTCTCCCCCTACCCGAGTGAAACCGACAAGCAAATCCAAAAAATCTAAAGCTTCCGGTAGCTCTGCACTCGCTTCTATGACTATGCCACCAAAATCACCTTTGTCGGCTACCCAAGTCAACACCCCTTCCAAGAAGCGGAGTCACTCCTCATCCCCCCTTAAGTCTCATCCAAAAAGGCATGAGGATCATTTGAGGGCCATAACCACACATCCAGCAACAGATTCTTTACAATCTGAAGTTGTTGCAATTGTCCCAACCAGGCCCAGGGAATCTGCTGACCCCTTAGCTAGCTCCTCTGTCTCCTCCCAACAGGTTTCGGTTGAAAATTTGGAGACCCACAATGCTCCTTCTTCTATCAACTTCTTGGTGGATGAAGATGACTTGGACCTCTCTCCAGTCCAAGGTACTGCTTTCTCACTGCAAGGTCATACATGTTTACTTGATTATCTTGTTGAAGATTCTCCAGATGATCTTCCCGCTTCTGCATATCGGTATCACTCACCAACTACCACCGAAGAAGTTCAGTTGTCTCCTACCAGTGACAACTCCTCTGCAAGCTTCCATGGCTCATCTCCTCCTCTTATCTCAAAGCCTCATGGCTCTCCTCCACATGAAGAAATGGAGCATTCAAGCTCTTATGTTGCTGCCTTATCTGCAAATCTACCACCTTCTGGAGATCCTATTGTTGACATGATGGTGCCATCCTCTCCTCCATCTTCAAGGTATCTTCCTCATCACCCTCCCACACCTACTCATCACAGGTGTGAAGCTCCCATCACCAGATATGTCTCCCCTGCAAGCCAACTTGGATCCATCCAGGGTTCTCTCTCTGGCTTACACTCTCAGCTTCAGTCTCTTTTAGATTCTAATGCCAGTCTCACGCTCTCTATGGCTGCCATGAAAACTTCTTCTGAGGCTCGTGATCAGGAAATTATTAGGCTACAGTCATCCATTGAGAGCCAGCAAAGCCTAAATAATCAGCTTCTTGGTGGTCTTGTCTCTCTTCACCAAAGGATGGATGCTCTTCCAGCGGCGCAGGCTCGAGTCCTCACTCACTTTGCTGATGTTGTCCTGTCTCGTGAACGGTTGACCGCTGAGGGGGAGAGAGGTCTGGAAACTCTTTCCACCGACCAACCGGGTCAATCTGACGTGCCAGGTCCTTCTGACCCATCCAAATCGGCACAACCAGATCCACCAACTCAGGGGGAGCAAACCATTGAAAATACAGGTACACTAGTTGAGGGGGAGCAATCTGAGTTCTCCAAAAAGTTTGCATGGTGCAAGAAAAAGTTACTTGGAAGGACCAGTATCTCTAAAATCGTTGAAGCCAAACTAGCTACTCACAAAGAATCACATGATGTCTATGTGATACTTACCCGGGCTGACAACTCCATCACACCGGTAAGATTTCATGACCTTGATTCTTATGGTATGTTAGAATGGTACGAAATTGTTGAATGTCTTAAAGATTCAAAAAGTCCGAACCTAGTTGATGCAAAGATATATATCAGAGGACTTCTTGACAATCTAAAAAAGATAAGGAAAGAATTCCACCAAACCATCTTTCAAGATCTTGCTGCTATAGGAATTCTTCCTGATCTCAAGAACCTGAACCTAAAGCTTCCCTCAGTCCCTACCAGAAAATCTCCTTCTGTGTTATACAGACCGTATCGGGGCATTTTCTTCAACAATGCCCAAGGCACACAACAATTCTTCCGATATGAGGAGATATCTATGGCTGACTCTATCTTCCTTGAAGCCATCCTTGTCATTACCCCTGACACAACTGCAATCCCTCCACTACAACATGCCATCCTAGCTGAACTACAGAAAAGGATGAATTGATCATCTTTTTATGTTTCTGATATGTACTTTTAAACTTAAGTTATTGCTCTTTCAAGTTTTCAATACAAGTACACTTTTGTTAATAGTTTGTACAGCTATACTTTACCATTTCTTCTTACTTGTAAATGTCAGATACAAAAAAAAATCCAAAAAGAACAAAAAGAAGGGACTATGTGAAAAGAACCCAAAAGAGTAAACAAGGGTCAAAAATGAATTATTCAGTGTTTACTTCTCAGATTCTAAGTATGGATGTCATCCTCAAATAGGGGGAGATTGTTGGGTCACTTAAGATTTGAAGATGACCTCAGTCTCTCAATTTTACACAGTTCATACTTAGAATAATTTCTAGGTTCTTTACAAGCAGTTTAATTGTATAAAAATGTTCGGTGAAGTCGAAGATCAACCGAAGAAACAAAGTAGAAGTATATCTTCAAGGCGGATTGAAGATAGATTTCTCAACCAAAGATTAAGCTGCTACTTGGGACGTCCTAAGGTTTTAGGCCAATACAAGGTCCTAAGGTTTCAGGCCAGTACAAGGTCCTAAGGTTTTAGGCCAGTACACTTGAAGAGCAAGGAAAATCTTGAAGACTTGATCGGTAGGATCTCTTGAAGATGTTAAAGACTTGATCTCCAGGATCTCTTAAAGATGTTGAAGATATGATCGGCAGGATATGTTGAAGTCATGATCGGCAGAGAATTCCTTAAGAAAGAATTCTTGAAGATATCTTGAAGACATCCTAGGCCAACAGTTTACAACAGGTATATTCAGCTTTATCTACAAAATATATTTGGGATATCCTGCAATGACAGAGATATAATCCGAGGATCAGAAAAAGGATCTTTGTATTTGTTATCTCTTTCAAGAAAGCTCAACTTCAACAACAGGTCAACGCTTCAAGACAAACATACAAAGACAAAAGTACATCCCAATACTTTTCAGAAGAAGCTGCTTCCATCCTGCCATCCAAGCCCTGCTTGACAAGTGTCCATGCATTTAATGCATGAGGCACTATATAAAGAGGTCTTCTCCTTTCTTGCAAAACCACCAGTTTTACAGACTCTCAAGCTTTCAAGTGCTGGCCTTTCTCTCTCAAGAAGTTCATTTGTTTTCTTAGTGTGTTACAATTGTTCTTCATTCTCTGTGTGACTGTGTGTTAGATTGTTTGAGTAGATTTTATCTGTTCTGTTCCGCAACAATCAATAGTTTCTGTGTGTAATTCTTATTTGAAGTTTTTCAATAAAAGAATTAAATTAAGTGAAAAAATTTGTGTATTGTATTCAACCCCCCCCCTTCTACAATACTTGTTTACCATTGCTAATCCATAGTTGGGACCAACAAAAATCATATATATTTTATAAATCAATATTTTTAACATATTTTGAAAAAAACATTGTTTTATTTTATTTTTAAAGATTTTTTTATATAAGTACTTTTCTAAATTATTTATATAAAAATAGATAAATAATTTTTTTTAAATATTTTTGCAACTAATTAGACAATACCCTAAAAAATTTAAAATTATTTTTGCAACTAATTAGACAATAGTTTTGTTTTCGAAAAACAATAAAAACTTAGAATATATTGTTATGTAAATTATTATAAACTTACGCAGAAAGTCTAAAAAACTTACACAGAGAGTTTCTCTGCGTAAGTTTTAAAAAACTAGATAATTTTGTTAATTAGTAAAATGGTTCTACGCAGAGAAAAAAGGGCATCACACTGTAAGTTTCTATATATATGTAGGTTCCATGTCCATTATTTTATAGATTTCAAACAATTCATTTTTTTTATTTCTTACTCCCATCATTCGTCGTAAACACTTATTTCTCTACATATATGAGGTTACATATCCGTTGTAAACACTTCATTCTCTCTATTTCGTCCTCCCATCATTCATTCCAAGACCATGGCCTCTACAACCGAAAAAGTGAGGTTGCATATCCGTGGTGGAGGAAGATGGGAAAAAGTAAACAATGTGATGGAGTATGTATCTGATCAAGTTTTTCAACGTGGGGTAATGTTGCGACAAAACATTACACATGATGCGTTGGTTAGCTATGTTGCACAAAATTTTGAAATTGAAGGTGAAATTGGGTTGTCATATAAGTATGATGGGGGTGTTTTCTTATTAGGCGATGACGATGATGTTATTGGTTTTATGGAGTTCGCTTCTACTTCAAGAAGACCGGCAACACTTTATATCTCGGTTGAAACTTCTGTTAGTCGTGGTTTTCGATCGGGTAGAGGAAGCAATGTGGGAGGAAGTTCCACCCCCTCCAATCATTGAGGCTCAACCATTTGTCACTCACAATCAACCTCCATTTATTGATGAACAACAATTAATACGACAAGAGGAGGTTCCGTATGTGCCCCAGTTTGTTTTGCAAGAAGAACCTAACTATGGTTATAACAACGACTGGTTTCCCGATACCGAAGAATTTCCAGAGGTGCCAATGTTTTTAAGTTGGGTATACCTGAAATTAATGATACAGATTCTGAAGATGGTGACGGTTCCGAAGAGGGAGCCTTAGGAGACGGGGGAGAACCAAATGAAGAAATATGTACTGCCAATACATCATTTTCGGTGAGCAATGATTTTTTTGGTATGCCTCCCATAGTTCCAACACCAGTACCCACGATCACAGACAACGAACCGGTCAATTATAATCGCACTACACACATCTGCCTTGGGCAAATATTTAGCACGAAAGAAGGACTGAAGTTAGCCATGGGATTGAAATTTGTTAAAGAGGGTTTCGAGTTTAAAGTCAATAGATCATGCACGAAAAGGTATGAGGCAGTTTGTGTGCATGAAAGTTGTAATTGGAAGATCAGGGCGAACGTTGTTGGAGAAAGCACCATGTTTGAAGTTCGAAAATTGGAGGACCGACACACTTGTTCGGGAACTCAACTACATCCTAATCATAGGCAAGCAAATAGAAAATTTTGGGTCATATAATAAAGAAAGCCGTTTCAGACGAGAGTAGAAATTACAGGCCAAATGACATAAGGAATGATGTGAACGAGCAATTCCATATATCTGTTTCCTACAATCAAGCTTGGAGCGCCAAATGTTTCGCATTGGCCCAAATTAGGGGTACGCCGTCGGTTTCCTTTAGCAGACTTCCAGTGTATTTTTATAATATGGAGCGCCTGAATCCAGGTACCGTGACGAGAATAAGGACTGATGAGATGCAACGCTTCCGATGTTGTTTCGTCGCCCTTGGATGTGCGGTATGGATTATTATTATTAGACATTTAGTTTAATTCATATATTTGTTGATTAAGATGCAAAAATATTTTTTAAAAAAAATATTTATCTATTTTTATATAAATAATTTACAAAAGTACTTATATAAAAAAATCTTTAAAAATAAAACAAAACAACGTTTTTTCAAAATATGTTAAAAATATTGATTTATAAAATATATATGATTTTCATGATGATTTTTATAAAATTGTTATATGTTTACATTTTTATACAATTTATTATATGTTTATTTGTTTTAAAATTGTACAAAAGATTTTTTTTAAAACATTTATTTCTTTCTAAAATCAAATCGACTGTAAAGCATCCCTGTTTTATTCCTTCAGTTTTTTTTTGTCAAATCACTGAAATTAGAATTTGATTCCTTCTTATTAAAAATCAGGAAAAAAATTCAAAACTTACGCAGAGACCTCTCTCTGCGTAAGTTTTTAGACTTTCCGCGCAAACTTTTTTTCCAACGTGAGATCTACGTGGTGCATATGTGGACTTTACGCAAACACGTAGGATGAGAAACTTACGCCAAGAGTTTTCTCTGCGTAAATATTTTTAAAAACCATTATTTTTATTTTTGGGAGGAAAAATAAACTTACACAGAGTGTAACAACCCAATATAAAATGAAGCATATCATTCAAATAATAACAAAGTATCTCAAAATCGGTCTCCAAAATCTCAATATCAAAATCAAAATATAGGTTGGCGGAAACAACCTATACAACTGAGAATAAATTCTATGTTATAAAGATAAGTGCAACTCTTCTCTAACTGCATCTGTACTCACGATCTGCTCTACTCACTTACTAGAGCCTCCTACTGCTTGCTTACCTGAAAAAGTTAGTTTGAAAAATGCGAGGGTTAGACCATGAGGTCTAGTGAGTCCCCTCAAATTAACAGTCCTCAAAAAACGTTTAAAAACGATTTATAACTTTTACATATAAAAACATTCACATAATATTTCATAAAGCTTCCACGGATAACTCCGCTCCCGTAAATGGCACCCTGAAGTCACTCAAGAGTGACAACGAGTCAGTCTCACGCTGCCTTACTGGATACTCCCTTCCATGGCATAAACGGGTCACTCCTCCCGGCATGAGCACTGGCGGGTCTACCTCCCGACTTAGCCAGTTTACGTCTAACACAATGTATGCATACATCTCATATAACTTTACATAAGCTTTCATGCAATTAAATCATACAAATAAAAGCATGGCATTTCTCATCAATTAATTGCTTCAGAAAACACGTTAAAAGCACGCATTTTTAGTTAGAAAAACTCACCTGACTCTTTAGCAAACTTCTCGCTTCACGACTTCTTACTTACGCTCCTGACCTCTAGGTGAAACACCTAAAATTTTAGGAAACGTATATTATTAGTATAACATTTGCTATCCGAGTTTACTTCCGAACGTGACCCAAAATCATCTAAGTTTGGTAAGTTACACTTTAGACCAAACATCGGGTTCTAGACTCTGCTTACCGGCCCAAATAAATTAACTCCAGGTTCATATTTAAATTTCTGGATTCCCTCGATATAAATTTCGGTTCCCAATTAATTTGGGTCCACTACCGACTTTCATTTTAAAACCAACATTAAGCCCACACCAACTTTCAATTTAATTCAGCCCATACCGACTTTCATTATAAAACTAAGAGTAAATTACACTTTTGGTCCCTGTGGTTGCCACCTACTATCAAGAATGGTCCCTATTTCAATCTAATTACAATTCTAGTCATTGTGGTTGCCATTCCTTTTCAATGTTGGTCCCTCAAACTAACTTTTGTTGAATTAATCTGTTAACTCAAGGATATTTTTGTCTTTTTAATATTTTTTTTCGTTTTCAAAAAAAAAATAAAACTCACCCACGTCACCATTCCCTTCGACCCCTCTCACCACCTGTAGTTCCGGTAGACTCCCCCACCCCCTGATTAAATCTGGTTCGAGAAACCTCCATTGAAGACTTCCACCAGATCTAAGAACACCTCCACCTTGAACCCCTGTTGCAGCCGACAAAACATACCATCTCCATAAAAATAGAAACTCCATCGAACTCCACCAATGGTTCTGCTTCATCTAATTGATCTACTTCCACGCAGTAACGTCCCAAAAATTACAAGGAATTTAAAATTTTAAAACATGCATTTCATTATAAAACAATCACAATTTAATAATTCGTAACTCAAATGAAGTTAACGTCGTTAACTCGAGCAGTTAGTAAAGTTTATGCAGCGGAAATTTCATAAAATAAAATCCAAAGGTTTGAAAGTGAAACTTAAACAATTCTCGACACTCCGCGCCTAGTGTGTGTACCGTCAAGCCCGACTGCCGCTCGCACCTGAAATCACAACATATTGGGAAAAGGGTAAGCTAAACGCTTAGTGAATCCTATCACACACGCAGATAGCAACCCCACGTATATCGCCCCTACTCGCCAGTAGGCAACATCACCATCACCACAGATAATAATCCACATAATAATTAACGTATAAATACGAACCTCGGTCCCACCGAGCACACCAAAAATATATCGATACAAGCTCAGTCCCACCGAGCCCTCGGTCCCACCGAGTAAAGACATTGATACAAGCTCAGTCCCACCGAGCCCTCGGTCCCACCGAGTAAAGATAATACAATTGTACTAGCTCAGTCCCACCGAGCCCTCGGTCCCACCGAGCCCCCCAGTCCCACCGAGGTGTACACAAGCATAAATAATCCACATATAAATTCATCAAATCACAACTAGTTATCACATCCCAACTAGTTCACGTAAGCACGTAATAACACGTAATAACACATAGCACAAAATAAAGATATGCATGAAATTCCTAACTACGCGGTGAGAGAACTCACCTCAAAACAACGCGACGCGCCCAAGAGCCTCAACACCGATACGTCAATTTCCCTCACTTTCTCCAACCTAAATACGCACTAAAACGTCAACGGAAAGTCCCAACTCACGACACGTTTATTAGTTTAACAAAGACTAAAATTCCAGAGAATAAACTAAAAACGCAGGTCTGTTCGAGACCCATTTTACCCCTGTTAAACTGATCAATCCAGAATTCTAATTCCATAATCAGGAAGTTCCATGTCTTACGGTTCCAGGGACGTATAGAACGCGGTCTAACGATTTTTCTACAATTTATTACGGATTTTACAAAACCAACCCGCTGCACAGCGAAAAACAGTACCTTTCAGTACAAAACAGAAGTTTGACACTAGCTATGGTCCGAACTGGTTTTTCCGCAAAACATAAGAAACTTACTAGACTCGTAAACAGAACTTTTGGCATCAGTTTCATCCCAATCCGACATTCCTAGCAGAAGTTACGCTCGATACAAAACAGGGACAGAAAGGTAGTGATCACATGAAATCATAACTTAATCAAAACGGTTTAGATAAATGACAACGGTTTAGGGTTCCGCCAAGGTGGTTTAGGGTTTAGGCTGCGACCCTCACCCACTTCCACCTCCGGCAGTGGGGCACGGCGGCGGCGGCGGTGTTTTCCGGCGGCGGTCACACACACACACACACAATCCGCACTACCCTCCCGCACCACCGTTCTTCTCTCTCTCGATCGCCCTAACATGCACCTACTCGCACCCACAACCGTACCAGCACTGCCATGGCCAGCCACCACAGCGGCGGCGTGCAGCGGCGGCCCCCCCACCGCCGGCAGCCATGGCTGCGGCGGTGGTAGTGGCGGTTTACGGCGTTTCCGACGGTGACACAACAATCTTAATAAAACGGAAAGTTACCTCCACGCAGCGTTTTTCCCGGCGAGAACGGCCTCTTCTCTTTCCCTTTTTCCGGCAGCCCCTTGGCGGCAGCCTCCTCTCTCTCTCTTCTCCTTGCTAGCGGCCGACTCTCTCCCTCTCTCTCTCGGTTTCTCTCTTTCTCTCTCGGTTTCTCCTTCTCACGGCTAAACACCAACAAAAAGAATGGGAAGATGGCAAGGGTTTTTGGGGAATGTTTGCTAAGCAAGAAAGGGAACCGTAGGGGAGGGAAGGGGGTCGGTCATTTGGCCGATCCCTTGCCCAAGTTACCACCTTGTACAACTTTGGCCCCTAGACTCCTAAAGCATGTCCAAAATGTCCCAAATTAGTTTAGGATTTAACATAACGACCATTGACCCACTAGTTAGTTCGATTTAGCTCCTTGACGCCGAACCCTGATAAATAAAAATATTAGCAATAATTAAATAATTAATAAATAAAAATATGTACCGGGACACGGGCTTTACAACTCTCCCCCGCTTGAATTAGACTTCGTCCTCGAAGTCTTGACAGACGAAAAGCGCGGGATAACTCCCGCGCATCTCCGCTTCGGGCTCCCACATCTCAACCTCAGGTTCTCAAGTTCACTCGGAACCCTTTCAGTGTTTCCACTGGTCCTTCACTAACTGGAATTTAAGATTTCCCACACCGCCTAAAAATCTCTCGAATACTTTTCTTACCACAAAACTCCTTCAAGTACACCGCAAGTATGATCGGAGGAACACTCCAACAACTGGATTCATTCCTAGTCAAACGACTTCGGTTGTCTCCCAACCATAGATAATCCAAACATCCCGATTCAAATTTCAAGCTCTAACCATTCTAAAGTTGCTCACCAATATACCCTACAGGATACTCGAAATCGATCATTCCTATCATTAACTGTCGATTAACTTTCACGAGTTCTAATAGACTCCCACAATTTATTTCACATGAATTATCAAACCAGTAAATTTATAATCATCCACGAAGGTCATTCCACCACAACCATTCACCACAAGCAAACATCTCAGGATTACTACTACCATCAACATAATTTCCTTAAAATCGGCTACAATTCCCCAATTACACTAAGGCATTTGGCCTCAAGCCCAAAAGTCGACACCTAAGTATACTATTTACCTCAAAAATTCTATGCATTTATCCTCTTTATTACAAAGGGCATCATTCCCTAACCGATACTATTCGGCCTACAGTACCCACACACGTGGAATACCCAACCTTCCACCATCGACGTATCGTCCACACTCGCTCTACGAAGCCTAGTTACACCCCAACGCCTACCTATCAGGTACGTCTCAAGTCCCGGCACATCGGAGCTACCTCTCAGGTAAGTGCCCAAGAATGTATCCTCTTAGTGCCTACTGGAAAGTCATGGTCATAACACATGAATACCGGAGTCCCACCCCGAGATACCCAACCGACCATTAAGACCGAGCAATTGACCCATGACTATCACGGACAATATTCGGAATTTCCCCCGAAACTCTCTCGCGTTTGGCATTTTCCTCCAAAACTGCCACCTCCTGAGCACTACCTATCGACTCGAGAAGAGGTGCAACCACTGTTAACCGTTGACACAAGCCCCGCAGTGGCTCACCATCCAGATGTCAACTAAGTGCGTCCATAACAACATCCGCTTTACCGGGGTGGTAAAGTATCTCACCATCATAATCCTTGACCACGTCAAGCCACCTCCTCTGACGCATGTTGAGGTTTTTGCCGATCATCAAGTACTGGAGGCTTTTATGGTTAGTGCATACACTTGACGTCATACAAATAGTGCCTCCAAATCTTGAGAGCAAACACCACCAAATCTTACATACCCTCCGGCAGAGTCAACATCGGAGCCTCGCATAACGCCTGCGTAGCTCCTCAAAGCCCTCTGCTGCTCTTCACCCCAACTAAAAGCCGCAGATTTCTTCGTCAATCGGGTCATCGGTAAAGCAATCTTGGAGAAATCCTGAATGGATCTCCGGAAGTACCCTGCTAACCCAAGAAAACTCCGTACTTCAGTGAGAGTCTTTGGCACTTCCCACCGTATCACAGTCGTAATCTTGGCCGGATCCACCATAATACCATTCTGGTTCACGTCATGCCCTCGAAAGTGGACCTCTCGTAACCAAAACTCACACTTGGAGAGCTTAGCATACGGCTTCTCCCGCCTCAAACTTCCAAAACTTCTCGCAAATGCATCTCATGCTCTTCCTTCGACTTCGATTACACAAGAATATCGTCAATGAACACGATCACCGATCGATCCCACATAGGGCTACATACCCGGTTCATGAGGTCCATGAACGCTGCGGGTGCATTGGTGAGCCCGAGAGGCATCACCACCAACTTGTAAATGGCCATAACGTGAACGAAAGGTCGTCTACTCCGTATCCTCTCTCCTCACCCGCATCCGATGATACCCCGATCTCAAATCAATCTTAGAGAACCACGAGGCTCCCTGAAGCTGATCGAACAAGTCATCGATCCTTGGCGGAGGATAACGATTCTTCACCGTAAGCTTATTCAACTCACGGTAGTCTATACACATCCGTTGGAACCCGTCTTTCTTTTTCACAAACAGAATCGGGGCTCCCTACGGTGGACAACTCGGTTTGATGAACTCCTTTTCGATAAGTTCCTGCAACGAGTGTACAACTCCTTCATTTCCGGTGGAGCCAGGCGATAAGGTGCCTTGGCCACCGGAGCAGCATCCGGAATCAAATCAATATGGAACTCTACCTGTCGCTCGGGAGGTATCCCCGGTAACTCCTCGGGAAAATACGTCAGCAAACTCCCGTACAACTGGCACATCCTCCACAGACTTCTTCTCTCCGTCGACGCGCGTATCAATCACATACGCCAAAAATCCCTGACCACTGTGCTGCAAGTACCTCTGAGCCCTCGCAGCCGAACATATCGCTGAGGTCCGCCTGGGCAAGCCGCCCTGAACTAGCATTTCTCCCCCGCTTGGGGTTCGAACTCGTACTTGTTTGCGACGACAAACAATCTCCGCATCATACGCATCCATCCAATCCATGCCCACAATCACGCACAACTCCCGCATAGCGATCGGAATCAAATCAATCAGGAACCTCACACCAGAGATATCCAAAGTGCACCCCCGGTACACGTCAGTAACCGTCAAGGTCCTGTCTTCAGCAATTGCAACCACAAGTGGACAGCCTAACCGTCCTACAACTCGGCCCCAAACACTCACTGACTATGTGAGACACGGAAGGATGAGTAGCCCCACTATCAATCGTGACCACAGCAAGCACCGAGTTAACCAAGAACGTACCTGTCACCACTTTATACGTAGCTTGTGCCTCCTCCACTCCCAGTTGACGAACTCTACCTCAGGCCGCCTCTATCACTACAGCAAGTGAAACATACTGCGCGGTACTCACGAACTCCCTGATCTTGGTACGTAACATATCCTTGTACCGTGTTCTCTTCATGTCCTCAAAAGCAGCATGCTAAGGATAGAATAATGTCATTTCCGTAAACTTTCGGTTCCTCCTTTATGGCCTCCGCAATCTGACAGAGCTCCAAGAACTCTTTGGCACTCCTCTCCATCTCCACTAGAGGCACATGCTCTACACGAAACATACGACGAACTCCTCCCAGGTCGAGTAGTGCGCCCGTTAAGCGTCAAAGCAGTAGCACACCAGTCTTTCGCTCCGTCTCGTAACAGATTCACCGCGAAGCGAACCTTCTAGTTCGCAGGACAACCACCGGTAAGGAATGTGCACTCCATAACCGATCCCGACCCTCTTGTTCGGGGCTGCCCACCCGCAAGGGGTGGAATCGCCGCGATGCGCTCCTCCATCGACACTATTACCTCATCACGAATGGCGGTAATAATTTCGGGGATCGCCTCCTCAAGATATGCGTCACCTCGACCGCAAACATCTCACGAATCTGATCAACAATAATTCCAGCATCAGCATCTGGATCAACATTGTTGTTCCTCCTTAACGAGCTACTAGCACACATTAAAACCTGCTAACTACGCTCACACTCAACTCTTCGGATTCTCCGTGACTTTCCCCGACTCAAGCACGGATCTTGTGCTTCAGATAGTAGGAGCTCTGCTACTACCCTTCACACCTATCCTTACTCGTTTCGAGTCCTGTCCTGGGACGTCCAAGTAGTTGCTTACCACAAACAAACACATATGCCCATTCCGGCATATGCAAACACTTTTCCTAGCTCCCTAGAAAAGTCGTAATACCCCACCACCCTTGCTAGAACGGAACCCCCACTAGCCCTGACGAGTCGCCTCGTAAACGCACAGTCGTATACAGTGAAAACAGATAGACATTCGAATATAAGATTCTATCCTACAACGGTTGGACTCAAACAAGAGCTGCGCAATAGAACTAAATCCAACATTCTAAGGCTATTCAGTTCCTACTGCATACAACCTAAGGTGCATTCACATAACAACCTATCAAGGCTAGCATGAGTTCCTAATAGCAAGTAACAAGTATACAGTACCACAAAATCCACGTAAGCAATCTAGCATACATACTCCTATGTAAACGCTATTCCCAACTCACTAGGAATTTCATCTCATCCCACTACTCTTGCTACAACGGAATCCCTGTTAGCCATAACGAGTTGCCTCGCGAATACCCAGTCGCACGCAGCGTGAATCAAATAGACATTCGAATACAAGATTCTATCCTAGAATGGTTGGACTCAAACAAGAGCTGCGCAATAGAACTAAATCAAATATTCTAAGGCTATATGATTCTTACTGCATACAACCTATAGGGCCTTCACTTAACAACCTACTATAACTAGCATTGATTCCTACTAGCAAGCAGTCATCGTACAGTACAGTGTAAACAACCTAGGCAATCTAGCATGCATACCCTATGCCTAGAAAGCAATAAATACACTAAGTGTTGTACCTTCCCAATTGGCGTCGGCTGACTGTACACATTGCGCCCACGATCACCGTTTCCCAAACGGGCTTTCTCCGTTCATTTATTTTCAAAGATTTTAATAAGAGAGTTTAAAAAAACTTCATAGCCGCAACTTGAGACCAAACACACCAAGATGTGTTTGATTCACTCAAGCTGTGCTCTGATTCCAAGTTGTAACGTCCCAAAAATTACAAGGAATTTAAAATTTTAAAACATGCATTTCATTATAAAACAATCACAATTTAATAATTCGTAACTCAAATGAAGTTAACGTCGTTAACTCGAGCAGTTAGTAAAGTTTATGCAGCGGAAATTTCATAAAATAAAATCCAAAGGTTTGAAAGTGAAACTTAAACAATTCTCGAAACTCCGCGCCTAGTGTGTGTACCGTCAAGCCCGACTGCCGCTCGCACCTAAAATCACAACATATTGGGAAAAGGGTAAGCTAAACGCTTAGTGAATCCTATCACACACGCAGGTAGCAACCCCACGTATATCGCCCCTACTCTCCAGTAGGCAACATCACCATCACCACGGATAATAATCCACATAATAATTAACGTATAAATACGAACCTCGGTCCCACCGAGCACACCAAAAATATATCGATACAAGCTCAGTCCCACCGAGCCCTCGGTCCCACCGAGTAAAGACATTGATACAAGCTCAGTCCCACCGAGCCCTCGGTCCCACCGAGTAAAGATAATACAATTGTACTAGCTCAGTCCCACCGAGCCCTCGGTCCCACCGAGCCCTCGGTCCCACCGAGCCCCCCAGTCCCACCGAGGTGTACACAAGCATAAATAATCCACATATAAATTCATCAAATCACAACTAGTTATCACATCCCAACTAGTTCACGTAAGCACGTAATAACACGTAATAACACATAGCACAAAATAACGATATGCATGAAATTCCTAACTACGCGGTGAGAGAACTCACCTCAAAACAACGCGACGCGCCCAAGAGCCGCAACACCGATACGTCAATTTCCCTCACTTTTTCCAACCTAAATACGCACTAAAACGTCAACGGAAAGTCCCAACTCACGACACGTTTATTAGTTTAACAAAGACTAAAATTCCAGAGTTTAAACTAAAAACGCAGGTCTGTTCGAGACCCATTTTACCCCTGTTAAACTGATCAATCCAGAATTCTAATTCCATAATCAGGAAGTTCCATGTCTTACGGTTCCAGGGACGTATAGAACGCGGTCTAACGATTTTTCTACAATTTATTACGGATTTTACAAAACCAACCTGCTGCACAGCGAAAAACAGTACCTTTCAGTACAAAACAGCAGTTTGACACTAGCTATGGTCCGAACTGGTTTTTCCGCAAAACATAAGAAACTTACTAGACTCGTAAACAGAACTTTTGGCATCAGTTTCATCCCAATCCGACATTCCTAGCAGAAGTTACGCTCGATACAAAACAGGGACAGAAAGGTAGTGATCACATGAAATCATAACTTAATCAAAACGGTTTAGATAAATGACAACGGTTTAGGGTTCCGCCAAGGTGGTTTAGGGTTTAGGACGCGACCCTCACCCACTTCCCCCTCCGGAAGTGGGGCACGGCGGCGGCGGCGGTGTTTTCCGGCGGCGGTCACACACACACACACGCAATCCGCACTACCCTCCCGCACCACCGTTCTTCTCTCTCTCGATCGCCCTAACATGCACCTACTCGCACCCACAACCGTACCAGCACTGCCATGGCCAGCCACCACAGCGGCGGCGTGCAGCGGCGGCCCCCCCACCGCCGGCAGCCATGGCTGCAGCGGTGGTAGTGGCGGTTTACGGCGTTTCCGACGGTGACACAACAATCTTAACAAAACGGAAAGCTTACCTCCACGCAGCGTTTTTCCCGGCGAGAACGGCCTCTTCTCTTTCCCTTTTTCCGGCAGCCCCTTGGCGGCAGCCTCCTCTCTCTCTCTTCTCCTTGCTAGCGGCCGACTCTCTCCCTCTCTCTCTCGGTTTCTCTCTTTCTCTCTCGGTTTCTCCTTCTCACGGCTAAACACCAACAAAAAGAATGGGAAGATGGCAAGGGTTTTTGGGGAATGTTTGCTAAGCAAGAAAGGGAACCGTATGGGAGGGAAGGGGGTCGGTCATTTGGCCGATCCCTTGCCCAAGTTACCACCTTGTACAACTTTGGCCCCTAGACTCCTAAAGCATGTCCAAAATGTCCCAAATTAGTTTAGGATTTAACATAACGACCATTGACCCACTAGTTAGTTCGATTTAGCTCCTTGACGCCTAACCCCGATAAATAAAAATATTAGCAATAATTAAATAATTAATAAATAAAAATATGTACCGGGACACGGGCTTTACACACGCACCCACCATCGTCCCCGAATTCCACTTTCTTTAGCCATCTGGGTTCAATTATATGGTCCATCTTCTGCAGACGTATGCTTTTTGTTTATGGTTTTGATTTGGAATACCATAAAAATACAAAACCCATATCAGAAGCAATCGATAGCGGTGGTGTTCCATGGTTTAACAAGTGTTTTTCTAGTAATTTAAAATTGCAAATTATTGCAACTACCTTCCTTATGAACAATGTTTCAAACGGTTTCCAGAATTAAATTATTACGCAGTTGACTCTTACAAGTAAAAAGGAAACTTCATCTCATGTAGAAATTACGCAACCATTGATATGAATTGAGGCTCCAATTTTTCAGGAAATCGAAGAGACAAAGGTCAAATTCATACAAATGTTTCAAAAATTTCAGAAACAAAAGGAGATGATAGAGAGAAGGAAGACAAGAGAGGATTTACTTTCTCAGGTCGACCAATGATTTCCGCCATGACTTTGGTGGCTTCGGAGAAAATCGAATCAGCGTCAACGCCATCGAGGCAAACGTTAGTGAAGATTTGGACACAAGGCATTTTCTTCGATTTTTAATTATGGTTTTGTGCTTAATTTATGTTTTATAGCAAGGTTTCATATATTGATGTTATCCATTCGTTTCAAGCTCATCCCAACAGTGACAAGCTTGAGGTTAGGGTTCTTCTCCCGGTGCTCGACGACAGAGAAACATAAGAGATAAGAAGGCGAGAAAAAGAGATAAGAGAGAGATCGGTAGTCGTGGTTGTAATACCCCGGATAAGTTCGTTAGTGAAATTCTAGTTCCGTTAAATTTATTTAACTCTATAATTGATGTTTAGGGTAAGTTTGGGTAAATTTATAAGTTTAGGGGTGTTTGGGTCTTTATTTGAATAGTGCAAGGTCTAAAATGGTAAAATTGGGTTTGATATTACCCCTTTAGGATTTCAGATATTTCATACAGCAGAAAAATATCAGTTTAAGTGTGTGTGTGTGTGTGTGTTTTGAGAAGAGAAGAAGAAGAAAGAAGGGTCTTGTGGCTAGGGATTCAAATTGGTGTACTTGGAAGTGAAATTGAGGTATGTTGCTTTGTATTTTATGTTTGTATTTGCTAGTAGATGGGTTCTATCGGAATAGAATCACTGATTTCATGTCTGGTATTAAAATCTGTCGATTCTGGGTTAAAAATAGGCAAACCGACAGAGGTTCCCGGACACAATATGAATGTGTCCGGTAGTTTCTTTTGGTGGTGTCCGGTAGTCTTGTTGATAGTGTCCGGTAGTTCCTTTCGATGGTATCCGGACGAGTCGATTATTCGGTAAGTTCTCTTTTCTATGGTTTCCGGATGAATTAGATACCGGATGGCATCCGGATTACTTTGGTGTCCGGATGATGTCCGGATTGTTGATGCTGTCCGGGAAGTTGGGTTGTCCGGATTGGTCTTGTTGTCCGGAAAGTTCATGTTGTCCGGAAAGTTCATGTTGTCCGGATAATTCTTGGTATCCGGAAACATTGGCTGTTTGGTCACTTTTGAGGATAAGAGTTAGATAGATTTATCTAGAGTTCTTAGCCTGTTAGTAAGTCTTATGAGTTCTTTTGGTAAAGAGATATTTGTATGCAAATTGTTTCAGATTCTGAGAATTTTGGGTAAAAGATCGGATAGCTCGGAGAAAAGCTTGGAAGGGTTTTTGATAAGCAATCAGGTGAGTTTTTACTTCAAACTGTTTTCAAACTGGAATATATATATATATATATGAGATGAATATGTGGTAGGAATGTGACGACGTGTTTATAAATAAAGTATGATATATTGAGGTGTATATTATATTTATTTATATGGGCATTACACTACACGAGAGCACGTTGACCGGGCTTAGGACCGGTGGAGTTTTGGATGTACGGAGGGACAACGGTGTTGGCTGTAATTTTAGTACAGCGGAGTAAACTGATTAGTTGGCTCGCAACCAATTAATATGGCCAAGGGAAATGAGGAGAGGTACACAGTGCACGAATCTTGCTTGGTATTTAATCACTTGTTGTATATTTGTGTTTTACAAAAGGATTATTAAACTGACAGGGATTATCTCACTAGACTGTTTGGTCTAACCCTCATTTTGTTTTCAAAAATATGTATTCCAGGTCGAGGAACTTTTAATAGCAAAGGGAAGGATAAAGTGTAGGATGCAGTTGATATCTGACGAAGATTAGGAAATGCTTATGTTTTGTATCGTATAGTTTTGAGGCTATGGGACCGTACATGATTTATTATGTTTCTTTTGTTATGAATGTAACGATGTTATGCAATATATGTTATTTGTTGTATGTTTGAGAAACCGGGTCGTTACAGTGGTGAAGGAGATCGCCGGAGATTGCCGGAGAAATGGGGTTGGAGGCATAATCGACATTTGCTTGGATGGGTGTTGGATTTTAGGGTTGCTCCGACAGTATGTTTGTATATTGTTTATAAATATATATATATGATATATTAAAAATTCAAGGAATTAGTAAAAAGACCAAAACACCCTTAGAGTTAACAGATTTATTCAACAAAAGTTAGTTTGAGGGACCAACATTGAAAAGGAATGACAACCACAATGACTAGAATTGTAATTAGTTTGAAATAGGGACCACTCTTGATACTAGATGGCAACCACAGGGACCAAAAGTGTAATTTACTCTAAAACTAATTACCGGATTCCTTTAAAAAAAATAACTAATCACGTGGCCCAACTATTTTTTTTGGATTGCAATTTAAGAGGGGTTAGACTATTTGCACCAAAAAAATACTAATGGCACCAAATGATGATTATGTTTTTTTTGTTTTTTTGTTTTTTTGTCTTTTTGTTGTCTTTTCTTTTTTCTATTTTATTTATTTAATTGTATTATAGTTTAAAAATATATAATGTTATGTATAGTTTTTATTTAATTGTATTATATAGTTTAAAAAGATTTTTTTTTCTTTTACTTTTTGGTTTTATTTAAAAATAAATAAAAATTTATAAATATAAATATTACTAATTTTTTATAATTATATAATTATAAAAATAAAACATAAACATTGCGATTTAACATATAAATAGAACATAAAATAATCTATATTACATTCGATTATTCTAAAATAACATTATCCGTAGTACAATTAACACGTAAAAGTCGCTCGTACTTCTGTATTCGATCTGAATACGGGGTAGCCCATCCTGCAGCACACGGATAACGGTAGTGGAAAAAAATGTGGTACAATAGTAGGGAACGGGTATCCTTCTACCATGTCTAATTTCACATAATGGTTACCATTAACGTACCCAAATATAAAAGCAACATGTTGATACCACGCTGACGGAGTGGACCTAAGCGGCAAGTACGTCCCACAGCCTCCCATATTTATAACGTGTAATATCACATTATACTTTGAAGCAATCAAGACACCTATTTCAGGCATTGTCATCCAGTGTTCAACTGGTGCACCTTGATTTGATTGGAAGAAGTTTAAAGTGTTGTAAACAATATTACAATATTGACCTCCAAAAGCGTTGATGTATTCGGTCTTGTGTGTATCTAACTCTTCCATCAAGTTAAACCGAATTGTGGGCCATGCATCTTCATGAAGACCGAGACAGACAGCTATTGCTCGGAATCCACAATTTCCATCACCTCTCATATCATGTACATGCGTAATGTAAGGGTGAAACATATTTGGAAATTGATTAATGTATGGATGTACATTATAGTTTTTGCCCATGAAAGAACTGTGTCTCAGTGGTTCCTGGTAACTCATTTTTTCCAAGTCAACAAATGTTGACGCGTTCGAACTACTACGTCTAAGGGGTCTTTCACTTGTAAAAGACGGGTCAACATGAGTTGCAACAGACGGATCAACATGAGTTGCAAATGAGGGATCAACATGAGTTTTTCTGAAAAGCTTATCCTTCAACGAGGGCCGTCCACGAGTAGTCTTGTTAACAACAGGTTCACGAACCCATGTTTTTTACGCACTAGCTATCTCTTTTATCGTCCTCAGAAAACTGAACTTACCAGATCTCGATTGCTTGTTAATATCCTCAGTAAACATTTGGACTTCAGCTTCACAACCTACGTCATCATCTTGTAAAGATTGGCACGGTGATAAATCAAGCGTCGTCCAAAATACATCAATTGAATCAATTGGGATATGATGACCTTTGTTCAAGTATTGCATTTGTTCGTGCGCACATGGCAACCCATAACTTGTACGTAGTAGACAACTACAATTTTCAGAAAATAAGCCAACAGATTGAGCTCGCTCATACTCTTGGAATATTATGTTTAATGCATAATGTGAAACGAAACCACACAATTGTTGGAAGTGTGGTATGCGATGACGATGTTTCGTGACACTTTTGCTCACTTGAATACTTGCTTTAATTTATGTATCTTGTGACTGAATGAGTTGATTGATCTTGCTCATAAATGTCGGTAGACTTGATTGCGCTGAATCCAAGTAAGTTTTCAACTTGGAATGTTGACTCTCCACCCTGTTACTTGTCTGATTTCCAAAGTGGAGAAATTTGTCAGTCCAAACAGATACAAACATTTCTTTATATTTCAACCATGTGTCATTCAGATAAGCAAGAACACCTGAAAATTAGAACAATTTAACTTTTTTTAGTAATTGTTAAACTTACATATAACATTTTACTTATAATAATATATTAAGGTGTACCTGGATAGCTTCGTAATACTGCTTCAAGTTGGGAGAAATTAAACATGTAAGTTTCATCCGTTACCGAGTTAACTAATGTCACCCATGCATTGTAAAAGGAACCCCGATCATGATTTGATGTTATTACTGGTTTACAATTTCTCATAATACTTTGGTAGATGTGCCATCTACAAAGTAATCTTTTAGCATCAGGAAATACAATACTGCATGCTTTCACCAGTGCATAGTGACGTGAATAGTGCATAGTGACATGAATAGTGCATAATAATTGTAAATGTTCTCGATACACACAAATGTTTCACGACTTATAATGGGATAACCTTTCGTACATAAATATGCTTAAATAACATTTCTAATGGCAGATTTTCAATACTTTAAAAAATACCATAACCCAAAACTCTAAACCGAGAGAAAACTTATAAATCATAAGAGAAAGAACATACCTTATAAACAGCAGAAATCGAAACCCTCAGTCAAAATAAAATGAACTGAAATTTCTCTTTTTCTAACCAGAAGGACTGGAGTTGTTGGATGTTGCTGAGTGCTGCTATAACTTAACAACCAAAAGTTACAAATTTATAAAATAAAATAAAATCAAAAGTTACAAATTTTATAAATTTATAAAATCAAAACATATATATATATATATATATATATATATAAAGATTATATATATATGTGCTAATTTGCACCAAAAGGGGGTGTTGAATGCATTGTTTTTTGTGCCAAAATAATTGGCAAAAAAACAATTCATTCAACACCACCATTTTTTGTGCAATTAGCACTCCTCTTTAAGAGCTTAACATGTGGCCATCAATTCTTGCTTTACAATTACCACTAATGCACACGTGGTCCAAATTCTTGTTTATGATTAAAGTTCACGTGGCCCAACAACAAAATTGCACGTCCAATTAGACCACATAATCCGGCTCCAATTTACACCACAACTTTCGGTTCCCAATTAGCCATGATAGTTTCGGATCCTAAATTGATTAGCAGGCCCAACTAGATATAATCCATACCGGGTCACGTGACTTGGAAAAGAGGCATTCCGGATCAGCCCAAAAAAGGTATTCCGGATCTAATTGTGGAGTTCCGGATCATGAACTCAATTAGGTATAATACCGGATCCAACAATGGCCCAAGTTCCGGTACTGTGATATAAAAATAATTCCGGATCACGAGAGAGACCAAATTCCGGATCTCTTTTATTTTCTTTTAATTCCGGACTTTATTAAATTTCTCAGTTCCGGATCTTATAAATTTCTCAGTTCCGGATCCTTACGGTTCCGGACAACAATCCAGACTCAGTCCGATACTGATTAATTTATCACAATTGATTATTAAATCCCTCTCTCAACATAATGAATATTCCTATTACCATTAATCTAGTTATGACAATTAAATAATCCTTTTAATGCTTCCCTTTTTAGTTTTCAAGCAAAGCTCACAAATACACCAAACCCAGCAACAATTCTAATCTAGGGTTTGAGAGAAAGAATTACCTGCTAGAACTTGAACCCAATGCTACTCCAAATTTGATGATATGAGGTCTTTTCTCCAATCTATTCTTGAGTCCCAATCTTCTTATTTCTCTGCTCTTTTCTCACAGCCGTAAACACAATATAATACCTAGGGTTTTTGAGTCCCATTTAAGAGTTTTTATACTCTCTCAAACTTTACAGTTTGGCCCCTGAATTTACAACTTATCACATTCCCCCACAAAACTTGTAATCTTTTCAAATAAGATCTCGGTTATTACAACACTCCCCCCCTCAAAAGAATTTCGTCCCCGGAATTCCATTATCGAATAGATGAGGGTATCTGGGCTTCAAGCCCTCTTCTACTTCCCAAGTTGCCTCTTGCCCTCTAAGAAACTGCCACTGAACTTTTATCCGTCTGATCTCCTTGTTTCTTAACTTGCGAATCTTGTTGTCAACCCTCTCGACGGGTTCCTCTACGTAAGTCAACCCCTCACCAAAACTGACACCTTCCAAAGGTACTGTCACATCTGGCTCAGTCAGACACCTCTTTAAATTCGAAACATGGAACGTTGGGTGCATTCCCTTCTATTCTTACGGTAACTACAACTCGTAGGCTACTGTTCCTACTCGTTCAATAATGACAACGGTCAACTACTCATCGTTTGAATTCTGCAAGGTCGCCCTCATTTGCACTCCAAAATAGAGACGTGAATCACACTATGAATTCTCCTAAAATCCTTTTGGGCACCACAAGATCGTACACAATCTACGCAACTTCCATAACTTCAACGGTTTCCAAAAACGTAGTCCACTTCACTTTCCTCCCAAACTGCTCTGATGGGAAACATGGTCGTACTCCATACTTCGGAACCGCCCTCGGTGAGTCACCACTTTGCTATATCGTACCATCTTGTATCATATGCGTGTAACCTCTCTGATCACTATACTTGCTTAAATAACACGTGATAAATCCAAGGCCAGTCGCACCTCAATTTGCTCGCTTCCATCCACACACCGAGACTCACGGTTTAAAAACACGTCTAATTAAGGTCTCTCAATCTCTCATACATCTTTACCTCCTTAAAATAAGGAACTTGTCGGGATTCCCCGCCACAACACGAGGATCTTTTACCAGGAAAAATCACTCACTTGACAACTTGGCACAAGGCCATCCTTGTACACCCCGACAAACTCACACCCAAGAGTTCCTTCATGGGGTCACATGCCATTCTAGATTACTTCTCCCACCCGACATCCATCTATGCAGATAATGCCTCCTTTTCTCGAAATACATCGGCTACCGCTCATTAACCAATTCATACGTTCTCACCACTTCATCACTCACAACTATACGTAGCTAAAAGCAGGAAACCTCCATGCTCCCTCATTGGAATGTTCACTCATCTGAATTGAACTTATCCTGAAAACACATTAATTCCTCACTGCTTGCCACAAGCGTTCAGTCATATATAACATAACATCGGTTACCCTCACTCAACTAGGAGAAGTAGTCATGGTCACACCAAACTGTTCTCAATAGCTTATCACTGAACGACCAGTTCGTTTGAACCTTTCTCCCAACATTACCGACTCAAACCCATTCAACTGCCCTTTTCCACTTCTTTCCCGCACTTAAGCATACACAAATCCCCTTCCTTCATACTCTTTCCAGAAGTTCGCACACTTACCGATATCAATCTACACACGCTACTCCACCTTTTCGGTGTTACAGCCAAGCTTACTGCTTCTAACCTACTCACTTAGTCCGACGTACTATCTTCACCTCCCCACGTTAGCGTGGAGCATCACCCTCCATACGTTACTTGCCCCTCTCTTCCGATCTTTCAACATGTTGATAACACTTTCTCAATATTACACATAACCAAACAGTTGCACTCAACATTCTAAATTGAGGTATCCAACCACGTTATCTCGAAATGACACCGATGTTAGAAGTCACTACACGTCCTTGATCTCCAACTGTTACATTCTAGGATAATTCCTTCACACATAAGAAACAATTCATATTCTTTTAAAGATTTCGCATTTACTACACCACATCTCGACTAACCCATCCATCATCTTCTTTAAACTTCCAATGATTTCCAGAAATATACTTACTTAGCGACTCACACAACCAAAAACACTTGGTTTCTCATTTGGGTAACCACCCACTACCGCTCCAACATTCTATTCCGATATTAGCCATATGACAACGCCAACTTACAAACCACGTGCTTCGACACTTGCTTAACAAATCGTACACCTCTTCCGAATTTCCCGGAAAGGCTTCCATCTGATGCTTCCTCTTTCTAACATCACGTTACTACAACACTGGATGACACATTTATCTTTCCAGTTGATGCCACTACTCATTCGTACATTCTTCACCCATGACATCACCCTGCAGACCAGGTCTCTAGTGGTTATTCGTACACAATTCGAACTTGCCTTCATATTCCTCCGCATAAATAACCGATTTTATCTCGCTACTTTGTCTTTTACCATCTCTAACTCAACGACTCACGAGTTCCCGACTAACACAAACATATTCGACTCTTGCTAGTTCTTTGCGATTCCAAACCATTACATAGACAGGGCACATTCCCTCACAGATCGATATAACCTATACGCCCACTCGAGGTGTTCCATCATTATGGACACATCTTTCCAGAACGACCTCCTACATTTACCCACACCGTGGTAATTCTCTCCGCTTCCAACCTCTTGACAACACCTTCAACTCCAGACATATAAATAGCTGCCGACTTTAATAATAACAGTTGACCTGCGGATGCTTTCCTAACTTTTCCGTCATAAAAGGTTACTAACAGGACCTAGTTCTTCCATCATATCAGGATCATCTACGCATCCCGTCGTTCTCATTTTAAAACTTACTCGTGCAACGTCGACATTGCAAGATCACCTTAAAACTCTTATTCAACGTCGAGGATATTTCATTTATGCCTCACCACACTACTCATAACAAGTTGCTAATACCAACACCTTGATGACTTCTAGTCCTTCCCCTGGACACAACCGTCCCTCGGCAACTGTATTTCCAGTCACCGAACAAGGGTACAGACCCTCATACAACCGACACTAAAATCCACTTCCGACTCTTCCACTGTCCACCTCTCCTCTTGAACACAAATACCAAACTACAAACATTCTCCCCTGATTTGTCCAACACCTCTCCACTCTCGGAGTTCTTCCTTAGCTTAAAACGTAATACTATACGACCTAGTGCGTTCATAGCCTTCATGCATGACAACGTGATAAAATCATTTCGCACTTTTATCATTTTAAAGAACAACACTTGGAAACAACTTGGGTACACACGACCCCAACATTCTCATAACTCATATGCCCTGCTCAACGATCTCGAGAATCGTTCGCACGCACCTTTTTAGTAAAATTCAATCTCACTCAATCAAAACGACGTTGTTACGACGGTAACATATTGAATGAAAATCTTTCATACGACAAAATTCCGAAAGACATTACCGACACAAAATAAACCAGTCGGCTCTCACACTCACTTATATGACATCAACATGTCAATATTCGTTTTGGTTATAAAAGTTTTGTTGGCAAACGTTTTCTTGACTTTTTGCAACAATTTAACTCATCATGAAAAGTGTGAAGTATTTTGCAAAGTGCTAAGCTCAAAATTTCATTGTGCGACGTAAATGGAATTGCCTTTTTCTTTAAATACACGCTTGCACATACTGACTCAATCCCGACCAAAAATTGCTACTTACGCATTTGCTTTTAATCACAAAACTCATGTAACACACAAGGACGCAATGCATGAATTTCTATTCGCGAATGAAGGCTACTCACTCAAACAAGGTCAACCGTTTTACTCACGCAACTTATCATTGACACTCTACTTTCGACCAGTGGTCGCCCTCTCGGCCTTGCAACACTTGCTATACATGCATTCCACGACCCACTTACTCAACCAATTCCTACTATTTTCGTCTTGATCAATCATCTCACATTCTACCTCTACACATTTCAATCCACCACATATATCTTCCCTTTATTGATCCTGTCACTAAAAGGCTCGACTAAAGAGTCGGGGCTTTAATCCTCCACTCGTTCTTGAATTGAAGCTTTCAAGATCTCGACACTTTTCCCCCTTACCATCACAACTGATCTATCCCACGATCTCTAGAACTGGGACTCTCCAGAACCAGGGGTCTTACTCAAAAGCAATCACTCATCCTCTTCGAACCCACGAAGATCTACCTCTAGACGACTCATAACATTCCAAACAACATTTATTCCCTACGATTTATATATACATCACATCATACATGATCTCTCACGATACTTCCCCAACAATGGGTCTCAATCTACCCCTCGGGGATATGGCTGACATTCTAGGTTACTGGAATACAACATATAAGCTAACTTCGGAATAATAAGGCAGATTAAGCACATACATGTACATGTAAGTTCGCAATTACACTGGCCAGGTGTAATCCAAAACTTACCTTACATGACTGTCCTCGGCACCCTATTAGTCCTATCTCTACAATAGTGTCCTCCTAACGCATTTCCTGATTCTCAGTTGTGATTTCTACTCCCAAAGTTTAAGTTTAGACCCGTCCGGTCACCTAAATCCCTTAAACTATGGCTCTGATACCAATTGTAACAACTCAATCTAAATTGAAACATAGCATTCAAATAATAACAAAGTATCTCAAAATCGGTCTCCAAAATCTCAATATCTGAATCAAAATCTAGGTTGGCGGAAACAACCAATACAACTGAGAATAAATTCTATGTTATAAAGATAAGTGCAACTCTTCTCTAACTGCATCTGTACTCACGATCTGCTCTACTCACTTACTAGAGCCTCCTACGGCTTGCTTACCTGAAAAGGTTAGTTTAAAAAATGCGAGGGTTAGACCATGAGGTCTAGTGAGTCCCCTCAAATTAACAGTCCTCAAAAAACGTTTAAAAACGATTTATAACTTTTACATATAAAAACATTCACATAATCTTTCATAAAGCTTCCACGGATAACTCCGCTCCAATAAATGGCACCCTGAAGTCACTCAATAGTGACAACGAGTCAGTCTCACGCTGCCTTACTGGATACTCCCTTCCATGGCATAAACGGGTCACTCCTCCCGGCATGAGCACTGACGGGTCTACCTCCCGACTTAGCCAGTTTACGTCTAACACAATGTATGCATACATCTCATATAACTTTACATAAGCTTTCATGCAATTAAATCATACAAATAAAAGCATGGCATTTCTCATCAATTAATTGCTTCAGAAAACACGTTAAAAGCACGCATTTTTAGTTAGAAAAACTCACCTGGCTCTTTAGCAAACTTCTCGCTTCACGACTTCTTACTTACGCTCCTGACCGCTAGGTGAAACACCTAAAATTTTAGGAAACGTATATTATTAGTCTAACATTTGCTACCCAAGTTTACTTCCGAACATGACCCAAAATCATCTAAGTTTGGTTAGTTACACTTTAGACCAAACATCGGGTTCTAGACCCTGCTTACCGGTTCCTATTTAAATTTCTGGATTCCCTCGATATAAATTCCGGTTCTCAATTAATTTGGGTCCACTACCGACTTTCATTTTAAAACCAACATCGGATCCCAATTTAATTTTAGCCCACACCAACTTTCAAATTAATTCAGCCCACACTGACTTTCATTATAAAACTAATTACCGGATTCCTTTAAAAAAATAACTAATCACGTGGCCCAACTATTTTTTTTTTGGATTGCAATTTAAGAGCTTAACACGTGGCTATCAATTCTTGCTTTACCAAATTCTTGTTTATGATTAAAGTTTACGTGGCCCAACAACAAAATTACACGTCCAATTAGACCACATAATCCGACTCCGATTTACACCACAACTTCCGGTTCCCAATTAGCCATGATAGTTTCGGATCCTAAATTGATTAGCAGGCCCAACTAGATATAATCCATACCGGGTCACGTGACTTGGAAAAGAGGCATTCCGGATCAGCCCAAAAAAGGTATTTCGGATCTAATTGTGGAGTTCCGGATCATGAACTCAATTAAGGTATAATACCGGATCCAACAATGGCCCAAGTTCCGGTACTGTGATATAAAAATAATTCCGGATCACGAGAGACACCAAATTCCGGATCTCTTTTATTTTCTTTTAATTCCGGACTTTATTAAATTTCTCAGTTCCGGATCTTATAAATTTCTCAGTTCTGGATCCTTACGGTTCCGGACAACAATCCAGACTCAGTCCGATACTGATTAATTTATCACAATTGATTATTAAATCCCTCTCTCAACATAATGAAAATTCCTATTACTATTAATCTAGTTATGACAATTAAATAATCCTTTTAATGCTTCCCTTTTTAGTTTTCAAGCAAAGCTCACAAATACACCAAACCCAGCAACAATTCTAATCTAGGGTTTGAGAGAAAGAATTATCTGCTAGAACTTGAACCCAATGCTACTCCAAATTTGATGATCTGAGGTCTTTTCTCCAATCTGTTCTTGAGTCCCAATCTTCTTCTTTCTCTGCTCTTTTCTCACAGCCGTAAACACAATATAATACCTAGGGGTTTTGAGTCCCATTTAAGAGTTTTTATACTCTCTCAAACTTTACAGTTTGGCCCCTGAAGTACAACTTATCACATTCCCCCACAAAACTTGTAATCTTTTCAAATAAGATCTCGGTTATTACACAGAGAAAACTCTATGCGTAAGTTTCTCTGCGTAAATTTTGAGTATTTTGGGATTAGGGCTTGCAAAGTGGTTATTTGGAGACGTCAATGATATGGAATGGCTATTTGAGGCGATTTCCCTACTTTTTAATATGTAAAAGATATCGGATTGGATTGGTTGTATGTATGTTTGTCTAATGTTTGATATGATTATATTGAACAACATAATAATATAATTTTTGGTGAATTTGGACATGATTAGACAAAAAAATGTTAAGATGATTATATTAAATTCTTAAACAATGTTTGTATTATATAATAACTAGAAGTCTACTCGCGCAATGCATCGCGATATATCTCGATTTTAATATTCTAATTTATTTTAATGTGTGGTTTTGAGAAAACGGTCATGTTTTTTTATAAATTTGTTTAAAGAATGACGTTTTTAAGGAGTTCATGATTTGAGGATTTGAAAGTGGTTAGAGATAAGGATTAATTAATAAGAGTCCATGATTTAAGGATTTAAAGGTTGTTAGAGATAAGTATTAATCAAGTAATTAGTATTAAAATCGGTACATAAAACTTCATTTGTTGTTTTTAAAAGATTTTAAGTATTTAACATTAAATAGAGATACATAAAGCTTTAGGGGTTGTTTTTAAGAGTTTTTCATAAATGCTTTATAATATAATATAGATTATAAATGATACAATCATTTTAAAAAAAATATTTTTCCATTTATTCCGACGAGACAACTGAAACTATATTTTTATCATATTTAATTATATTTAGTGTTATCCTATATACCAACTACTAGTCTTTGGCTCGCCCGATGCGCGACGATCAAATTTGTGTTTTAAGTTAATTATTTGGTGTTTAATAGTTGTTGAATAATTTTGTGACACATACAATAATTGATAAAAAGAAAACAAAAATTCCACAAATAGAGAATTTTATTTTGAAGATAAAAATATGTCTATTAAGTTTGATACCTATTATAAATGTCGTTACTAAATGAATTTATCAAACGAATACACAATAATTGCATATTTATATTTTTGAAAAATGTTCGAACTCATAATCCAAAAGTCAGTTGATAAGTGATATCTTTTTTTTCCAACTAATTAAATCTCTTATGATAATTCTAAAGGTGTTTCGTTGACAGAATTAAATTTGATAGAATTGTAATTCGTCGAAATAATTCGACTTTGAAGTAAAAATTGATATGAAATTGCAAAAAGAAAATCACGACAATTTAGTGATTATTTGTATCAAATCCCATACTAATTTCAACAAATCTCATACTAATCACGACACATTAATTCGTATATATTTATGATATTTAATAATATAATTAAATCCAAATATATTCAATATTGAGCTCATTTCGAAGGTATTGACAAAGCGATTACAATGGTATAATTTTGGAAAAAATAGAAATATTTTTTTAATGTATTTTAGTTCATATACATTATTTATGTTTATATGATAAGAGTCTAAAATGAAAAATAAAACAATAAGGGATTAAAAGTAAACTACATACCTAATTATAAGAGTAGTAAATGTAACGTACAAATAAAAAAATTGAATTAAGGAGGAGTGAATGTGGGTGTGTTAATTGAACTTATAATGTAAACTGCGTCCAGATACATGTTTAGGCGAGAAAATACTGAAGTCGGCTCACCAGAAGATGACACATGACATGCTAGTTACTCATTTATTATATGTATAGATTCTCTTAAAATAAAGAAAATGTTAAGTAGGAGATAATGTTTTGTACTACAAAGTATCAAAATCGGTATCAATTCATATACATACTACATAGTCTCAAAAAGGGTAAATGAAAAACTTTTACACTCAATTATATCCTACCATATACTTTTCCCAAAACCAAGCATTTTAAATAGATAAGATATTTAAAATATAGAGGGAGGTTCAGGAGAAAACCTCAAATAAATGAAAAACTAAAAAAACACCTTATCGACCGTTAGATTAGATGATCTGATGGATGTGATTAAACATGCGGTTACAACAATATTAATTAAATTAAAAAAACCTCACCCCTCTATTTTCTAATCGAAAAAAGACGAAAAATAAACAAATTTCGAACGAAATAAATTACACCAAATAAACGACTATAATTTTCTCGTTAATTTGACATCTATATTGATATACTTTTTTATTTCGGTTTTCCATTTATTTAGGGTTTTCCCCTTGAACCTGACCCTTAATATATATATATATATAATTTATCTTTTTAAGAGATCGTTTAAATTGGGTTTTGAGAAATATTTTTCTAAAAGTACACATTCAAGTGCCAATAGTTTATAATTTAAGTTTGAGAACAAAAGAAAAACCCAACCCTAATAAACGAGTTGTGTGGCTTTGTTAACAAGATGATAGTTATACTTATGATGCATTTAGTATACAGACAAAATAAAATAAGATATGATAATTATATGATGTTTGATAATATATAATAGTACTTGACCGGTTAAATAACCAATTTAGAGCATCTCCAACAGCTTCCTCATTTTGGAGAAAATGGAAAATATGGGGATTTTGGTCCTAAAATCAGTTCAACAGCTTCTTCAAAACCATCCCCATTTTAGAGAAAGTTGGAGAGAGAATGTCATTTTCTCCAAATATGAAGATTACCCCAAAAATCCCCAAAAATCATTATCAAGAGAGAGAGAGACAAAATTTTATTATTTTCCTTTTAAAAATTTGTTGGAGGTAATAATGTTTTGAATATTTTAATAATATATTTAATGTTGAATTCTCTAAAATGGAGAATCTGTTGAAGATGGATATAATTTTTTTTTTTGGATTTTGACTTTTGCTTCCTCATTTTGGAAATTTTTTGGAAAAGCTGTTGGAGATGCTCTTATAATAGTGAGTTCTTTAATGTGATATGCTATTATGTTTACAAATGAGACCATAAGTCAACACAATAGCATCAAAACCAACATACATATGACCCACAACACTATATCACTAAAATTTATGTTACAACAAACAAAAAAACATATAAGATTCTTCTTTTTCTGTAATTAGTAAAACATAATATACTTCATAATGAGGAAAAATATTAATGCAAAAAACATTATTTATTTTATGTTTTTACTCGTGAATATGGATTGAATCAAACTTGAGATGAGAAATCAAACTAGAACCTTTTTACTTGAGGAAAAAAGTGGATTCGATGGAGGTTCTATCTGATGATAAATTGATATTTAAGTCATCAATAATCATTGAAATCGATTTGTATCTATATGAGAAATGTGTAAAACAAATCGATTAGGATAAATGTATATAAAAACTGAGCGTTGGGTTCTGTCCTGTAGAAGAGATCGATTGGATAAGTCGATTGGAAAAATCAATTGGAGAAATCGATCTTATGTTGGAGAGACTCGTTGCAGGACAAATGAGAAATCAATGAGAAATAAGACAAAAGAAACCGATATGTATATGAGAAACTCAATCTTGACTGTATAAGGCGTGAATCAAATGAGAAATCATAGAGGAGAAATATATTTGTAGATGAGAAGGTATGAATTAGATGAGAAGAGTGTGTTGGGTTTAAGGGGTATATCAGTCCAAGACGACTTGTTCTTTCTTGTTTTAGGGGGTAGGAGGGGAACATACATGTTCCACCCTTGTTCCACTTAGTTATTATCCGTTAGTTATTATCCGTTTCAAAGCGACTTCAACCCATATTTGAAACCATACATACTTGTTAAAAGTTATTACTGATAAGTGATAACCGATTTGTATAAAAATATAAATTATATTTTCATGATGTCTCTTTAAATGAAAATAAAAATTTATCCTTAGAAAAATAATTTACAATCATTTGATAAAGTTATTTAATGAACGAAAAAAATCACACCCGGTGGGACTCGAACCCACAATCGCCTGATTAGAAGTCAGACGCCTTATCCATTAGGCCACGGGTGCTTTGATGCTCTAAGTTAGAAAAACTCATTTATAACTATAAGCATTCCAACATAGGATCCACTTTGCTCAAATGTGCAAATTTATTCTACTTTTTTGAAAAATGAAAAGACAAGTCCTTTTTAGTATAAAGTACACTTTTTTCTATTCCATATCATTGAATTGCATTTATTTCGCAAACCTAATAATACAACCTTTTCCGACCTTTTTTTTAGCATCTCCAATAGCTTTCTTATTTTAGAGAAAATGAAGAATATGAGGATTTTGAGTTATGTTTTTGCTCCAACGGCTTTTCCAAAACTATCCCCAAAATGGAGAAAGTAGGAGAGAGAAGAAGTTTTTCTCCAAATATGGAGATAACCCAAAAAATGATTACTAGATGAAAGTACCAATAGAATTCTTTGAAAAAAAATATTTGGAGAGAGAAATAATATTTTAATAGATGAATGAAATATTTTAATATTATAATCAATGTTTTGTTCTCCAAAATGGGGAATCTGTTGGAGATGAATGAATTTTTTTTTAGAGATTTTGATTTTTGGTTCTTCATTTTGGAGAAATTTCGGGGAAGCTGTTAGAGATGCTCTTAGAAATTCTACGAAGTTTTCGTTTCAGATTTTTATTACTTGGATACATTTTCTATGACCCACTTGACATATCCAAAGAAATAACAATTCAAATTTGTGGTTTATAGCAGTGATAGGACCCATTTTTTTTAACAAGTATGTGTATCTTTAAAGTGGATTAAAGGTTCGTAAAGTCGTTCCAATGTATTTTTATTGAATTTCACAATTTCGAGAGATTTTTAAAAAAAATTGTTGATTTCAAGAGACTTTTTCGGTTTTTCGAGACTTTTCAAGTTTTCTGGTTGATGTTTCCTTGTATTTTTTAGTATTCCAAAGTACCTTCACAATTTAGACGAGTGCACTTTTTATACCGCAAAAAACAAATAAGTTGAGCATATATACAGAATCCTACTTGAAAATTAGTAGATCTAACCCTGGTATATAGATTATCACTAGCAAAATCGTTCCAATAAGTTCCCCCTTGTATTTATTTTCAGGTATCACATCTATTTGCCTTTGCCCTTAAAATAAAGTAATATTAAAAATAAATTTTAGTTTTAACCGTTAACAATGATGAAATATAAGAGCATTGTAAGTTATTGAAATGGAATTTTTAGTGTTTTGTTTTGTATTATGTTTGTTAAATATAAATATATATTATTGTATATTTTTTATAATTAAAAAATTATTTATATTACAATAATAATTTTGTGCCACCAATAAAAAAATGTGGATCCACCGTTGATGACTATTGAGAGGATATCTATATTTGGGTCCATGTGTTAGAGGCCGTTTACCTAATCACTTACCCGAGTAAGTGTTTACGGGTAAAATTCAACACTATCACCTACTTTTCGGGTAAGATTTTAGTCGATAAAATGGCATTGTATGCTACAATTTAGCCGATAAGCGCTAACCGTGGTAAGAGTCATCGCACTCACTTACCGGGTAAGACTCTCGGTCCTTTGCTTCTGCTCTTACCGGGTAAGATTCTTGGTCCTTGCCATATTTATCCGGTAAGCTAATATGACTTGGTAAGCACTTACCCGGGTAAGCGTTTTGTAAATGGCCCCTTAGTGTTTATGTATCTATACACTTATAACCAGAGTTTTTAGGTAAGAGTTTATGATTATTGATAATATTATAACACGGTCGAGTTTGTCTATTAAATAACATAGAAGACACTTGTAAGTTGTAACATAGGTTTTCATGGTCGTAACGAATAGTACAAAAATATACATCTACATATCACATATGTATTTGAATTGAATATAAAAAACATACCATAAATTTGATTTTGTTATATCAAATTTACCATATCATATCAATTTCTTATCAGGGCAATATTTGTGGTTTGGTCACAACCTAACAAATATTCAACTTAAGGGGTTGTTTGATAGTTTTTACAGTTCAATGTTGAATAAGAAAAAAAGAAGAAAAACCGCTACAATTTTATTAAGAGGTTTTCAAATAGCCTTAAATCTAATCCATCAAAACCTCTTAACAAATGGGTGTTGTGTGTCCATGCGTGCATATGCGTCTACAGACACATATATAGAGAGAGGAAGATTCAAACGAGAACACTAATTATTTAAGAAAACACGAGAACAATAAATCACATGTGATTTTATATTAACAGCAAAAAAATTGGGCACAAACGACTTTGGCCGCGACTTAAATCTCGAGGCAAAGTTGCGTGAATCATATATGATTTTGTACGTAATCATGCATGATTTGTATATTAATATTGTTCTCGTATTTTCTTAAATAGTTAGCGTTCTCGTTTGGACCCATCTTTATGTATATATATATATATATATATCAAATTAGGGTGCGTTTCATTTGCAAACCAAACCATTTGTACAAACTATACAAACCAATCTTAGCCGTTCATCAGGTCTAATAAATATATGATTTTATTATGTTTCCTAATCTAAAGTCATGTTCATAATAAATTAATCTTATCATCTTTCATATATATCTCAATCATAATTAATGAATCATAATAAGTATCCATAAATAGTACTTTGTATAGTTTGTACAAATGGTTTGTTTTGCAAATGAAATGCACCCTATCAAATTATACATCAAAAAATGTAAAAAAAAAATAATAAATGTTAAGATTAAAATAGGTAAGAGGGAAATTAATAGGTAGGTTGTTGGTTACAATCACCTGGACTCTTAATTTGGATAATACAATGATTGTAGTGTATTTATTTTTATTGATTATAATATAACAAATAAATCCAATTTATTAATCATGACAAATTACCTCCAAATAATTTGAAAAGGATATTTGGACACTTTCATCATGGTGGGTTCTACCTCTTTAATATTTTGTACTACATAAAAGCAGACACACTGCATCAAAAGTTCCTTTTATTTTAACCAAATGGTGTTTGGTCTAACGGTATCGGAACCTTTAGCCTTGTAGTAGGTTATGGGTTCAAACTTCACCAATGGTGAAGAGAGTCTGTGATTTCATTTACCGTATATAAATATTATATAATTCAAAAAAAAATCATTTACTTTATTTTTCACTTTAATGCTCTCAATTTTTGCATTTACTATCATGGTATGGGGCCTTATGTAGTACAATAATGTTTTTAATGGTAAAAAATTAAATTCGAATATGGGTAAAAGTTTATATAAAAATGTCGACATACAAATTCCATTTGTTTTGTACTAATAATTCAAGGAACTATAAATGACTAAAAATACGTTAATTTTGGATCATCTGGTTTTAAGATGGACATCTTGGAAAAATGACGTGGGACATGAAGTTTGATCACCAGGAGACGTAATTACGTCATGTATGATGGTTGTGAAAGCAGTACGGGTAAAAACGCTCTAGATGGTGATGTTATACATTTTTTGTGATATAATGTTGTTATACATGTTTTAATGGTTTAAAAAAGCACACTAAATCAGAGTTTATTTGTTAGCAACTTTATGAAACTCCCAACTTATTCGAGTAGTTATATATGATTGTTGGATAGTGACTTAATGATACATAAAGTGATTTATTCAGTAATCTTTTAGAAAAGAGCTCTATGCAGAAAGTTAAGTTTTTTTTTTCGAACATTCTTCTCCCAATTAAAAAACACACTTCTATCTAAACATGTATGAAAAAAACTCCATAAACAAAAACGCTCTCATTTTATGTAGACAAAATAATCTATACAGAGAGGTTTATCAATAAAATACTTAATAAAAAATCAATCAAACAACCAACTTTATCTTCGGTCATAGTAGGTATTACTTAGGGACTGTTTGACAGTTGCTGAATGGTTAAGTGGTCAGAATGATTAAGAGGCTCTTAAGATAGTGTGCAAAATGAAATATGGTTGTTTAGTAATTGTTCATAATGAAATTAGGGTGCTGAATGGTTAAGGGAGGCCCAAGATACAAAATCATTCAGTGGATTTTAGAACCATTAAGAGGATTTAAGAACCATTAAGAGGTAAACTTTATTTTTGCCCAAACAAAATAAACCTCTTAGCGATTTAGAGGTTGCCTCTTAATGGAACTATTAAGAGGTAAACAAACACCCCCTTAATATTCGTATTTGTAAACCGATGTTAACATATTAAATTAATATTAAATCTATTTATTATTCTAATAATATAAACTATAATATCAGTGAATAAAAGAAATTTTTTGTAATTTGAATTTTTGAACATCCTAAACAGCTTAATTAGTTTAATGAGACATATAGCTTATTTAGTCAACAATACATGACTGTTTGGTAGTGGTTTAATGATATAGAAAATGACTTATTTGTTAAGCTTTTAGGAGGGAGTTTTATGCAGAAAGCCAAGTTTTGTCCAAACCAGTCTCTTCCAATTAAAAAACATGGTTCTTCCATCTATGAAAACACCCTCCCAAACAAAAATCTTTTCGATCTATACAGACAGATTAATCCACACAAACAACTTTATTCATACATGACTTAATAAAAAACCAACCAAACAGCCGCTTCTTGAAGACTTAACTTTGCCATTGTCCAAATAAGTATTTCCAAATTAAGCATGGATGATGGGGCAACTTGGAATTTCCCCATTTTCATATTGTTAATAAACATTGACAGCTGTCCTTTACTTGCTCTTCTAGTAATAAAAAAACAAACGCAAATACCTATTTTGCCCTTTGAAATCTTCATCATCTACCTATGCAATGAAGGTAGGCAGCCATTCTTTAATGTTATAGAACACCCAAGATCACCCTTCTGCAAGATTCATTCATTATTACTTCAATTATTTTGATAGCAATTGAATCGATGACTTCTGAGAAATAAACTCATAGTTGATTTGGTGCAAAAATTCACCATTTTTGAATGTTAAAGAATCCTTAATTACCTTTTTACAAGTTTTAGATATAATTTAATTGATAAATAAATTCTAATCAAGTAAGTGTTTACCGGTAAAATCTAATACTGCTACTTATTTATCGGGTCAGATTTTAGTCCATCAAAACGGTATCATGTGTAACAATTTTCTTAGTAAGTGCTTACCGTGGTAAGAGCCCTCGATTGTTGCCTTAATTAGCTCTTACCAGGTAAGATTTTTAGTCACTGTCATATTCATTCGCTAAGGTAATTTGACTTGGTAAGCGCTTACCCGAGTAAACGTTTGGTAAACGGTCCCTAAATCCTAGGGCATTTTCTTATAAATGGTTAGTTCAAATCTTATTAAACATACTGAAGAGTTCCCTAACTTTTATCTTCAAGACCCTATAAAATTAATCTTAAACCTTCTTTGATAAATCGATAGTTCAGGTCTCCTTAAAGCCATTGAAGATTTTTCTAATCGTTATCTCTAAGACCCAACAAACTAATTAGGGGTTGTTAATCCAATGTTTACTAGTAAACGCTTACCAATAGTAGTAATACTTTCACTTAACTTACCAGGTTAAGGTTTTAGTGTATTAAAACGACATTTTGTGTAACATTTTTATCCGCTAAGCACTTATCAGGTAAGAATCGTCATTCTCACTTACCCAATCTAATAAAACTTTCGATACTTGTCATCGCTCTTACCAAACAATATTTTAATTATATCCGGTAAGATAAAATGAACTAATAAATACTTACCAAATAAATATTTAGTAAACTTTATACCAGCCATTTTTTTTCACCTTTGTACAAATAATTATTATCATTACTCCATACATATTGATGACTAAAATATACACCGACTGCAAGCTGGGCCACGTGGACAGTATGGCTACTGTCTACCTATATGATATAGTGTCAATGTACTATATGTTGTGCATGATTTACAAGTTTAAATGATTACTGAATGAATATTAATTTGGAACATTATCATTGGGTTATGCAATTTATGCTTATATCTGAGAATGAAATAAAGAGAAAGATAGTCATAGGAGGAGAGATCAAGTTCTGAAAATCCCACCTCTTTTATTTCTTGATCTCTGTATGTCCTCTTCAATGGCAGCAAAACCCCATGTGGTATGCATTGGAACTTCAAATTTCTGAGACTTTCTTACAAACTGACATTAATTTTCAACTACCCACGTTCGATTTCATCTTTGTTTTCAACTCCCATTTTATCTTAAAAAAAACAAATCTTGATTTCACATAAAACAGGGGAGCACAATTGTCTGTTTTCTATCTCAAAAGATCTGAATCTTGACTTCCAGTTCCTAAAGATTCTGTTTTTGTGTTCTTCTTTATGTTTATCTTGATGGGTTATTATCAAGAAACATAGTTTATGTTAAATTCACACTCTTTTTGAACTAACCTTGTTCTTGAAGAAGCATTTCAATGGCGGTTTCCATTCTTTATCTGCTGTTCTTGAGTCTTTCATGGAGTTTCTTCTTTCTGGGTACAAATGGAATTCAACCATCACAAAAACAAGTGCTTCTTCAACTAAGAAAACAACTGGAGTACCCAAAGCAATTGGATATTTGGTTCAACACAACCCATGATTTCTGCTACTTATCATCACCACAAGTCAATGTCACTTGTGAAAACAACTATGTTTCAGAGCTTAAAATAATGGGGTATCAACAGCCAGGCAAGGTTAGTTCAAGTTTTAATGGGTTTCCAGTTCCTTCACAAACCCTATCTCAGAATTTCTCAATGGACTCTTTGATTGCCACCCTATCAAGATTAACAAGCTTGAAGGTTCTCAGTTTGGTTTCTTTAGGAATCTGGGGCCCACTCCCTGATAAAATTCAAAGACTATATACAATTGAGTACATTGACTTGAGTGATAATTTCTTGTTTGGTTCAATTCCTCCAACTTTTTCAAGAATGGTGAGTCTTCAAAGTGTGAATCTTGATGGGAATTTCTTGAATGGCAGTTTCCCTGATGGGGTTGACTTATTATCAAGTTTGACCAGTCTGAGCCTGAAGGGAAATGGTTTCTCTGGTCAATTACCAGATCTACCAAATCTTCCCAACAGTTTGATCATTCTATATCTCAGCAACAATTCATTCTCTGGTCAAATTCCAGTCAAATATAGTCAACTCAGTCACCTTCAAGAACTTGATCTTTCATTCAATTCCCTATCTGGAGTCCCTCCAGCTTCACTCTTCTCATTGCCATACATTACTTACTTGAATCTAAAGTCAAACATGTTGACTGGGTCACTTCCAACTCACTTACAATGTGGAAACAGACTAGCAGCTGTCGATATTTCGCTAAATCGGTTTACTGGTCCTTTGCCATCCTGTTTAAGCAATGATTTGAACAATAGAACTGTTAAGTATGATGGGAATTGCTTAATGAGTGATACGAAGCACCAGCATCCGACGAATTATTGTGTAGAAGAAGCTCGAGGGGTCGAAGTGGACCCTAAAGATTTCAAAGATTCAGGAAAAAGAAGGAATTCAGGAATAATTGTGGGAGCGATTGTAGGGAGTGTTGTTGTTCTGGTGCTTTTGGTATCTGGGTTTGTGGTTCTTTGTCGAAAGCTTTGCCCTCGAGTTGTGTCTGAACAGAAACTTCTGAATAAACCAGTGCAGGATTACTCTGTTACAGGCTACCCATCTGGGCTCTTAACTAATGCAAGTAAGGGGCTGTTTACTTTATTTTACATTAAGCTCTGTCTGGGTTAAGTTGGCTGTCTAGATAAATATGTTTGTCTGAGGGGCGGAGGACCAATGGGTTCGAGCCTTCGAGGGAGGATTCTTTCTGGGAATTTCTGGTATTAATTTGTTTGGGTGGCTTAATGGGGACAAATGAGTGGTCCTGGCTTATTCGATGTAGCCATTTTAGCTTAATGACTTAACGATTAAGCCATAAAGAAACATGTATGGCTGAGCGAATAAGCCGTCCAGACCATTAAGCTCATTAAGCTGCAAGTAAACAACCCCTAAGCATATATCTAGAAAAGACTATTCAAGATCGTTTTTTCAGGCTCTCTAGAATTATTTGTGGTGTTATTTATGTCTTTTATGTGATCTAACCATTAAAAGATTGTTAAACTAGTCAATATTTGAGCTTTTGATGTCCCATGAGGCTAAAACTATGGTAAACATCTCTAGAATCATGATATATAAAATCTTGATTAATTTATTTTCTGAACCAGGGTTTATTTCTGAGGCTGCAAAGTTGGGTACAGAAGGAATCCCAGTGCACAGATTGTTTTCTTTTGAAGAGTTGAAGGATGCTACTAACAACTTTCATAGAGATACCCTAATAGGGGAAGGTTCAAGTGGCAAGGTACCAATCTAAAAGCATAATGTACACCTTATTTACAAGGAAGATCACTGATTATATCCGTTCCAATTTTTTTTATCTAGATCTACAAAGGGAAGCTAGGCAATGGGACGATCATAGCGATAAGGCATTTGACTGTGTCTAAAAAGTACACAATCAGAAACCTTAAACTGAGGCTGGATTTGTTTGCAAGGCTTCGCCATCCTCATTTAGTTTGCCTTTTGGGACACTGCATTAGCAGTGAAGGGACAGATGACAATGATTTAAACAAAGTATACCTTGTGTATGAATACGTGCATAATGGGAATTATCGTTCACTTCTTGCTGGTAAGTTTGAGAATTTTTCACTTTAAAAGGATGTGAAATTGGTCCAGGATTTGTAACTTTGAGATGGGCGATTGAAGTTTTTAATTGGTTTATGCAGGGAATGATCCCGAAAATGTTCTTAAATGGGCAGACAGATTGAGAGTTTTAACTGGTGTGGCCAAGGCTGTCCATTTTCTTCACACTGGACTCATTCCGGGTTTCTTTAACAATCGACTGAAAGCAAGCAACATTTTGTTGAACGGAGATGGGATGGCAAAACTGAGTGACTATGGGCTTTCTATTATAGCAGAAGATATCAAACAAGAAGATGTATGTAAAGTAGTATGCAACATTTTGTTTTTTCATGCAACCGCAAAGATTTGACCTTTTTTTGATAATCTTTATTTGCAGGCAAATGGTGAAGGTGTTAAATCATGGTAAGGGCTTTTTCTTGGTAAAAAAAGTTCCTTTTTTTTTACTTCTTCGTGAATCTTGAAGAACGAGATACCTACTTTTGCAGGCAAATGAAGAACTTGGAGGATGATGTCTACAGTTTTGGATTCATTCTACTCGAGACCCTTGTTGGGCCTTCTGCTGCATCCAGGAAAGATGAATTTCTGACCAACGAGATGGTACTTTTCTTTGCATTTAACTAAAAAAAATATGATCAAGAAAACGAGTATAGATGATAACTTACCTACCCTGCAGGCTTCGTTTGAGACTGAAGAAGAACGAAAGAAAGTAGTGGACCCCGTTGTACTTGCTTCTTGCTCGCAGGAATCACTATCGGTTATAATCTCCATAACCAAGAAATGTTTTTGCGGTGATTCATGGGATCGGCCATCTTTTGAAGACGTGCTTTGGCACCTGCAGTATGCTGCTCAAGTGCAAGATGGCGCCCATCGGCCTGCTGAAGCAGTTTTATTCATGGGGTGTTGATGTTGCAGTAAATATATAGATAATATCCTCAAGATTGGTCAAGAATAAGCAGATAATAAATATGTCATTGCTGAAGCTGAAACTTGTGCTTATTATGTTTCTTTATCAGGTGTCTCATTTCTCAAGCAATGAATGAATGAACAAAGACCAATTAGAGACCAGTCCACTTTTGGACCTTTTAATGTATTAATAATGTACACTCTATGAATCTATATAATGTAATTGTATATATATATATTATATATCAGTAACTTTTCTATCTGTAATAAGATGTTTTGGAGTTTAGGTCTTTGTGATATGATTTCTTTCTGCCTCAGTTTCATGTTGTGAAATTCGATGGCGAGTTAAATCGAGCAAGCGAGTTTGTAAGTGATTGTTCATCTCCATCACATGCTTTGTCATGTTAGTAATCAACAATCTACTCTCGATGTTTGTTTCGACTTTCAACTGTATGGCTTCAGGTGTTCTTCCCACCTGCGCAAATCGCAAAATAACACAATTCAATCTTTCTAAGAAAAGAAAGAAAACATGGGGATTTTATGTAATCACAGAAAGAGGGTAAAAATGGACCTCCAAATCAAGAATTTGCTGGTTGAGCAAATGAGCACTTTGATATTGATGGGTGATTTGTTGTTGATCTCCAGGTGATGGTAGAAGGGTAACAGTTCCTTTTGATGGATCATCCTGCCAAGAACATTTCTCGAGCAATGATACAGGCAAATGAGTAGATTTGCGTTGATGATTCCTCGAGGGAAGCAACGAGGAGTACGGGATCACAACCAGATTGGTAATAAAACCTGCATATAAATTGTTCGACTATTTGTAGAATGTCCAAAATACCCTTCAATGGAGATGGAACAAACGAACCTTGTATACCTTTTTGATGGTTAAATCTTCGAATGATCACACCCTTGATAACATCCCATAAGCAGGCAGTACAATCCTCTGAGGCAGAAATAAGGCCGGATCTACTGAAGGTCAATGCCGTAATGGATTCCCTGCAATTTCCAGTGCACCAAATTCATAAGTTTGTGGGTTATTGTTTACAACATCAAATGTCTATAAAAAATTGTTCACAAACTAACATCAATATATATAGGGTCAGGTTCAGTGGAAAACCTCCAAAAAATGGAAAACTGAGGAACACCCTAGTAGCCCTTCATCTGAACGATATGCATAGTAATTTGTAACATGCATACGTGCATATGCAATTGTGCATAATGCACACGTGCATACAGTCCAGATGAAGGGCTGCCAGGGTGTTCCTCAGTTTTCCATTTCTTTGAAGTTTTCCCTTGAACCTCCATCTATATATCTATATCTATATATATATAAGCATTAATTAACATACTTGTGTCCATTCAGTTCAACATTTTGATCCTTCGAATCAATAGCAGGTTCCTTCATCAATCCAACATCAAATGGGGTCATGAATATCCTTCCATCTGCACTTCCAGAGAACAGAAATCTCTCCGCAGGGTCAAGGACCGATGCAGTTATTGGTTGCGGGAAAGAGAAAGTTTGCAAAAGAGTCCCCTTTACAAGGTTCCATACCTATAGTAAACAAGTATAATTTAGAAACATTTAAGATACGAAAATAGGTACCCATAATTCCATAATCCATAAATTTACCACAATATTTAAATAACCTTGCATGTGCCATCAAGAGAGCTGGACACAAAAACCGAATGAGAGGCATTTGAGGAAGGTAAGAGTCCAGTTATAAAGGATTTATGGTCAGTTGAAACGCTTAGTGATGTATGAGAGGATCCTGAGTCAGTCTCATCCAGTAATCTGTCACAAAGTTGGATCATTTGGAAGATTTTATATTTGTTTTCAATTGCTGCTCGAAACTAATGAATGAAGGAAACCATAAAGATTGCTACCTTATCATTGGCCAAACAACTATCGTTCCATCTTCGGAACCAGCTATAAGAAGAGAAGCATCATCGGAAAATGCCAAACAAGTTAATGCCGACGTATGTGCATGCCAAGTCTTGAGCAGTTTCCCATTTATTACCTGATGAAAAATACAATCAACAAGGACATTTGGGCCTTATAAACCAAACAAGCCCATTATACCCACATGGAGGTGGGGTTCGGGGAGGATAAGATGTATGCAGACTTGACCTCTACCTGCTTGTGGTGTGTGGAAGAAAGAAAAACAGGTTTGCTAAAATTTAAAATATTGTATATAGTTAAGCAATAACAATACAGGAGGAAGGTTCAGGGGAAAACCTCAAAAGAAAATGAAAAACGGAGGAACACATTGGTTAGCGTTCATTTGGACCGTAACATTATACACATGTGCATACTATTGAAGTTGTTTTTTTGTCTTTATGCACGTGTGCATTATGCACGTGTGCATTATGCACGTGTGCATTATGCACGTTCAGATAAACGAGGTGTTCTTTGGTTTTTCATTTTTTTTACGGTTTTCCCTTGAACAACTACTAATAGAAGCAAGTAGAGGATAAATGTAATCAAGGTGCTGAGAGTCTGAAACTACACACCACTGGTATAAACTATTTTGGTATTGTCTATTTTCTTAGTAAAATCTCTTATAAATGGTGTAGTTATTCTTTTTTGTGTGTACTACTATTCATGAGAATCATAGCAAAAACTATGGACCCAGGCAAATTGTGGACCAACATAAATCCTATGTTTTGATTTTCTTTCATTTCCTGCAACTATCATTGTGTGTGACTTTGATCCTAAACATGATCTTGGAAGCCTGTAAAATAGTAAAGTATTTGAACAAAAAAATTGTGTACTAGAAGATGATTTACCTCCCAAATATAGACATTTCCAGAAGTGGCTCCACCGGCTAAATATATCCCATCTTTTGAGCTGGAAAGCGGCCCAATGACTTCAAGGGGATAGCTCCGTAAATGTGCACGAGGCTGAAGTTATGTAGCGTGAACCAAAGTAAGCATTCGTTTTGCTTTCATATTATTGCAAGCTCACACAATAACATCAATCATAAATCTAAAAAGAAAGTATAGTAAATTCTACATATCAAGCCTTTACTCCTGCCTCTAGCTATTAATAAGGTTGCTTCTTCCTACTCCTACCTCTAGCTATTGATAAGGGATGGAGTATTAAGGGATGGTTCCTAATAATATTTAGGGACCGTTTACAAAACGCTTACCCGGGTAAGTGCTTACCAAGTCACATTAGCTTACCGGATGAATACGACAAGGACCAAGAATCTTACCCGGTAAGAGCGGAAGCAAGGACTGAGAGAACCACAAGGGTTGTGGGGTACTGGTTAAGGTCCTGGGGGATGTGGTGGAATATCCCATCTGCCCAGGGTTCTAATCCGGGCGTACACAACAATTGTGGCCACTGAGGTTTAATCAGGGTTGATGTCTTACGGTCATAATTTGCCAAGGGATTAGTCTAGGCATAGCCTAGGACACCCTTCCCAAAAAAAAGCAAAGACTGTGAGTCGAAAGCAAGTACCGAGAGTCTTACCCGGTAAGTGAATGCGACGACTCTTACAAAGGTTAGCACTTACCGGCTAAATTGTTGCATACGATGTCATTTTGGCGGACTAAAATCTTGCCCGAAAAGTAATTGATAATGTTAAATTTTACCGGTAATCACTTACCCGGGTAAGTGATTAGGTAAACGGCCCTTAGTAATTTTCCTTCTTTATGTTTTGGCTATAAAATCTAAATAATATTATTTATCATATTGTAATATTCATCATATTATTCATCTAAAGAATATTATTCACCATCCGATAATATTATCATATTATATTCATCATTTGATAATAAATATTCATCATCCGGTAATATTTATCATCTTGTAATGAATCTTAACCATACAAAGAATACTATTCATAAACTCATAAATTTCTTCAAAAACCAACCGAATATATGCGCAACTGAAATTGTCAGAAAATGCCCTAGATCAAATTGAGCTAGTTTCTGGTACAATTAACTGATGTAATTAGGGGAACCAAATTTTATAACGCCCTTATTTAGCATTGTTTGTGCAATCAGGTAGAAAGGTACCTTAGAGAAAGGCCAGGTAAAGATAACGCCGCCGCTGACGGAGCTACGGGGTTGAATTTGAGAGGCAACTAAGTACTGATGCCTCAAACAAGTGAGACCATGGAACGATGAAGCACATGTAGGTATATGAAGCAGATGATCCCCTGTTTCCAAGTCCCAAATCGTTACCCCCACCGCTAAATTCTTGCCTCCGCAAACCACCAATGCTTCTTTCATTTCTCTAATCTCTAACTCTTTCTTCCACTCACAGAGAAACCGATTTGAATGCGGTGATTTGGAAGCATAACTTTGGTGTTAATGGGGAAGGTGGGATATCTGTGATTATGGCGATCGCCCATTCGTTTGCGTGCCAATGGTGGTATGCCATGCCAGTGTAAGAAGGCAGAATGCTTGAAACCTAGAGAAGGGTTATGAACACAAAATTTGATGTTTGATCGCCAATCTGTGCAATCGACGATGCTGATATCATGCATTATATTATCACAACAATTAATCCCTAAGAGCATCCACATTAATGAAATTTCTTTACAATCAAGCCTCGTCAACTTTGCAATTATCTTGAAATTATTCTCCACAACAATGAAATTTCAACTCGTGATCCCTCATCATAAAAAACTATATTTTAATCAAATTCTACTCAACCACAATTAAATATTATTTACTATAATTTAATACGAAATATTTTATTAATTAAATAATTATAATTATAATAAAATAAAATTAATTAATTAAATAAAATATTTAATTTATAAAACATTAAATTAAAATACAAAGTAAAAATATTACATTCATCATCATTTTCTTCTTCTCTAAATCTTTGTCAAATCTCTTCAATCAAATTTGATTGTAAACAATAATTCGTTGACCGATTACGTACTTGTATGTGATTTTGGAGATAATTTTCGTACTCGGGAAGTATGCTACGAGAGATTTGAGGCGTAGTTATAGTAAAATTAACATCATCGTTTATATCATCAAATTGACGAATAAAAATATGACGTTCATCTTCGACGATCATGTTGTGCATGATTATACATGCTCTCTTTGTTTCTTCAATTATCTCTTTGCACCACATACGAGATGGCTCACATATAATAGTGAAACGTGATTTGAGTACCCCAAACGCTCTCTCTACATTTTTCCTAACAGTCTCTTGTTTCTTTGCAAATAATCGATGTTTTGGGGATTGAGGTAATGGAATTGACTTCACGAATGTAGCCCAATTAGGATAGATCCCATCAGCAAGATAATATCCTAGTACTCTCTACGTCTCAAAACAAGTGTCTACATTACTATTTTTGTTTGTCCCAAAATAAGTGTCCACTTTCAAAAGTATAATTTCACTTTCCCATTCTACCCTTAATTATGTGATGGATAAATTTTCTCTCTCTATAACTAAGGGTAAAATTGTACTTTGGTTAATTAAAAAGTGTAATAATTGCACACTCCTAAAACTGTGTGCATTTTTCATTGTGGACATTTATTTTGGGACGGAGGAAGTAATTATTACCATTGACGGAGAAATTAACTTGTGGTGCTTTCCCTTCCAAAACCTCATGGAATACGGGAGAACGGTACACGTTGATATCATTTAAGGTACCCGAAAGACCTAAAAATGCATGTCATATCCATAGATCTTGTGAAGCAACAGCTTCTAAAATAATAGTTGGAGACTTATGATCCCCTTTTGATGGAAATGGATCCCACAACAATGAGCGAACCACAACGGAGATTGTACGAACATCAACTTGAAGAACTTCTAAACGAACAATGATGTAACTTTATGTGTTAAGTTTGTATTTTTTAATATGTAATTTATTTTATTGTACTTTAATATAAATTATATTTTGCATTTTTTAATATTTATGCCTTTCAAAAAAAATATTTTTATTAACAAATAAAATTATTCATAAATTTTTTCATAGACATACTCTACAAAACATCATAAAACATGATTTAACATATTTCTTATACTATTCACTGCCACATCAACAAAAAGTACTGATTTGACATTTGCAAATTACCAAAATCAATTTCTAATTTAGCAATCATACTCACAATCACTACAATTTCTAAAATAAAAATCCTAGTTGGCACTTTTGCAATCCAAATGAAATCCTTGTTGTGGATGCTCTAACGCTGTGTTCTGGAATCTCGAAACTCATTTTCCGAAGGAAAGAAAAGGAAATTGTGGGAAATGGGAGGAAAGTAAAAAAAATTGCGCTGTCTTTTTAGGAAACGGAAATAAAACTTTACTCCAAACGTGGGAGGAAATAGAATGAAAAGATAGGAAAAAACTTAAAAACATCTAAATATATTATTAAAATGACAAAACTACCTAATTTTTCATTATAAATATATATTTTCAAGGATATTTAAGTAAAAACGACTCATTTCCTTTCCTTTCTCTCATGTTCATTTTCTTCTTTCCTTTCCTTTTTTTTCTTCCCTTTCGAGAACACAAATAAAAAAATTATTTTCTTTTTCCTTCTTTTTCATCCGTTTCTTTTTTTTTTCTTTTCTCTCTAGATTAAAGAAAACACCGTAAACAATCAGGATTAAGGAATATTAAGGATTAATAATAAATTATAGAGTAAATTACGGTTTTAGTCCTTGTGGTTAGTTGGAAATTTTAGTTTTTGTTCCTAGTCTTCATTTACGATGATTTTAGTCCCATCGTTTGCAATTTGTTTCAATTTTAGCACTGGACCCTAATATTGTCCTTTTATCAACCGTTAACTTAGAGGTAACTCAGTCTTTTTACTTTTGTCTTTTATTTAAAAACTAAGAAAAGAGTAAATTACATGTTTGGTCCATGTGTTATAGTGGTTTTAACACTCTGAGTCCCAAAAATGAAATATCTATGGATTGCATCCTCGTGCTTTGCATTTTATAACGCCCGGGGTCCCTAAAACTAACTCTGTTAAAAATATCTTCGTTAAAGTCGTCATGTGCAAGGCACATGATGGGTAATTTAGTCATTTTATGTATTTTCAGCATTTTACATTAAAAAATTAAAATTAAAAAAACATACACCAATTAAATAGTGCCACCTGTTCCTCTTTCCCTTACCTCCTCCCTTCCACTGATTAACCAATTTTCTAGCAACGATCCAATTTTCTAGCAGACCTCAATCATTCTTCACTATAAACCATACATCCTCTAATCACATACCCACATGCTCATATATTATATCTATCTATATGTCTCTCTCTATATAAATATAGATATAAATATTTATATACATACTATTAAGAAGCGAATCATGTGGTAACAATGGAGAACAAAGCAGAAGAAGCAAGAGGACAATTGAGTAAACTCTACACTTCAAAGAAACGACTCCCCAAACATCAATCAAAACCCATATTTGTCTCAACATTTATCAATAAAATCAACACAGTAAATTGATCAAACCTTAAATTGAACCCTAAACTTATGTGTTTTATCAATAAACATCAATCAAAACCACAGATCTCCGATAAAAAAAAAGAAGTAAAATCATCCATGTTCTTCGTTGTAAAAACCCTGAATTGAACCCTGTTATTCGTCCATGTGTTCTAGCCTGTAGAGAAATGGACCGAGAGAGGGAGAAAGGCAAATCGTCCTTATGTCGACTGACCGAGAGAGGGCGTCGGAAATAGGGGAGTCACCGGGGAAGACGAAGTCATCGGCGGGCTTGAGGGTCCAAATCTGTATCGGGGCTTCAAACCACCGGTAGGGTTGGGGCTTCAAATCACCGGTGGTGGCGGAAGGTGGAGGCAGACGACGGTGAAAACGGTGTGGAGGTGGGAAATGAAGCCGCCAGAGGGAGGGGAGGGGTGGGGCGGTGAAGTTCTTATCCTTTTGTGTGTGTGCTTCCCACTTCCCAGACAAATATATACATATATCTATATTATAATATATATATATATATATAGTAAATTACATATTTGATCCCTATTGTTTTTAATAAGAAATAAAAAGGAACTAAAATGACTAAAATACCCTTGTACTTAACTTGCTTAACAAAAAATTTTAACGGAGTTAGAAGTTAGGGACTCAACACATTATAAAATATAAACCACGAGGATGCAATCCACAGATATGTCATTTTAGGGACTCAGAGTGTTAAAACCACTATAACACAGGGACATAACATTTCATTTACTGTTGGTCCCTAATTTGAAATAATTATGGAAAACGTCCCTATGGTTTACATTTTCACACGTGTTTGGTCCCTCCAAAAGGAATTGTTAAGTAGATTAACTTAAAGGTCATTTAAGTCATTTTACCCTTTCTTTTGTCTTTTATTAAAAAGTAAATATATAATTTACATATATACATTTATACATATATAGATACACACAAAACAAACAGAGAGGCATGAAAGCTCTCCTCCACTCTTCTTCCTCCATCAGTCCATCTCATACTTCTCCCCACCAAATCCACATCATAAACACCCTTTCTCCATGTCACTTCGTGTGTGTGTCAGTGTATATATACAAGTGGGTTTTTCTTACCATTGGGTTTTTGCTTACATAACCAAACATGGAGTTTTCATTACCACTTATAGTGTCTATATATATAACCAGTGGGTTTTTCTTACATACCCAAACATGGAGTTTTCATTACCGGTGGATTTTTGTTACCAATAGTGTTTTTCTTTTCTTACCAAGGTCTTATGGATTATACCCACATCTTCATCACTTTTGTATTATATATACATATATATACACACACACATATTACATATATAACACACAATATATATATATATATAGAGACACAACATATATATAGTTAGACATACACACACACACACATATATATATATATATATACATAGAGAGAGAGGGGGATAATAAATTGTAAACCGCTAAATGTATGTAAACTTGTAAACTTTTGGATTTCATAGGTTTTCTTGATGAAATTATTTTATGAAATTGTTTATTTTGATAAAAATGTTTCATATCATTCATTTCTTAATGAAATTGTTTCATATATTTGTGTTTTTTTTATGTAAAACAAAAAAGTTTCATCAAGTTTCATAGGAATGAAAAAATATATATATGAAACTACATAAAAAAACACAAATATATGAAACAATTTCATCAAAAAATGAATGATATGAAACAATTTCATCAAAATAAACAATTTTATGAAAAGATTTCTTTAAAAAACCTATGAAATCCAAAGTTTACACGATTTTTTTTACAAAATAGTGAGCCTCTCTCTCTCTCTCTATATATATATATAAAGACAGCATTCACATATGTATAAGAGTATATATTTACATACCCACATATACAGTGTGTATATATATACTAATATACAGTTATACACCATCACCTACCATTAACACAAATGCTATGTATATGTAATACGTAGGCATATATATATATATGCTCCTAGATATATGTATTTTATGTATATATATATATATATATATATAGAGGAGGGTTCATGTGAGGAGCGCATCAAAACGTGAGAACGTGAGGAGCACCGTCCATGTACAAAATCACATGTGATTCACAACACAAGGACTAAAAATCATATGTGATTAACATTTTGGACACGCGCAGTTTGTTACGCGACTTGCAAAAGCGCGCGGCTTGTCCCGCGGTTTGTGTTGTGAATCACATGTGATTTTGTACATGGACGGTGCTCCTCACGTTCTCACGTTTTGATGCGCTCCTCATTTGAACCCGACCCTATATATATATATATATATATGTGTGTGTGTGTGTGTGAAAAGAAGAAAATTATAGAGAAAGGAGTGACCTGAACCAAGAAGAGATAAAAAGAGAGAAGGATAAGAGAGGGTGGGGATGGGTGGTTAATTGATTGGGTGTGAGACCATCTAGTAATAAATATGATATAAAACTTTTGTTTTTAATAATGAATTACATTCTTGGTCCTCGTGATTTTTAATATAAAATAAAAAAATTATGAAATGACTAACTAACCCTCTTAGTAAATCTACTTAACAAATGCATGTTAAGAGTGTTAGGACGGAGGGACCAAACACGTGTGAAAATGTAAACCACAAGGACATTTTCGATAATTATTTCAAATTAAGGACCAACAGTGCAATTTTATGTAAACTATAAGGACCAATCATGTAATTTACTCTAAGAAAAATATTAACACTTCATATGACCCCACCCCATACCTCATCCTCTCTTTTCTTCTTTTCCCTCAAGTTACCGATGGTAGCTCTAGCTTGCCAAAAAATGATCATTAGAGGGTTCTATATATTAAATTAAAGAGTAAACTACACTTTTGGTCCCTGTAGTTTGGTGTTTATAACACATTTGGTCCCTACAGTTTAAAAATTACACTTTAGCCACTACTGTTTGCCATTTGGTCCGGATTTGGTCCCTCTGACCAACGTCCGTCCATTGTCAGACGTTAGGGGCAACCATGTGAGATGCACATGAGGGTAAATCAGTCTTTTTCCCTCACAGGGACCAAATCCGAACCTTTACTCAAACCCTTTCTCTATCCTATCTTCTTCTTCCCCAAACACACACACACAACCCTATCAATAGAAAATTCTAAAAAAATGGAGCAATCAGATATGGAAGAGAGTCTGTGGTGGTCTGCAAACGGGACGAAGGTAGGGCAGTGGTCGATGCGTGTTCTTGCTGCTGTTGTTAGAAACAATCGAGAGAGAAAGAGGGGTGAGGCCGATTACAGGTCTGCAATCGACCAAGAAAAGGGGGAAATGGAGAGTGGTGACGAAATCGAGAGGGAGGGCAGATTCTTACCGCTGGCGGAGTGGCGGTGGTAGGAGAACTCAGATTGGTGGCCGGCGACCTGCAGAGAAGTGGTTGCAGGTTTGTAATCTTCTTCTTCCCCAAACACACACACACACAACCCTATCAATAGAAAATTCTAAAAAAATGGAGCAATCAGATATGGAAGAGAGTCTGTGGTGGTCTGCAAACGGGACGAAGGTAGGGCAGTGGTCGATGCGTGTTCTTGCTGCTGTTGTTAGAAACAATCGAGAGAGAAAGAGGGTGAGGCCAATTACAGGTCTGCAATCGACCAAGAAAAGGGGGAAATGGAGAGTGGTGACGAAATCGAGAGGGAGGGCAGATTCTTACCGCTGGCGGAGTGGCGGTGGTAGGAGAACTCAGATTGGTGGTCGGCGACCTGCAGAGAAGTGGTTGCAGGTCTGTAATCGAGAGGGGGGTCGATCTAGAGAGCGAGAGGGAAGAAGAGGGGGAGTACCGAGAGTTCAGAGATGCGTGAGAGAGATGGAGAGAGGTGGCACCAGCGATCTGTGGTGCGGCAACGGGAGTGATGTTAGGGCAGAAAATCGAGAGGGTAGAGGAGAGACGAGAGTGAGAGAGAGAGACCTCTGGTATGGTTGGTTGCCGGTGGTTGAATGGTGGTCGGCGACATGGATGAACTTTCCGGCGATATAAACCCAGTTCCCGGCGAAATCTCGATTTTCCGGCGAGAGTAGCAGTTTCCGGCGACTAAAACCCAAAAACCGGCGAGAGAAAGGGTTTGAGTAAATGTTCGGATTTGGTCCCTGTGAGGGAAAAATACTGATTTACCCTCATGTGCATCTCACATGGTTGCCCCTAACGTCTGACAATGGACGGACGTTGGTCAGAGGGACCAAATCCGGACCAAATGGCAAACAGTAGTGGCTAAAGTGTAATTTTTAAACTGTAGGGACCAAATGTGTTATAAACACCAAACCATAGGGACCAAAAGTGTAGTTTACTCTAAATTATATTAATAAAAGGAACTGCCGATATATTTGTATTTGATTATATGTTATATTTATAATTTTACAAAACCCGTAAAAAATCATTAGTTAAAAACCACAGTGGCTAATTTGTAATAAATGAACTGTAAGGACGCTTTTCGTTATTTTGGCAAACCACGGGGACCAAAATTGAGGTTTACTCTAGATATTATTCAATGTGTAAGAGCATCTCCAATGGCATTTGAACATGACTTGATCAAAGACTTGAAAATGGGTTGATTAAGACTTTACCATTGGAGGAAAGACTTGAAAATGGGTTTACTTCTCAACCACTTGAGAAACCTCAAGCGTTTGAAGAAAATTCTGTGAGAGGCAAAGAGAGAGAATGGAACTAAAAGGTGGGACCCACATTTTTTTAGTATTATTTTAATTTTGATGAAGTCTTTCAAGTGGTTGACCATTGTGGATGCCCTAAGATTGAGGTAATATCGTAAACGTTCATAATATGTAGGGACTTATATGATAATGTATAATTCACACATGGGTACAAAATGAGAAACTTGTGTATTGAACGTCAAAGGCAGACCTAGAAATATTTTCAAATGGTGGCACCATTGAACTATAAGAAACAAATGTAGAGATATTTTATATTTTTCACAAAATCAACGTTGGTCTGGTGGTTAGTCCTTTGTTTTTCAAACTTGAAGTCTCAAGTTCGAGTCTCACTATGACCATTTTTTAGAAACATAGTAAATATGAAATTAAAAACTAAAAACTACAAAGACTTGAGTCTTGAATAGAATAAAAGTCTTCCAAACCAACTCTACCAAGGGAAAACTTGTGTCTTTATTATAGTTTCAAAATATATATGGTGACACTAATCAAATTGATACAGTTGCACCCTTCATGAACCTAATTTTTTTACCTTACGGCAGAGAAACAATACGGTGGCACGTGCCACCGTATGCACTTACCTATGTCCGCCCATGTTGGATGTGGCTCGTTATAAAAACATTGCATGTGATGTTATATAAGTGTTATAAGTGGTTCTTATGTGATCATAGTATAATAACATCATTTAACCCGAGGACTTGAAGTCTAGTATGGCAATATGCGCATTGATGCTAGCTTTAGTCACCTCGTGATTGAGTGACATAACAACCAATGGATGCACAAATGAACATGTGCTTAGAAGTCGGGGTCAATTGACCCTCATAAAATTTCAAGTTTTGGCTTTTTATATTATAAATTATACTCTTTATGAATATAAATTTACTTTTGACCCCAAATATTTATAAATTTGAATTTCAATACATAATCGTAGATTCGTTACTGATTTGATGTGTAATAATACTATGAGATAAGACTTGGTTGTGTGGACAATGTCGACGGGGAAGCTTTGTGTATTTATATGTCTGTATGTATATATGTTAGTCCCAGATGGCTTAACAAGTATTGTAAAAGGGGGGGGGGGTTGAATACAATACTCAAAATTTTCACAATTTTAATTCTTTATATTGAAAATCTTTCAACTAGAATTACACAAAGAAACTTAAAGACTGTTGCGGAAAAGAACAGATAAACTATTCTAACAATCTTTCACAAAGTAAACTAAACAATACAGCGGAGAACACTAAGAGCAAGGCTATAAGGTTATCAAGCAATATGAAAATCTTGCACTGAGAGAAATCTAGAAAGCGTGATTTGCATGGAGTCTTCATCTTCCTTTTATAGTGAGGATAAGGTACTGAGCATTAAATGCATGGTACTATTATCCTCAAGTCACTTGTCTTTGGAGAAGTACCAGTGGACTTCTAAAAAGCTGATAAGTCACTATCACCTTTTTCTTGAAACAAGGAATAGAAGCCATGCTGAGGGACATCTTCCAAAAAGATAATAAGACAAAAGGTTGCTTTTGCATGTAAGAAGATTTTATCCCGAAGTAAATGATCTACTTGATGTGGATTTCAAGACAATCATACCGATGATGTTTCATCGATACAATTGTCATTGGTCTTTGAAAACATCTGTAAGGAAACCAATTTCACAAATATCCCATCGATTTAAGTATCCTCATCAGTGGTAAGAGTTCCACCGATTTCTGAAGACCACATCGGTGGAAGATGTCCACCGAATAATGCAAGCATTATCAGTGGAGATGTTGACCACCGATTTGTGAGAACAAAATCGGTGGACATGTTGTTCACCGAATTGTGAGGACAATTTCGGTGAATGATGACTTGTTTGTTTGTTGAGAAGAGTCTTCTATTTTCCACAAGTAGAGAGTCTTCAAGCTTGGTTTCGGTTGATCTTCGACTTCACCGAACAGTTGCTATAATGTACAAGTCATATGAAGAACCAAACTAAAATATTCTAAGTAGGATTTTAGGGAAAACATCGGTGAGTCAATTTCAAATCTTTGGTGACCCAACAATCTTCCCCTATTTGAATTTGAGCCCCTTTCTTAGAATATTTAGGAGTATGAAAGATTAAAATGCATTTTGACCCTTTTTACTCTTTTTGGGTTCTTTTCACATAGACCATTCTTTTTGTTCTTTTTGATCTTTTTCTTTTGTATGAGTATGTATACTATGTACAGTATATATAAGTAAATGAAAGTAAAGATATGTACCAAAAAAAATTCAAATAGAAAGGTACTTGTATTTAGATAAGTTTTCTCGTACAAATGTAAGAAGAGAAACAGACTATTACAAGCACCATTGAGAGAGAGAACCTACTTCTTGGAAATTTGCCTGCGCTTGATTTCTTCCAACACATTTCTGAAGAAAGGTTGAGCTTCGGTAATGTTTGGAAATAGGTTGGTGATGCCTTGAAGAAACAGGGTGTTGGCTATGGCAATTTGAGCAAATCTGAAGAAAGCACGACGACCGTAACCATCATTGAAGAACAGTCCGGGAATCGGTGAGAGGCTCAATGTCGTAGTAGGATATGGCACCGAAGTAGGGAGGGAAAGATTTAAGTTGCTTACATTTGGGATCTTTCCTTCCGTTGCCATTTCTTTGAACACTTTGTCGGTAGGATTCTTGACTAAGGGAAGACGGATTTCTTCTTTCATCGATTGAAGTTTTGCCCTTTCATCGGAGGAAAGGATGATGTTGTGTTTTCTTTTGATCTCCTTCATCTTTTCCATCAAACCTTCAATGCATTTGATAAAAGTGTCTTTCTTCGGGTTTGTACTTTTGACTAGATGTTTAGAGATCTCATACCATTCGGTGAGGCCGAGATTTTTGAGATGAGCATCTGTTAAACTTTTCAGCGAACCATCATCTCTGTTGGCGATCAGCCTGATATCCTTCGAGTTGACTTTGGAAGTAGCAATTTTAACATTTGAGATTTGGGCTCTGCTACTTCGGTGGTGCATGGTCTTCTTATACCAACTTATTTCGTCATTCTTTTCTTCTTCAATGGCACTTAGTACCGATTTCTGGATTTCGATGGCATCGGAGGATTTTGCTTTAGCGGCTTCTTCTTCGGCAGCTTTCATAGAGAGGGCTTTAGATTTATCTAAAGCAATTTGAGCAAGTTTAGATTCCTCAAGTTCCTGAGGAGAAAGACCGAGATCGGTGGTGGTTTCTTAGGATTGAGGCTTGAGTTTAAGAGTTTCAGCACCTTCAGGTCGAGCCCCATACTTAGCCAAATCCTTTTTCTTCTTTTCTTCTTTTGCCAAGTCTTCGGCCGAAATAACTTTCTTCCCTTTGTCTTTGGGAGCTTTGCTGGATTGCTCCCCCTCAGTTGATGCATCAATTTCCACGGCCGATGGGGACTTGATCGGTGAAGCGACTGATTCGGTGGTCCCTGTATGAGTCGGTGAAGAATTAGGTGATTTCGGTGATGGCGGAGAGGTTTTCGGTGGAGACTTGTTGCTGGTAAATCTCTTGATGTATGGAAATTTCGGTCGAGCAGTGGTTTTCTCCCCCTCAGCAACAGCCGGAAGCTTAAAACCCAATTCATGAAACACTTTGTCAAACTTTGAGTGCAGAGAAGCCAAGCTTTTAGTGGTGGTATCGGGAACCAAGGATAAATCCCCCAAGTCCATCTCCCATTGGGATTGCTCGGTGTTGGTAGTGTCGGTGGAGGTTTTTGAGAAGGACTCCACTTTTGAAGATAGGGAAGAGACTGTATCATTTATCGGTCGCAGGGCTTCGGTAATGGCATCGAGAAGAATTCGTGGCAACTGAGACTCGAGCATGGTTATTCTGGAGTTTGCTTGGGAGAGCAACGAAATGGTGGATTGAAGAAAAGCAGAGGGGCGGCCAATGTTTGAAGAGGTCTGACCACCGATTTCTGGGAAAGAAAATCGGAGGCGTTGGGGATCTTCTTCGGTGATGAGATTTGGGAGGAAACTTGACATCTCATCGGTATAGAGGATTCTCGGTGGAGGAGGATGTTGGTGAGGAGAACCCTGGGGTGTAGGTGATCGGTGTGGGGTGGGCGATCGGTGTGGGGATACGATCGGTGGTGTGGGTTGGTTCTTCGGCGAGGGAGACTCCGTGGGATTCTCTTCGGTGGACGGGATGGTTCGGGGAGAACCAGTGTCCGCTAAAAGAAAATCAAAGAAATCATGTGGGGTGGAGGTAATGGGGGGGAACTCAAGGCGAGTTGTGCTTCATCATCGATCTCATAGAGATTGGGTGAAAAGTCGTGAAGTGAAAAATCAGTACCCTCGAGGGGAGAGACCTCGAGGTCATCTCCACCACCCAAAGAATCGAGTGGGGAGGTAGGTTGAGGTTCCTCCAATTGTACAACTGAAACCTTTTGAGAGGCAACAGAGGAGTCGGTGGGGTTAAAGGCGGATTCCCTTGGCCCGGAGGGTTGAAGTTCAACAACTGGCGATTTTCGAGAATCGACAGTTGGATTAGACGGTGGGGCCGATGGTTTCCGAGACCTCTTTGAAAGAGATCTCGAAGGGGAAGACGAGTGCCTCCGCTTATGAGAAGGGGATTGAACCGGGGAAGCCTCCGAGGGATCTCTCGGTGGCATAGTTCTAGAAGCGTGTGCGGAGGTGTCGGGGACCGTACGTTGTTTCTTTTTCGCGCCGCCCGACTTTACTCGAGAAAGGGAGGATGGGGCCACTACATCATGGGGTGCTTCGGGAACTTCCGGGTGTTTAAATCCGGGAATTTCCGCATCGCCCCAATGTAGATCGAGAGAGAGAGCGAGAGAAATCATACCTTGTCTTAACGGGTTGTCGGTGGCGAGAGGTCCCACATTTAGTGTTTTGAGACCGACAACTGGGGAAGACCAATCATACTTGAATCGGGGCGCTTGAGATTTCCGATCCGTCTCTAATACCTTGTTGAGCTTGTGCTGAATGATCATCGAGATGAATCGCGGATAGGCAACGTAACACTTCTTGGGATGCTTGATTACCTCGACAAGTTCAGAAAAGAAGTATTGAGCGAAGTCGACTTTTCTTTGAAAGATGAGGGCATGGGCGAGCTTTGTGATGTATGACGGTGATTGATCATGCCCACTAGTTTTGCGAGAGAGGCAGTGAATAACATGGGCAAAGAAGAAGTTCCATATGCCTCCCATTTTGCTACGGAGAAGAGTACCGGGGCCTTTAGAACTTTTGGAGGAATCGTCGATCACATAGCCGGTTGTTTGAATAACATCTTCATGTATGGTTTCCACATACATGTCTTCGTAGGTTGGAAAAGCGTCAATTTTTAAGGCGAGGCGAACATCGTCGACCCCAAACGTAAGGTCGTGATCACCTTCTTCATTGGTAAGAATGGAGGCGTGAATGGCTTCGTTTGAGGGATCGTACACACAGGTTAACCAAAAGTTCCCAATGAGCATTTTGCTCATCTTGGGGTTGCAAGAGAAAGCATGAAGAAGAGGGGAGCGAGTGAGAAACTTAGCTATTGTGGAGAACTCGGGATGAGATGGATCTGATTCGAAACGAGCAACATGATTGCATGGGTTGAACTTGAGGTCTTCAAACCGTGTGGGAGTTGCATTTCTGGAAGATGCCATTGAGTGAGATGAGGTCGAGAGAGAGAGATCAAGTGTGGGAAGTAAGATAATGGAGAAGAAGGGTTGAGGGATGAGAGGGGTTCGAGAGATTTGCAGGTTTGAAAGAATCGGAGGTGTTGAGGAAGATGGGTTTTTATAAGGGTGAGAGGGAACGGTTTTTAAAAGAAATTATGAAAAGTCATGATGAGGTTTTGGGATGCGTGAAAGAATACGGCTTGGAATGGGAAGGGTCACATCTCATCCTGACACTTAGGGTTTTTCGGCTTATGGAAGCATGGGGAAGCGTATTCGATAAGATTTGGGAATTGGTTGATTTCGGTGTACAAATATTTGTATTTCGGTGTAAACACGTCGGTGTTATACTTTTCTACCGAAGTTCAAGAAAGATGTCGGTGTAGCTGTTTTTGAACACCGAAAAGACTTCGGTGTTAAGGCTTGAGAGGCGTCGGTGGACTTTAGGATATTAACAAGAGATTGAGTCCACCGATATGAGATTTCGGTGGAGGCTTCGGAGTTGAATCGGGGGTGAGTTTCGGTGTAGAAAGCACACAGATTTGAACACACAGAATTGGAACCACCGAAATGTTATTTCGGTGAAGGAAAGAGAATCGGTGGTGAGATCGGTGAAGAGAAAGTGTCCACCGATGTGAGATCGGTGGAAAAGGAGAAACTGAGAGAGTGTCCACCGATTATTGAAAGTTACACATACCAAGTTCACTTATTAGGAAGTTGAACCTGGCTTCATCTAGAGGTTTGGTGAACAGATCAGCAAGCTGTAGATCGGTGGGAATGAAATGTAACTCAACGTCTCCTTTGGATATGTGATCCCTAATGAAGTGATATCTGATATCTATGTGCTTGGATCTGGAATGAAGAACAGGATTGTTTGCAATAGCTATTGCACTTGAATTATCACACAGAATTGGGACTTTGGAGAAGATTTGAGCATAGTCCCTTAGTTGGTTTCTCATCCACAGGATCTGAGCACAACAGCTTCCAGCAACTACATATTCAGCCTCAGCAGTAGAGGTTGACACAGAGTTTTGTTTCTTGCTGGACCAACTTACCAATTTACCACCAAGAAGTTGGCAGCTTCCTGTAGTACTCTTTCTATCAATCTGGGAACCTGCATAGTCTGAATCTGAATACCCAATTAGTTCAAAACCTGAGTCTTTGGGATACCAAAGACCCAAGTGCAAGGTACCCTTGAGATACCGAAAAATCCGTTTTACAGCCTTTAAATGTGATTCTTTAGGATTGTCCTGATAACGGGCACATAGACAAGTAGCAAACATAATATCCGGTCTGCTAGCAGTTAAGTACAGAAGATAACCAATCATTCCTCGATAAAGGGTAATGTCCACAGATTCACCTTTAAGATCAGCATTGAGTTTCAAAGGTGGTGCCATGGGAGTTTTCATAGGAGAGCTATCTAGAAAGTTGAATTTCTTCAGAAGGTCACGAATATATTTACTTTGGTTTATAAAAATTCCTTCTGAAGTTTGTTTGACCTGAAGGCCCAAAAAGAATGTAAGATCTCCCATCATGCTCATCTCATATTCACTCATCATGAGAGAAGAAAACTCATCACAAAGTGATTCATCAGTGGCACCAAAGATGATGTCATCAACATAGATTTGGACAAGAATGAGATTACCTGAGGTTTCCTTGATGAAGAGAGTGTTGTCGATTTTACCTCTGGAATATCCATGCTTTAGAAGGAAGTTGGCAAGAGTGTCATACCAAGCACGAGGAGCTTGCTTGAGACCATAAAGAGCCTTGTCAAGTCTGTACACATAGTCTGGATGAGCTGAGTCTTCAAAGCCAGGAGGTTGTTTCACATAGACTTCCTCTGCAAGTTCCCCATTGAGGAAGACACTTTTAACATCCATTTGAAAGACCCTAAAATTTCTGTAGGCAGCATGAGCCAGAAAGATTCTTATAGCTTCAAGTCTTGCAACAGGGGCAAATGTTTCATCATAGTCAATGCCCTCTTCCTGTCTGTATCCTTGAGCTACTAGTCTGGCCTTGTTTCTGATAACTGTACCATCTTCATCCATCTTGTTTCTGAATATCCATTTGGTTCCAAAGATTGTCTTCTTTCGGGGTCTGGGAACCAATCTCCAAACTTTGTTTCTCTCAAACTGAGAAAGTTCTTCTTGCATGGCAGTGATCCAACAAGGATCTGAGAGAGCTTCATCAATCTTTTTGGGTTCAATAAGAGAGAGAAAATTCACATAGAGACAAATATTTCCAACTCCTCTACGAGTTTGGACACCTGCTTGCTGATCACCTATGATTTGGTCTATGGGGTGATCTTTGGTCCATTTGGTTGCAGGAGGTAAAGGTGGTGGAATGTTTTGTGTTTGGGGTGAAGAAGTAGTGGGATCAGAGGTTCAGTGTGAGGCAATGGGATCGGTGGAGGGATGAGCGTCGGTGGGAAAAGGTACATCGGTGGTGACATGGTCAATTTCGGTGGGAGATATAGAAGGTGACCCAACTTGATTATTTTCGGTAGAAGGAATTGGTGGGTTCAATGTAATGGGAGAAGCATCGGTGGAGTTGGTTTGGGGAGCATTACCGATGCATGAGGAGATCCATCTGTGTAGTTCATCATCATCATCATCATTTGGAAGAGATGAGGATCTCAAATCATCAAACTTGACATGAATAGATTCATCAATGCATTTTCTCCTTAGGTTGAACACACGATATGCTTTGGAGGAAAGAGAGTATCCAACAAAAATTCCTTCATCAGCTTTGGGATCAAACTTCCCAAGGTTGTCACGATCATTTAGAATAAAACACACACAACCGAACACATGAAGAAAGCCAATATTTGGTTTTCTGCCATGGAAAATTTCATATGGGGTTTTATCATGCCTTTTAGAGATTACCGACCTGTTTTGGGTAAAACAAGCAGTATTAACAGCTTCAGCCCAAAAATACGTAGGTAGATTTGATTCACTTAGCATGGATCTGGCAGCCTCACACAGAGTTCTATTTTTCCTTTCCACCACTCCATTTTGCTGTGGAGTTCGTACTGCAGAAAAGTTCTGAGAAATTCCTTTCTCAGTAAAGAAGTTTTCAAGAGCACTGTTTCTGAATTCAGTGCCCATATCACTTCTTACTGATCGAACAAGTTGGCCATTCAGAACTTCATTTTTCTTGACAAAATTGATGATTTCTTCAGTAGAATCACTTTTGTACCTGAGAAAAAGACCCAAGTATATCTGGTAAATTCATCAACAATTACAAGAATGTACCTTTTTCCTCCTAGACTAAGAGTGCTGACAGGTCCACATAGATCCATGTGCAACATCTGCAGTGGAAGGGTGATGGAAGAGCATTGCTTTGTCTTGAAGGATGATTTGGTGAGCTTCCCTTTTTCACATGCATCACACAACTTTTCTTTGACAAAATTTAGCTTTGGCATACCAGTCACCAACTCTTTATTTGAAATTTTATGGAGAGTTTTGAAATTAAGATGAGAGAGACGTTTATGCCACAACCAGTTCCTTTTGGATGAGTCATCTGACACAAAGCAGACATTGGATGAATTGTTGCTCAGTCCCATGTCAATGACATAGACATTTTCCATCCTTTTTCCAGATAACACCACGTTGAAGTTTTTGTCCACAACAGTACAGATACAAAGTTCAAAGATAACTTTATATCCAAGATCACACAGTTGGCTAATGCTGAGAAGATTATGCATGAGACCTTCAACAAATTCCACTTTATTGAAAGTGACAGATCCATTTGTGAGAGTTCCATAACCTTTGGTGTAGCCTTTAGAGTTGTCACTAAAAGTGACAGATGGACCCTTTCCAGACACATAGTTGATGAGAAGAGATTTGTTTCCGGTCATGTGGCGTGAGCACCCACTATCCAGATACCATATTTGATGGTGCTCAGAAACCTGCATGCACACACATATTAGTTCTTTGGTACCCATTTTGTAATGGGTCCTTTGGGGTTAGAAGAAACTGAGTCCTTTGAATTGGTTATATCTATTCTTTCCTTGGGACAATCCTTAGCCATGTGAAACGTGTCACCACAGTTATAGCATTTTCTATAAATAAAAATCTTTTTAACACTATGACCACTTTTCCTGTTTAGGCTTTTAACATTAGGTTTTATTACCGTGTTAGAAGAGAACAAAGCAGAAGGTTTGGACCCAGAAATTCCTTTGTCAGAGTTGTGGATTGGTGAGTTGGATGATTCTTTGGGGTTTGACTTTTTCAAAAGAACAGATCTTGGAATATGAAGACTAGAAGTGTTACCAGAAAAATTCTTTGGAGTGAATCTTTTGGGATGGGAAATGGCCACTGATTCGACCACCGATTTCCCTTTGTCAGAAGATGAAAAACCTTTTGTGGGAACTTGAGGTTCTCTTTTGGGAATCTTTGAGGGCTTAGGTTCAGAGTATTCATCTATGTGAATAGACTTTAATAACTCATGGAGAGGTATGGGAGGATCATCGGTGTTGACATCGGTGTGGTTTGATTTTTTCAGCAAGGAGACTTTTGAGGAGTTTGAGGATGAGGCTTCATCAAAGGTTGATCTTTTTGAGAGATCAGGGATGAGTTTTGAAATTTCATCAGAGTCAAGTTCCTCAATGAATTGATTTGAGGAAGACTCTTTTGCTTTTATAAACATTCCATATTTTCGAGCTTCACCCAGATCTAAAGAATTTAAGGAGATCGAATCACAAGATGTAACGTCCCAAAAATTACAAGGAATTTAAAATTTTTAAAGTAACATTTCATTAATAAAAACTCATTTAATAATTCAATCATTTCATTTGCAAACTCATAATTAATATTCTCACGAACAATAAACAGCGGAATAAATGTCTAAAATTAAAATCATAAAAGTAATCAACTCTTCCCACGCGCCAGTGTGTACTCGTCACGCCTTGGAGCCACTCGCACCTGAAACCACAATTTTATTGGGAAAGGCTAAGCACGAAGCTTAGTGAATTCAGACACCATAAATAACACAGTTACTTCCACACCACCTCTAAACAGATAATTGCACATAAACAGCATACAAGTCTACGAACAAATCATAAACATGCATACCTACACCATCTCACCCAAAGGCATAAGCTGGTCCACCCGACTACACAATAACCGTGCAAGCATTACCCGGCTCCCCCGGGTTCCTACGCCACCCACGTATATAAACCTCGGCCCCGCCGAGTCACTACGCCACCCGCGTAGTCATAACAATAAAGGTCCGACTAGACGCCCCACTATTTAGTCCCGCATCACAAACAATTAAAACTACCACACACGTACAAATCGTAATGTAAAAAGTAACCGGCATTAGTTATAGTGAGAGAACTCACCTCGTAAGCGCGCCTAGCTCACAAACAATAATTCAAGCTTCACAAATCCAAGATCACTTCCCAACACCTAAACAATCGTTAAAATGTATTAACACGAGACCCGGACCCTAAAACACGACGCACCCTTAAATCGTCACTAAAACGACTTTCCGGTCTAACCAAACAGGTCTGTTCGGGACCTGTTCCGACCTCCATAAATCCAGAAAATCCTCAATTAAATTTCATAACCAGAAAGTGCTCATAGTTAGGGTTCCGAGGACATATTATACACCTCCTAACGATTTTTCTACAATTTATTATGGATTTTACAAAACTGATTAACTGCACAGCGAAAAACAGCACCTTTCGTTATAAAATAGCAGTTTGACACTAGCTACGGTCCGAACTGGTTTTTCCGAAAAACATAAGAAACTTACTAGACTTAGAATGGGAACTTTTGGCACAGGTTTCATCCCAATCCGACATTCCTAGCAGAAGTTATGGCTTTCCCAAAACAGTGGCAGAAACTGCGACTTTTAAAACGGAACGCGATCTGCCACATCCGGACCTGCTGTATAAACAGCCAATTTACGCCTAGCTAGAGGCCGAACCGGACTTCCGCTAAAACATGAAAAGTGTGCCCGGCACGGAATGTGAACCGTGGGCACCGGATTCGCCTCAATCCGAGCTACGAAGGAAAAGTTATGGCCGTCGCAAAACAGTGGCAGACAAACGTTTTCACATAAAATGATAACTAAAGGTTATAATCCCATTAAGCCAAAGCTTAATCCAAACAGACCCGAACAGCCTACAAGCTTACTGGAAAGGGTTGTACTACGCTGGACAACCACCGAGCACCACCCACATCCGACTCCGGCAGCGGTGGTGGTTGGCGGCGGCGACGATGGTTACGGTAACCCTTCCGGCGAGACCTCCCAACGTCACCCACTCCCGACACACTCGCACAACGCACCCGCACCCACCCCTCTGCCGCCACCACGGCGGCGTGCAGCGGCTTCCCCACCACCGGCAGCCGTGGCTGCGGCGGTGGTGGTGGCGGTTTACGGCGTTCCGACAACGAAAACACGGGATTACCTCGACGTGGCTTCTCCTCCACCCTTTCTGGCAGAAATGACGGCGACTCTTCCTTCTTTCCGGCGAACTCTCTCTTCTCCGGCGAACTCTCTCTTCTCTTACTCCGGCGACTCTCTCTTTCTTCCGGCCGACGATAACGAAAGGGGAAGGGGAAAGGAAGAAGAAGCCGTAGGGTTTAGGTTTCTTCTATTCTACTTCCTTTTTGTTTCTAAGTCACGACCACAATTGCCAAAGTATGAAATGGGTTTCGGTTTCTATATTTTTTTTTGTTTGATCCTCACGCCACCAACACATACCACAAAACCTATGGATTTAGGTTATGAAAGCATGGGCCGAAGGCTAATCCAAGTTTTGGCCCTTGACACAAATGGTCCCTCAACTTAAACTTTCTCGCAACTAACCAAAATTCCGACATTTTATGATTAGGTCCAACTCGACTAACCCCGTTAACGGAAGCCACATTAAATCAAACTTAAAAGAAAAGAATTAATACTAATAAATTACATACCGGGATACGGGCTTTACAACTCTCCCCCACTTGGATTAGACTTCGTCCTCGAAGTCTCTGCCTACGAACAGCTCCGGATAGTTCTCCCTCATCTCAACCTCAGTTCCTAAGCCCACTTGAAATCCCTTCTAAAACTTCTCGAATACTTTTCTAACTAACGCACTCCTTCTAGGACACTGGGATTATGATCGGCAGAACACCCCAACAGTTGGAATCATTCCTAGCCAAGCGACTTCGGTTGTCCCCCAACCTTAGATATTCCATACATACCGAGTCAAATCTCAAGCTCTAACCATTCTAAAGTTGCCCACCAGTATACCCAACTGGATACTCGGATCCGATCATTCCTACCATTAACCGTCGATTAATTCCTACGAGTTCTAATAGACTCCCAAAACTTACCTTACACGCATCATCAAACCAGTAAATTTATAATCACCCACGAAGGTCATTCCACCACAACCATTCATCACAATTAAGCATCTCAGGGTTACTACTACCATCACCATAATTATTTTAAAAACGGCTACAAATCTCCAATTACACTAAAGGTGTTTGGCCTTAAGCCCAAAAGTCGACCCCTAAATATACTACTTACTTCAAAAAGATCACTGCGCATTTATTCTCTTAATTACAAAGGGCATCAATCCCTTAACCGACACAATTCGGTCTACACTAACAACACGTGTGGAATACCCAATCTTCCACCGTCTACTTATCCTCCACGCTCGCTCTAGGAAACCTAGTTACACTGTATCAAGATACGCCTTAACGCCTACCTCCCAGGTACGTCTCAAGGCCCGGCACATCGGAACTACCTCTCAGGTAAGTGCCCAAGACTATATCCTCTCAGTGCCTACTGGAAAGTCAAGGTCATAACACATGAATACCGGGGTCCCACCCCGAAATACTCAACCGATCATTACCAACGACTGACTGACATGACCAAGGATCCAATGCAAACAGTCTACCAACAACATGCCTATCTCGGAATGACTCGCTCACCCAAACGTGTAAATATTCAACGTGCCATAAATGCAAAACTGTGCAACAAAACAATCCATCAACAATACTCCACATCGAGCCATTAAAACCGTGCAATTGACCCATGACTATCTCAAAGTCAAAACCGAGCAAAATGCTCCACGCTTGCTAGACCCATAAGTCGGTCAAAAACGCGTTTAAATAAAGTTTAAGCAAGCAATACTCTTAAATAACATTAGTCTCAAACTCGACACGAGTTAAACAAAAGAGTTTTCCAAAAGGACTCACACCCTTAAAATTCTCGAAATGACACATAACACTTATAAACGCACTTCCCAAATGGTTTACAAAATCATTTACAAAATATTCTCATAATATCTCAAAAGGCGGGGTTCTTTAAATTGATTTCCAAGATTTCCCCAAATGGTCACATAAACAAATAAGATATGCACCTCGTGAAATTAAACCCACACGACTCAACATGCCGTAAAACAAAACTTATTTTAACCAACTCACTCAAATAGCTTTATACAGACATCGTGGAATGTAACTTTCCGTCTCAACTCTAACATATGTGGAGGAGTTCCAATGTTAAAGTCACAAGCCGTAGTCACTTGCCCAACATTTTAAACACCACAAAACACGTATATCATCTTACCCGAAAGAACCGTTGGAAAAATAACGAAAAGAGACAAATTCTAACAAAGTTTGCACTCCCGTGATAAAACGATTTCATACACTTTCAAAACCATATTTCAAAATCTTGTGTGTGTGCTGAACATTTCCCAAAATTCCAAAACTCCATCCATAAAATGATTTGAAACACAAGAATTTGTTAATGCAATCTATTTCAAAATCAAACTTTGTGCATGACTTAGTCGGCATTCTACGCCTTGACTCCTACTCCTCCAAATCTCTCCGGTCCACTAACATCATCCGGACATTTAAACCTTTTAGGAAAATTAGGAAATTACATCAAATAATCCCTACGATTTTTCCTCAAATCAAAGTCGGCTCTATAAGCCTATGATTCTAGCACAATCATTCATCTTGGCCCGACACAAACATCATCCTCATCGTCACTCCATGTGACTAATACTAGAATCGTCCTTTTTATTCCAACGACTACTAATTCATAACCTTCGACACTACCCCAACGATCATCCCATCAAAGCAAAACAAGTACACACCTGTATTAGTAGGTTTACTATATAGTCGTTACTCCTTGTGATGGCTATTCAGGCTAGATATTACAACGAGTTATTAGCACATAATAACTCACACTAACAACGCTCACGCTCACTCCTTGGATTCCTCGTGACTTTCCCCGACTCGAGCACGGATCCTGTGCTTCAGATAGTAGGAGCTCTACTACTACCTTCCACACCTATCCTCACTCGTTTCGAGTCCCGTCTCGAAGTGCCCAAGTAGTTCCTTGCCGAAAACTACACACATATGCCTGCACCGGCATATGTACACACTCTTCCTAGCTCCCTAGGAATTCCACCCAACTCCACTACCCTTGCTATGACGAAATCCCCACTAGTCATGACGAGTCGCCTCGCGAATGCACAGTCGCACACAGTGTAAAACCAGATAGACATTCGAATATAAGATTCTATCCTACAACGGTTGGACTCAAACAAGAGCTGCGCAATAGAACTAAATCCAACATTCTAAGGCTATTCGGTTCCTACCGCATACAACCTATAGTGCATCCGCTTAATCAACCTATCAGAGTTAGCATAAGTTCCTAATAGCAAGTAACAACCATTCAATACATTGTATTAAGCACCAAGCAATCTAGCATACATACTCCTATGTTCTAGAAAGCAATTTTGCATACGTACTCATATGTAAACGCTATTCCCAGCTCACTAGGAATTTCATCTCATCCCACTACCCTTGCTACAACGGAATCCCTGTTAGCCATAACGAGTTGCCTCGCGAATACCCAGTCGCATGCAGCGTGAATCAAATAGACATTCGAATACAAGATTCTATCCTAGAACGGTTGGACTCAAACAAGAGCTGCGCAATAGAACTAAATCAAATATTCTAAGGCTATATGATTCTTACTGCATACAACCTATAGGGCCTTCACTTAACAACCTACTATAACTAGCATTGATTCCTACTAGCAAGCAGTCATCATACAGCATAGTGTCAACAACAGGCAATCTAGCATGCATACCCTATGCCTAGAAAGCAATACAACACTAAGCAATGTACCTTTCCCCCTTGGCTCCGGCTGACTGTACACACTGTGGCCTCGATCACCGTTCCTCAAACGGATTTTTCCTTCTCTTTCTTTCCCAAAAACTTTAAAGAAAATTTTATAGCCGCAAACTTGAGATCAAACACACCGAAATGCGTTTGATTCACTCAAGCCGTGCTCTGATACCAAGTTGTAACGTCCCAAAAATTACAAGGAATTTAAAATTTTTAAAGTAACATTTCATTAATAAAAACTCATTTAATAATTCAATCATTTCATTTGCAAACTCATAATTAATATTCTCATGAACAATAAACAGCGGAATAAATGTCTAAAATTAAAATCATAAAAGTAATCAACTCTTTCCACGCGCCAGTGTGTACTCGTCACGCCTTGGAGCCACTCGCACCTGAAACCACAATTTTATTGGGAAAGGGTAAGCACGAAGCTTAGTGAATTCAGACACCATAAATAGCACAGTTATTTCCACACCACCTCTAAACAGATATTGCACATAAACATCATACAAGTCTACGAACAAATCATAAACATGCATACCTACACCATCCCACCCAAAGGCATAAGCTGGTCCACCCGACCACACAATAACCGTGCAAGCATTACCCGGCTCCCCCGGGTTCCTACGCCACCCGCGTATATAAACCTCGGCCCCGCCGAGTCACTACGCCACCCGCGTATATAAACCTCAGCCCCGCCGAGTCACTACGCCACCCGCGTATATAAACCTCGGCCCCGCCGAGTCACTACGCCACCCGCGTAGTCATAACAATAAAGGTCCGACTAGACGCCCCACTATTTAGTCCCGCATCACAAACAATTAAAACTACCACACACGTACAAATCGTAATGTAAAAAGTAACCGACATTAGTTATAGTGAGAGAACTCACCTCGTAAGCGCGCCTAGCTCACAAACAATAATTCAAGCTTCACAAATCCAAGATCACTTCCCAACACCTAAACAATCGTTAAAATGTATTAACACGAGACCCGGACCCTAAAACACGACGCACCCTTAAATCGTCACTAAAACGACTTTCCGGTCTAACCAAACAGGTCTGTTCGGGACCTGTTCCGACCTCCATAAATCCAGAAAATCCTCAATTAAATTTCATAACCAGAAAGTGCTCAGAGTTAGGGTTCCGAGGACATATTATACACCTCCTAACGATTTTTCTACAATTTATTATGGATTTTACAAAACTGATTAACTGCACAGCGAAAAACAGCACCTTTCGTTATAAAACAGCAGTTTGACACTAGCTACGGTCCGAACTGGTTTTTCCGCAAAACATAAGAAACTTACTAGACTTAGAATGGGAACTTTTGGCACAGGTTTCATCCCAATCCGACATTCCTAGCAGAAGTTATGGCTTTCCCAAAACAGTGGCAGAAACTGCGACTTTTAAAACGGAACGCGATCTGCCACATCCGGACCTGCTGTATAAACAGCCAATTTACGCCTAGCTAGAGGCCGAACCGGACTTCCGCTAAAACATGAAAAGTGTGCCCGGCACGGAATGTGAACCGTGGGCACCGGATTCGCCTCAATCCGAGCTACGACGGAAACGTTATGGCCGTCGCAAAACAGTGGCAGACAAACGTTTTCACATAAAATGATAACTAAAGGTTATAATCCCATTAAGCCAAAGCTTAATCCAAACAGACCCGAACAGCCTACAAGCTTACTGGAAAGGGCTGTACTATGCTGGACAACCACCGAGCACCACCCACATCCGACTCCGGCAGCGGTGGTGGTTGGCGGCGGCGACGATGGTTACGGTAACCCTTCCGGCGAGACCTCCCAACGTCACCCACTCCCGACACACTCGCACAACGCACCCGCACCCACCCCTCTACCGCCACCACGGAGGCGTGCAGCGGCTGCCCCACCGCCGGCAGCCGTGGCTGCGGCGGTGGTGGTGGCGGTTTACGGCGTTCCGACAACGAAAACACAACGAAAAAGAACGGAAACACGGGATTACCTCGACGTGGCTTCTCCTCCACCCTTTCTGGCAGAAACGACGGCGACTCTTCCTTCTTTCCGGCGAACTCTCTCTTCTCCGGCGAACTCTCTCTTCTCTTACTCCGGCGACTCTCTCTTTCTTCCGGCCGGCGATAACGAAAGGGGAAGGGGAAAGGAAGAAGAAGTCGTAGGGTTTAGGTTTCTTCTATTCTACTTCCTTTTTGTTTCTAAGTCACGACCACAATTGCCAAAGTATGAAATGGGTTTCGGTTTCTATATTTTTTTTTGTTTGATCCTCACGCCACCAACACATACCACAAAACCTATGGATTTGGGTTTTGAAAGCATGGGCCGAAGGCTAATCCAAGTTTTGGCCCTTGACACAAATGGTCCCTCAACTTAAACTTTCTCGCAACTAACCAAAATTCCGACATTTTATGATTAGGTCCAACTCGACTAACCCCGTTAACGGAAGCCACATTAAATCAAACTTAAAAGAAAAGAATTAATACTAATAACACTAGTAGAAACAGCCCCTTCCTTGACCCTTTTTTTATGACCAACAGTCGAAGATGACTCGCAAATAGCTTAGTCACATAATCAGAGTCATAACGCGTAAAATTTCCATTAGCGATGACGCGAGTTTACATGTGTCAAAAAGTGGCAGTCATAATCTTTTAAAATTTATTGATATCGATGACCAGCATTTTTGTTCGTCGTAAAATGGAGTCATAAATGAAAAACACAGAGTACCCCTGTGTATGCGGGTCATCTCCAAAACGTCGCGATATAATTTTTTTAATCAAAACGACGTCGTTTTGATTTGTCGTTTTCATTCCCCCTATATTCCCTCCTACTCCACTTATCAATTCATTCCCTCCTATTCCCGCTCAACCCAAATCTCACAAATCTCTCACAAACATCAGTCGATTCATCACTCAAATCACTCAAATCTCTCAAACACACACACTTAGTCGATTCACCCCCAAATCTCACACACATCAGTTGATTTTGCCCCAAATCTCTCAAGCCCTAATTTCAGTCTATTTTGCCCTAATTTCAGTCGTTTTGTGGAAGTTGCAGTCGCGTAATCAAAAAGGTATGCTCATCACTCCTCACTATAATGCTTCCTGCCAGCTCATCACTCCTCTCAAACTCTCATGGATAAATCTTGGATTCTGTCCGATAGATTATCAATCGCGTACGAGGAAGGTGTGAATGCATTTTTAGAGTTTGCACAATGTAATAATCCGAATTCGGACGCCATTCCATGTCCTTGTGTAAACTGTATAAATTTGTGTCACACTTCAGTTTCCAACGTGCGCTATCACCTGTTTAAACACGGGTTCGATGAGAAGTATAAGGTTTGGTCCTTCCACGGAGAGAGTTTATCTAAGTCTGAACCTAATGAGTCTAATCAGCCTAGACCTCCTCAGTTCGACTACGCGAAGGAGATGCTACATGATGCCTACACATATGCAGAGAATGAACCTAGTTCATTGAAGTCACTTCTTGAACAATGCGACAAGCCACTTTATGAAGGGTCTAACCATAATGCACTAAGTGGGTTGCTGAAATTCCAACATTTGAAGGGTCAATTTGGCTGGTCTGATACAAGCTTTGATGCTTTATTGGGCGAGCTAAATGATGTTTTGCCTCCAAATAATGCAATCCCTAAGTCGCTATACGAAGCCAAGAAGTTGCTAAAAGGCCTAACTATAGAATACATAAAGTATCATGCTTGTGCTAATGACTGTGTCTTATTCTGGAAAGAACATGAGGATGCTACTCAATGTCCAACATGTGGCACTTCTCGGTGGAAGGAGAATACCAAGAACGTGCCGAGAAAAGCTGTTTGGTATTTTCCGCCAATTCCTAGATTTAGGAGAATGTTCGCGTCACCAGAAACCGCACGGGACCTGACTTCGCACGCGCAAGGTCGGGTCAGTGATGGAAAGCTGAGACATCCTTCTGATTCCCCATCTTGGAAACTTGTTGATGACAAGTGGAAAGACTTTGGAAACGAAGATAGGAATCTGAGGTTAACCTTGTCCGCGGACGGTATAAATCCTCATAAGTCATTAAGTGCAAAGTATAGTTGTTGGCCGGTTACCCTAGCAACATACAATCTGCCTTCTAATTTGTGTATGTCAAGAAAGTTCTTGATGTTGACTCTATTGATATCAGGTCCAAGGCAACCTGGTAACGATATCGATGTCTACTTGGCACCACTAATTGCAGATCTGAAAGAGTTGTGGGAACCGGGCGTTAAGACATACGATGCTTATAGGAAACAGTTCTTCAATTTAAAAGCAGTCTTACTTTGGACTATAAATGACTTTCCCGCATATGGTGACCTGTCGGGGTGTGTTACCAAAGGTTATAAAGCGTGTCCAGTATGTTCCGAGGAGACCTACTCACAATGGCTGACAAATTCCAAAAAAGTATGCTTCCTCGGGCATAGAAGATTCCTCCCAGTAACACATCCGTTTCGCAAAAGAAAAAAGGATTTCAATAATCAACAAGAGAGCGGTCTGATTAGAAGACCGAAATCGGGTGAAGAAGTTTACGAGTATCTTGAGGGGTTTGAGACTAAATGGGGTAAGAAGATTAAGGCAAAGAAGGATATTTACACGTGGAAGAAGAAAATATCAAAGAAGAAGAAGAAAATGCCACGTTTGCAGAGATCGAAAAAGATAAAAGAAACTGTCGATGCGAGATCGAAACTTTTTCATAAAAAATCTATCTTTTTTGAACTAGAGTACTGGAAGCATTTGCTTGTTCGTCACCAGTTAGATGTGATGCATATAGAAAAAAATGTATGCGAGAGTATTTATGGGACGTTACTGAATTTGCAAGGCAAGACGAAGGACGGTTTAAAGGCACGAAAAGATCTTAAAGAGTTGGGGATTAAGCCTGAGTTAATAAGTCAACCGAAAGGGTCTGGCCATTATCTTCCACCAGCTGTCTACTCATTAAACAGCTTGGAGAAACTTATGTTTTATGACACGCTGTCTAACATAAAAGTGCCCGAAGGCTATTCCTCCAATTTTAAGAATCTGGTGTCCAACGATTCGAAGTTGAATGGATTGAAGTCCAACGATTGTCACGTACTAATGCAACAGATTCTTCCTTTTGCAATCAAAGGGGTGTTAGACGTGAAAGTTAGGAAAACTATTATATCGTTGTGTCACTTCTTCAACGAGCTGTGTAGTAAAGTTGTTGATGTTAGTAAGCTAGGCAAGCTGCAAAATGACATCGTATTAACTTTGTGCTTATTAGAGAAGTATTTTCCGCCTTCGTTTTTCGATGTCATGATTCATTTGATGGTGCATTTAGTCAGAGAGGTTAGGTTATGTGGCCCAGTCCACTTTAGGTGGATGTATCCGTTTGAGAGGTACATGAAAACACTAAAGGGTTATGTACGAAACCATTATCGACCCGAGGGTTGCATGGCAGAATGTTATGTGGCAGAGGAAGCATTAGAGTTCTGTTCCGGTTACTTAGAAAACATGAAGTCTATTGGAAATCGTAATGATCGAGTTGACGAAAGAATTCGCACTGGTAAACCTTTATCAGCGGCTACCATCCGTGTTGTGGATTCTAAGTTACTTGATCAGGCTCATCTCTATGTAATACAAAAAGATGGAGAAAAAGGATGCTGCCCAAGAAAAGGAGAAACGCAGAATCGAAGAAGCAAACAAGCGAAAAAAAGATGAAGAAGAAGCCAAAAGAAAAGAAGAAGAAGGAAAGAAGAATGGAGAGTTGGGAACTGTGACCCACCAGAAAAAAGAAAAGAAGAAGAAGCGCCAACGAGAAGCCAACAACGAAGAACCGACAGTTGACAAAAAACGACCCGAGGTAAACTGATCGATCTTTGTATTTAACATTTATTATTTTTTCAAGTTTTTCTATTTTTATTAACAAAATGACCAAAATGTCCTCCTACTCAGGTTGACCAATTGCAGACAACATATGTGGATGATGGGAAAAAGTTACACTTGGTTGCAGGTATTTTTTCTAGTTTTTCTATTTTTCAAGTTTTTCAAGTTTTTGTAGTTGATATGTTGATACAGATACATGTTAGATAGATGTAAGTTGATACAGATACATGTTAGATAATAACCAGCTTGATATGTTGTAGTTGAAGTGAAGGATAAAGGCCAAAGTCCGGAAACTCTCGCCTCTGTTGCAAAAACTAAGAAAAAGGCCGGAAATCCGTTGAGAAAAATGACGACGAGAGGGCAGAAGAGAGTACGGAAGAGAATTAACGAAAGGCTTGGGTTGAAAATGACTGCAATGATGGTTGATGGACAAGTTGCGAAGGTCGATTCCATTAAAGTGCAGTGCGAGGATGATTTGTTTGGGTACGACAGTTTCACGTAAGTTAGTTAACTTATAATTTAGTTATTTTAGCTAGTTAATTTAATTACTTAGTTAATTTAGTTAACTTTATTTTAACAGGTACTTAAACTGGAATGACTTTGACAAGCTTTTTGCGATGGATGAATTAAGCGGTGCTGTCGTTGCATCTTATACCATGTAAGTTAGTTAATTTAGTTAACTTATTATTTAGTAGTTAATTTAGTTAATTAACTCTATTTTAACAGGTTCTTGTATGAGCAAATCAAGAATGGGTCACAACAAGATCATGGAGTTTGTTTCATGACCCCGACTGCAACCATGAGTTCTGAACGTAAAGCGAGGGCCCAGAATATCGAGGATGCAAGTCGAGTCATTGCAAAACGATTATCTTCAAGGAAGCAAAATGACATTGTCATACTGCCATACAATCCCGGGTTAGATTTTCGACAATCTTCAAATTAATTAGTAAATATTAACTGTTTTTAACAGAATTTGATTTTTGTTTTTTGTAGAAGACATTGGGTGTTGGGCGTCCTTAATATGAAGACAAGCACATGCTATTATCTCGATTCCCTCACGACAAGCGATGTCAATTCTCAGTTTAAGCAAATAGTGGATGCGTAAGTAATACAAATTCTCAGTTTAACCATTATCTCTATGATGTAATACTTAACTGGGTTAATTCGGTGTAGGGCAATTGCAATGTATGATGTACAAGTTGGAAGCAGTAAGAGAACCAAACTTATCTGGGTTAATTCTAAGGTTAGTTAACTGATCTAAGGTTATTATATATATTTCTGTGATTATGCAGGGTCAGTAGTAATTAGTCTTGTGTTGTTTTAAGATATATAAAGTTAAGTTGTAGTAAAGTTAGTAATTAATTGTAACAATTAACTGTGTCTGTTGTGTAGTGTCCACGTCAGCCCGGATTCACCGAATGTGGGTACTTCATGCTGAAGTTTATGAAGGAGGTTGTTAAGCATGGAGTTCGGGTTCTCGAAAATGACAATGTAAGTTAATTACTTAAAGTAGCTATAAAGTTTACTTTTTTATTAGTTTATTTGAAGTAGGTATGATTCTGAGTATGAATGAAGTAGGTTAAAGTAGCTGGAATGGTTTGTCTTAACTGTTTTATGGTGTTTAGAGTCTGGTTTGATTTTGTTGATTTGTGTTGTTTTATGGTGTTTAGAGTCTGGTTTGAATCTCAGTTTTGTGACTGTGAATTGGCAGCTGGTTTTAGAGTTTAGATGCCGTTTCTCGGTTGTCCCTGTTATTGGCTAGTTAACTTGTCTAATTATGCTTGTTTTACTGTTTCGTAACTTGTAAGTGAAGGTTGTTTTACTGCTTGGTAATTGAATCTCAGTTTGTGTAGGTTATTGCCTAGTTAATTGATCATCTTGTTTTACTTGTAAGTGTAGGTTATTTGTTTTGTTAATATGAATTGGCAGCTGGTTTTAGTTGTAAGTGTAGGTTATTGCCGGCTCTCGGTTGTCCCTGTTATTGCCTAGTTTTGTGACTGTGAATTGAAGTTTTGTGACTGTGAATTGTGGCTGTTGGTGATAATGAGCAGTCTAGATTGTCTTGTAGTTGGTCTTAGTTGTCTTATTTAAACTGTGAATTGTGAATTGTGGCTGTTGGTCTTAGTTGTCTTATTTAAACTGTGAATTGAAGTTGTGACTGTGAATTGAAGTTGTCACTGTGAATTGTGACTGAATTGTGGTTTTGTGACTGGTCTTAGTTGTCTAGCTTAGTTAGTCCGCGGATCCTATTTAAACTGTTTTAACTTGTTGTTTTATTTGACTAGATTGGAGGTGAAAGCAACGACTACACTGATGCGGATTTCGACGACATTCGAGAAGAATGGTGTACTTATGTGTCGAATTTTATTTTTAGGGAGTAAAACTGTTTGTAGGAATAGGTACAGTTGGTAGAAATGGGTACAATTGGTAGTAATCGTAAACTAGATAATATTGATCCGATTTTGACATGATCGAGTTTAGTCGAGTCATGTAATGAATTGGTAACGCATGGTTTTGCGATATATATGAAATGCGTTAATTTTGTACAATCGATCAGCAGGTTTTGTAATGAATTGGGTACAATTGGTATATAATTGCAGGTTTAGCAGGGGGGTCATAAAAGCCGGAAAAAAAAAGTTTGAAGTTATGACACGCAAAAACTGAAATCAGAAAAAGGGGTCATAACTTTTATGACACGCATATATAGTTGTCAGAAAAGGGCGTCATAAAGTGGGTGTCATAAGTGCGTGTCATTGTACAATGACGAACAAATGCGAGTCATAATGAGTTATGACTGGTCCTTCTATGACCAGCATTTGCGCGTCATAAAGGCCCTTTATGACGCCAAATGCGCGTCAAGAAAGACTCTTTTTCTACTAGTGTAAATTACATACCGGGATACGGGCTTTACACAAGAACTTGAATCAGATGCATCATCCCACACACTAGAGATAGGAATAAGTGCATGGGAAGAAACTTCAGGATAGACTTTGCCGAATCCTAGACCGAATTTGCTCTTTCCACTGATTTGACTTTGAAAGAGTTGTTCAAGATTTTTTGAAGAATCTGTCCATTTTCTTACAACCTCTTGCTCCTTTTTAAATTCCTTAAAAAACGAGTTCTTTTCTTTTGAAATCACATGATTTATAGTTTTCAAGTCCTCAAGCTCAGCTTTGGTTTCCTCAAACTTTTTAAGCTTAGACATGCAAATTTCAAGTTCAGATTTGAGTTCTTTCACTTGAGCAGATTTTCTATTCTTGCTATCTTTGACAGAATAAAAGTCTTTAGTTAAAGATTCATACGCATCTATCTTTTCGCTATCACTCATATTATTAAAAGGATGTACCTGAGCATAAGCTGTCGAGCACCCAGTCGACACAAGAGCCATTGGAGAGATAGCTTTGTCAGAATCCTCCATCTCTTCAGAAATGGCCATGAAGCACATATGGTTAGAATCACTGTCAGAGGTGTCTTCTTCATCCCAGTTATGATTTTCTGCCATTAGACCTTTTCATTTTCTTTCAAGACCCTCACTCCTTTCTTTCTCTTTCTTGTACTTGGCTTTATACTTCTCAGCGCGCTCCTGATGGTCTAAGGAAGAGGATTGGGAATCCTTTTTGGAAAAGGTTGATTTGAAAGGATTATTTCTGGGTTTCTCATTCTTTGAAGAATATTTGTCAGAGGATAGGTTCCTAGACTTAGTAACACGCTTACTCCTACACTCAGATGCAAAGTGTCCTTTCTTGCCACAGTTAAAACACTCTTCATTTGACTTATCAGATGAAGTCTTGGAAACAGAAGATTTTCTAAAGTTTCTGGATTTGATGAAAGGACGAAATTTGTTCTTAGAGCCAGCCATCATTGCCATTTCTTCAGACAAATGTTCAACCATAATTTCCTCACCTTCATCATCAGCATCACTAAGATATGCCTCCGTTTGGTGGGTAGAGTTATTTTGGCTGTCATTGTCAGAGTCTGAGGACGGATAGGTGATTCTAGGAACATTTTGAGATTTCTTGGAGCTTTCACTGACAAGAGCTATAGAAGAGCTCTTAATCTCTTTGATGAAAGATTTCCTTTGTAACTTTGTTTGCTCAAAATTGAAGAGAGTTCCATAAAGGACAGTTAAGGGCATGAACTCAAGGTCCTTGGTAGTTTTAATGCAAGTACATATATTCTCCCAAAAATCTTGAAGACAATCCATGAACTTGCTTAAGACTTCCTCATTATCATAGACTCTGCCCAATAACTTCAGATCATTTAAGAGAGAGTTGAACCGATTATAGTAGCTAGGAAGAGATTCTCCTTTTTTCAAAAGCAAAGAGTTCATATTTTCTAATGAGACCAATCTTTTTACATTTCTTTACTTCCACAGTACCTTCGTACAGTACACACAGAATGGTCCACATCTCTTTGGCAGTTTCAAAGTTAACCAGAGAGTGATAGACCTCATCAGGAAGAGAGAGTGCAATAATTGCTCTTAGCTTAGAGTCGAGAGAGACCAAACGTTTTTCCTCATCAGTATATTTCTTAGGATTTTTGAGGATGTAACGACCAGTAGCACTGGATTTTCTTCATCAGAATCACTAGAGATTTCTTTTTCCAAATTTTCTTTACCAGACCTCTGCGTTTCATAGCGAGCCCAAACTCTGGGGATGATAGGTCCCTCTTTGAGAATGGTTGGATATCTAGTATCCACTCCTTCCATGAATAGCATCATGCGGCTCTTCCACAAAGAGAAGTTGTTAGCATTAAACTTAGGAGGTTTGGTTATGGAGCCATTCTCAGAAAAGTTGTTTTGAAAAGAGTTTTCAATTGTAGAAGAAGAAGAGGCAGCCATCGCAGATCAAGTTTATGGGATTAAACTTTTCTGCTCTGATACCACTTGTTAGTCCCAGATGGCTTAACAAGTATTGTAAAAGGGGGGGGGGGGTTGAATACAATACTCAAAATTTTCACAATTTTAATTCTTTATATTGAAAATCTTTCAACTAGAATTACACAAAGAAACTTAAAGACTGTTGCGGAAAAGAACAGATAAACTATTCTAACAATCTTTCACAAAGTAAACTAAACAATACAGCAGAGAACACTAAGAGCAAGGCTATAAGGTTATCAAGCAATATGAAAATCTTGCACTGAGAGAAATCCAGAAAGCGTGATTTGCATGGAGTCTTCATCTTCCTTTTATAGTGAGGATAAGGTACTGAGCATTAAATGCATGGTACTAGGGCTGTAAACGAACCGAACGTTCAGCGAACCGTTCGTGAACCGTTCGGCGGGAAGTTCGTTTATGTTCGTTCATTTATTAAATGAACGAACATGAACACGATTTTTTGTTCGTTTAGTTAAACGAACGAACATGAACAAAGGTCTCGTTCGTTCATTTACGTTCGTGAACGTTCGTTTATTTATGTTCGTTTACGTTCGTTCATTTATGTTCGTTTACGTTCGTTTGCGTTCGTTCGTTTACGTTCGTTTATGTTCGTTTATATTTTATATTATAACATTTATATATAAATATTTATATGTATAATTAAAATAAAACAAATTTAGAGTTAATATTTAACGCTTATTTTATAAATTTTATATTATTAATTATTTTATTTATTAATTATATTTAAAAAAATCAATTTAAAATTTAAAATAAAATTTAGAGTTAATATGTACAGCTTATTTTACATACGTAGTCATGACTCATGAGTTTTCAGTAAAAATAAAATAAAATTAAAATTCTAAATACAAGTATACAACTAATAGGTTAACAACTAACAAAAGAAAAACCCTAGCCTCAAATCTCAATCTCAAATCGTCTATTCAGCCTCCAAGTCGAGCCTCCGCCTTCCACCACTACACAACCTCCACCCTCCGCCATCTACCGCTCCACGACTGCTCTCCACAACCTCCAGCCCTCCACCGCCGACGACTCTCTCTCTTTGTATGTTACTCTCTCTCTCTCTCTCTCTGTGTGTGTGTGTTTAATATGGTCAACTGTGTTCATATCAACATGAACAGACCTTAGCAACCCTAACTCTCTTCTTCTTGTCGTTGGCCGTCGCTGATGTCGTCGTACTAACCGAAGACAACTTCGACAATGAGTGATTTCATCGGTTGTGAGATCAACGGTTGATTTCTGAATCAATTAGTAGAAACAAACGATTTCAGAGTAATCTCTTATCGTCATTGTTTGATTTTGCCCAATTTTCTACTAAAACCACAGAGTATGTCGATTGAGTTTTTAGTTTTATTGATTTTGTTCTATTTCTGATTGAGTTTCATTTGCTGGTTTAGAAGGAGGTCTCATGAATTGCTATTTTACCTTTTCCAGGCAAAACCCCCTCAAAATCTCATCTGTTCTTCACATCAGACCCTAAAATCTCTGTTTCTGCCACTACGGTAAGGTATTCAAGTATATATAGTCTAAGAATTCCAAGAATTCTCTTCGTTGGCATTCTTTTTGGAGAAGGTTATTCTCTCGTTACTCTTCAAATTCACATAACCAACCTGTGTACAATGGAAACTCTTACAATTATAATGAGTGAAAAATAACTATATAATATAAGACCAAGAAAGAAGTTGGACCTGATAATTAATTTTGGAACTAAATTGTTATGTTGTGTAGGGCTAGTATTACTCCAGGAAACTAGATTATTTCAAAGAAGCTTACATCTGGATTGCTTCTGGTTACTGGTGAGGTTTTTTATGTCTCAAAACTTTTAATAAATATTTTCTGTGTTTTTGTTGATTTCTAATGTATAATGAGACATGGATGCGTTTAATCATTCAGCACCTACCAAACAGCCCCATGTTTACTCATTACTTGTTTGTTACTTTATACTTGAATGATTTTAGCTTGGTGGGTGTCTCTTTTGAGCCATTTGTTATTGTTTGTCCACTGTTTTGGACCCCAAATCAATGTGAATGCAGAATATTACATATTTTATAGATAAATTATAGTTGTTTATTTAGAAATGGAACAACTTGTTTTCATCTCACTCACAACATTCGACTTCAATGCATTATTTGTGACTTCAATGCTTCAATGATCAGGTTTGCATTTATCCAGATTGGTGAAAACTGAAGAAGGAAATTAGTGCTGCTTTTGGAGGCATGTTTAAAGAATATTAGTTCTGAAAGCTACCTTATGGCAATATTGATGGAAATCAGTTCAATGGCATCTTGTTTGTTGTATCTTTAACATGTTGTGAATAATCCTTTTCCCCCCTAGTATACGAAGCATATATCTTGCATCATCTTCCATGAGGATTGAAAATAAATGGCGTTTTTGTTACCAAGGTAATTTCTTAATATGATCGATTCTAATACTTTTTTTTACAATAAGTTAATTACTAATAATTATTTTGTTTGTTTTTTGTAGGAAATTGATGATATGAAGATAGATGGCGTTTTTGTTACGTTTTCCTTGTGTAGTCGTGTAATGAAGATATATGGCGTTTTTGTTACGTTTTCCCCGTGTAGTCGTGTAATGAAGATAGACAATTTGATGTTTTTTTGTTCAAAATGGTTGATGAATGGTGATTGTTAACGGAATGACAACTAATGGTGTTCGTTTATGTTCGTTTAGGCTTGTTCGTTTATGTTCATTTAGGGTTGTTCGTTTATGTTCGTTTAGGGTTGTTCGTTTATGTTCGTTCGTTTATGTTCATTTAGGGTTGTTCGTTTATGTTCATTTAGGGCTGTTTGTTTATGTTCGTTTAGTCTGTTCGTTTATGTTCGTTCGTTTATGTTCGTTTAGGGCTGTTCGTTTATGTTCATTTAGGGCTGTTCGTTTATGTTCGTTTAGTCTGTTCGTTTATGTTCATTTAGTCTGTTCGTTTATGTTCGTTTAACTCTTAAGCGAACGAACATGAACGAACACGAACACACCTGAATTCTAAACGAACGAACACGAACACAAAAAAAATTTGTTCGTTTACTGTTCGTGTTCGTTCGTTTGTTCGGTTAACTTAAACGAACGAACATGAACAGACCTCCGTTCGTGTTCGTTCGGTTCGTTTACAGCCCTACATGGTACTATTATCCTCAAGTCACTTGCAACGTACCAATGGTCTTTGGGGAAGTACCAGTGGACTTCTAAAAAGCTGATAAGTCACTATCACCTTTTTCTTGAAACAAGGAATAGAAGCCATGCTGAAGGGACATCTTCCAAAAAGATAATAAGACAAAGGTTGCTTTTGCCTGTAAGAAGATTTTATCCCGAAGTAAATGATCTACTTGATGTAGATTTCAAGACAATCATACCGATGATGTTTCATCGATACAATTGTCATTGGTCTTTGAAAACATCTGTAAGGAAACCAATTTCACAAAGACCCCGCCGATTTAAGTATCCTCATCAGTGGGAAGAGTTCCACCGATTTCTGAAGACCACATCGGTGGAAGATGTCCACCGAATAATGCAAGCATTATCGGTGGAGATGTTGACCACCGATTTTGAGAACAAAATCGGTGGACATGTTGTTCACCGAATTGTGAGGACAATTTCGGTGAATGATGACTTGTTTGTTTGTTGAGAAGAGTCTTCTATTTTCCACAAGTAGAGAGTCTTCAAGCTTGGTTTCGGTTGATCTTCGACTTCACCGAACAGTTGCTATAATGTACAAGTCATATGAAGAACCAAACTAAAATATTCTAAGTAGGATTTTAGGGAAAACATTGGTGAGTCAATTTCAAATCTTTGGTGACCCAACAATATATACGGTCTCCTTCTTTTGCTAACCAACCCATTGGTACTAACCGTGTTAACCAATTTGGACCAATAGGAGTCAAGAGATTTTCTTGGTTTTAGTAGTAATTATCTGATTTCATTAGGGGTAGTTTAGGATTTTTATATTTTAATTATTTAATATATATTTACTTTCCTTTTATCACGTTAGGATAATTATGGTAGTTTCCTATTATCATGGTAGGATAATTATGGTAGTTGGTGTTTTTTTAAAGATTAACCTTAATCGTTTCCTTGTTCCTAAATCCTAGTTTTTTCATCTCAAATTTTTTTTCTCGATCATGGACTCCATCCAACACATGTATGTATGCACCTATTACTCATCAACACCTGCATATATGCACATATTACTCATCAAAAGAAGTGCATATATGCCCATCAGATGAGACATTGTGCATATATGCAGATGAGATATTGTGCATATATGCACACATAAGAATAATCAAACGAATAGGCCAGAATGCACATATGCACAGTTTATGTGCACATATGCACATAATCATATTGTTGAATAAATAAGTACGACAGTTTATGTGCACATATGCACATAAATAAAATAGCGTGTATCCATAAGAATAATCAAACCAACATGACAAAATAATCATATGCACAGTGTATGTGCATATATGCACATCAGTTGCATATATGAAGATCAAAAAAGTGCATATACGCATTTAAAACTGCATATATGCACATCATAGAATTGCATATATGCACCTCTTAGAATTGCATATATGCACTTCAAGAACCATCCAACGGCTCAAACATATTCCCAAATTGTGTTGGTATCAGCATATTCCATATCTCACCGTAAACCCATCAAAACACGAATCTTCTTCTTCTTCCCCATGAAAAATTAACACCTAATTACTCTCCTCCTACATCCCTTCTTCCTCCTCCTCCAACCTCACTCTGGATTATTATCCATAATCTCGATTATTATCCATAATCAAATCTACTAAACAATGAGCAAACAAATTCAACAAAAAAACCACTTTCATTGCCTTTTTTAATGTGCTAAAATGAAAAACTAAAAGTCATAGAACATCTAATAATACCTGATCATCAAAAGTTGTGAAACCCTAACACTAGATTGTTTCATGAACAGATCAAGTTCAACAGAGAAAATGAAACGAGATCTATGAGCTGGTAAACTTCGTCACCGCCTTTGTGCCTTCCGACATAGTGTAACACCCGTAATTTTCGGATAAGTACAATTTCGAATCAGTGTGAAACCGGTCTTTTAAGAAAAATATGAAAAATAGGATTTTGGTTTAAATCTTATATTTTATGGTCTTGTTGGATGGGGAATTCGAATACGAGTCAACGGTTCTTTCCGGAGCAAAAACGGAGTTATAACGAAGAAGTTACGGCCGAAACAGTATCCGACCCAACAGAGGGCCGCGCGACCTTGGGCCGCGGCCCAAGCCGCGTAAGCCTATGGAGTCCAGCCTTGAGGAGGCGCGCGACTTATCCCGCGACTTGAGGCCGCGGGGTAAACCGCGGGAGCGGGTCTGGTGTATTAAGACGCGATTTTCAGCCATAATCTTCAAACCTTCATAACTTTTGCACCACAACTCCGATTTTGATGATTCAAGTTGCTACGGTTTCGTTTTTGAGAGATCTTCAAGGATCTAGAAAGAGTTTTGAAGTATTTTGAATGGTCCAGGAGTATTTGGCGATGGTTGAGGTAAGCTTCTCACTTTTCTCCATCTAAGAGGTTAGGGTTTTGATATCTTTGGTGTTTTTGGATGACTTATGTTGGGGGAAACATATATAAGTGTTTGGGGATGATTATTTATGGTTGGAAACTTGTGGATCTAGGTTTTTGGAAGATTTGGCTTGAAGATGCAAGTTTCTCAAAGGAGCTTACGTTTGGAGAACTCTAGATTTAGCTTAAATCTAGCAAGGTAAGTTCAAGTACTTTGCGAAAACTTTGTACATGCCAAAATGATATTTTCCAAATATTTGTGTGTGTTTTACTTGAAAATATCTATGGTGGGTTATTTGGATAGTTTAACTCTTTTGGAAGTGTTTATCTTCATAAATGTGTAAAACACCTATATTTGGGGATTTTGGTTATTTGGATGGTTAGAAACCATATTTTGTCTTTAAAAGATTAATTGCTCAAAATGAGGTTTATTTGATGGTTTAATCATGTTGGTGTAAATGATTTTAATAAACCATTTGGGAAAATGCACTTTTAGTGTTATGGGTCATTTTGAGAATGTTAAGGGTGTGAGTCCTTTGGGAAAACCCTTCTTGTTTAACCCGTGTTGAGTTTTGGGGGTTAATGATGGTTTTATGGTACTTGTTTACCTAAACAATGTTTAAACGAGTTTTATGCGATGATGACCGACATTTATGGGTCTAGCAAGCTTGGAGCACTTTGCGCGGTTTTTGACTTTGTGATAGTCATGAGTGTTTGTCGGTTTTAGTGGCTCGAGGTGGAGTCTTGGGTGCGTTACATGCCTAATTGCAATTTATTTGAATATGTGTCGGTTTGAGTGTTTGGTCTTAGGTGCGAAGACCGTTTGATGATTTTGTATTCGTAGTACCTTTGGGTCTAATGAATCTTTGTGTGTTATATGCTTGTTGAATTATAATAGAGTTGCATATACGCATACACGCACATATAGATGCACATTGTTTGCATGAGTTGGTGTGATTAATGATCATTAGATCTTTTGAGCAGAGGGCTCGGTTTTGGGCTCGGTTGAGTCTTGATGGCATTCGCCCGGTTTTATTAAGCTCGACGTGGGCTTGGGGTTTGCATTGCATGAGTTGCATTATGTTTGAGATTTACATGAATTTGAATGCATTAGTTATTCTTTTGGGGTCATGTATTTATATTTAAGTCGAGTAAGCTTGTTTCGGATGATGGGTTTTCCCAAGGTAAAGATCCAGTAGGATTGAACTTGATGGCTTGGACTAAAGACCTAGTATGGTTGATGTCTAAGAAGGGCTAAAGACCTAGTTTTGGTTGATGTCGGAGATGGACTAAAGACCTAGTTTTGGTTGATGTCTCAAGTGGACTAAAGACCTAGTTTTGGTTGATGTCTAAGATGGGCTAAAGATCTAGTATGATTGATGCCGATGATTGACTAAAGACCTAGTATGGTTGATGTCATCTGTTTTTCACATCCAAGAAGCTTACTTGCATTTAATTAATCGTGGTTTAATTTATGTGTTATCTCCACCTTCAACGGATACGGGTCTCCCCCGTTATGGTATTTGGATTTTAATACATTTTTCGTTTGCGTGAGTATTGCTTCGTATTATGTTTTCAATGAAAGGTTATATTTAAATGGATGGTTTCCATGTTTTACGGGTTGAGTATATATTGTCAACCGTATTTGAAGGTTTTGCCTAAACTAGATTTATTCACGTATTTGGGTGAGTTAGGTTTCGTAACTCATTTTGGAAAACGCTTTACACTTTTGGGAATGGTTCCCATGGATTTTGAGTGCGTTGGAAAATGAGTCATTTATGCCGTTTGGGAAACCTTTTGGAAATGTCTTTGTCGCGAACTTTCATTTAAAGATTTATTTAGATCATGACTATAACAACTACCTTCCGATTTATGATTTTATATAGTCATGATAAAATGCTTGAACTCACTAGGCGTAAGCCTAACCCTTTTTATTTGTCGGCATGTGCAACAGGATCAGGTTGGGGTAGCTCTAGCTACATTGTGAAGTGGTGAGTGCTAGTAGAGTGCACGAGAGGTGACTTGAGTAGTGAAGTCTTCCGCAATAGTTTGGACTAGCAACTGATGTTGTATTAAGTAGCGACCGTCTTAAGTTACAAATTTTAGAATTTATGATGTTTTAATTCCGAGGTAGTTTGAGGGATGAATTGTAGAAATGATTTTATCTATTTTGGTTATTTTATTAAATTTTAAAGTTAGTTGCTCGTTCCAAATTTGAGGGTGTTACACATAGCGTGTTTGGCCAATTCACCAGGAAGCACAAGCCTCACGGCGGTCTGAATTTCCCTAGACGTAATCGTCGGCTTCTTGTTGTATCTCGCGAGCCTCGAACTCTCCTGCGTGAGTTTCTCGAAGATGTCGTTGATGAAACTGTTCATGATTCCCATGGCCTTGCTCGAGATTCCGATGTCAGGATGCACCTGTTTCAACACCTTGAAGATGTAGATCTTGTAGGTCTCCACGCTCTTCTTCGATCTCTTCTTCTTCTTATCTCCAGCGGCAGCGCCGACTTCCTTCAGTAGTTTCTTACCGTCCTTTGGCTTCTTCTCCGTCGGTACTTTCTCGGCGACGGTTTTCTTTTCCTCCGCCGGCTTCTTCTCCGCTGGCTTCTTCTCGGCCTTCAGTGCCATTAAATTTTTGGAGAGATTGAGAGCGAAAACGAAAGTGTTGTTTGAAATTTGGGGGAGTACGATCGATTGTGTTTGAAATCAGAATCCCTAGAATTCTGGTGCGTGCTACCGTGAAATCAGCACATTGAAACATTGCCTTTTTTAATGTTATTTGTGTTTTTACCCTTTTACCCTGGTGCATATGTGCACCTTAACAATAGCGCTTGAATCAAATTTTAAATCAATTAAAATAACTGATTTTTTGTATGCCATTGATCTTTATTATGGACGGATGAGATTGGTTAGCACGATTAGTACCAATGGGTTGGTTAGCAAAAGAAGGGCCCCATGTATATATATATATATATATATATATATATATATGATATATTAATTTAAAATAATATAATAAAACATATTTATTAAATCTTTAAAATAAAATATTGCATGAGTTTTCTTTTTGGGGAAGGGTGTCCTAGGCTATGCCTAGACTAATCACTTGACAAATTATGATTGTAAGACTTCAGTCTTGATTAAACCTCAGTGGCCACAATTGTTGTGTACGTCTGGATTAGAACCTTGGACAGATGGATATTCCACCACATTCCCCACGGCCTTAACCAGTACGCTACAACCCTTGTGGTTAATATTGCCTGAGTTAACTGATTCAATTATCTACCGTTAATCTTAAGGACATAAAATAAAACAAATTGCAAACCATAGTAACCATCAGACTGTAATTAACGAAGACGGGGGACTCAAAAAATAATTTTCAACAAACCACATAGACGAAAAACTGAAATTTTCAACAAACCACATGAACGTAAAACGTAATTTACTCTTTATCTTTTCTTTTTTCCAAATTAGGTTTAGGACCGACTGAATACTGACTTAGCCCCCCGGCTGCCGCATCCCTTCGTTCTTCATTTCTCCATCCTCTAATTCGACTATTCGAGACTTTGATTTCCCATATTGCCACCAACTAGAAGAGTGAGACCACCACCAGACCAAACTTCGCGAACGTCGGCACGCCCTCCGTTCACAGCCTCGTCGGCGGTCGCCAACGCTTAGCCTCCATTCGGACGGTCGGACCACCACTCCTCCAACTCTCCAAAGTCCAAACACCACAGGTAGCTAGTATTTTGATTTGATTAGTCTAAAAATTACTTCTCTAATATATGCATAATGGACCGGGTTGGGAAACGGGTATGGACAGGGGACGGGTCTCGGGGGCTTAACCATAAAAGAGACCACGGATCAGGGTCGGGTGCCGTTAATAATAACCCGAGGCTAGGGAATGTAAACCCAGCCCATCCCGACTGTTGCCAATCCTATTGACCCTATTGTCCCCCGAGATAACAATATAAATAAGATGGAAGGAATATGAGGATGGTAGATTTACATTTTTACTCTTTAACTTGGTCACGTGCACAAGATGTGACGTCGTTTGATGGAGTCATTAACCTTTGTGGATCCAAATGAGACAAGATTGATTATTTTGGATAAAAACTGCAAAAACCGATTTTGAAAGGACAAATTCTGTAGTTACACTACTATCAGTATCAAGCTTTGACCGATACCTCACCACCACACCACTAGAGAAGCGAAGAAAACAAAGCTTTTCGATCCGACTTCAAGTATGGGCGGTAAGTTCAATTCAATCTTCCCAAAACCGAGGGTTTTTAGTGGCTTTCTTACAGAATTCATATTCTTCAGATGTTAACTTGCTGAATAGTAATGATTTTTTCCACATTTCCTTCAATTTTTGTATGAATTTGACGACACAGGGAGTGAAAAAGTAGTAGCAGGGGAATGTAGTTCGAGTTTATGGTTAGCATCAAATCCAAGCAAAAGATGGGGGGAATTGTTCTTCCTTCTATACACACCATTTTGGCTCACTCTTTGCCTCGGTATTGTCGTCCCTTACAAGCTCTACGAGGTACCTCTTTTTTTACTATTATTTTCATTTTCATATATAGATGTATCTGTGTTCATCAATCGAATCCCATTGTTACGAAGTGGGATCAATAGAAAATCTGAGGTTTTCGAACTTTTTTGTTAGATTTATGGATTATATGAATAGTGGCAGGTTCAAACTAGAAGTTAAACCTTATGCGAGAAGACCAGAATTGTGATATCATATATACACAAGCTTAATCATATGATATGATTAAACACATGTTACATTGGCAATACATAGATTAAATACACCCACATGCCTTGTAATCATATATGATATCACACTTCTCGCCTTCTCGCATAATGTTTAACTTCTCGCATGATCCTTCCTCTATAAGAATATGCAAAATGTGAAAGATCTTGAACATAACATATGTTCAACAATTGGAAGTTAACCTAGTTCATAATGTAAATCTAGTTTTGTAGTATAGGGGGTGTTGCTTATTGCTTCACCATTTCCACAAGAAATCTACCACTTGGTACTTCAGGTGTCAACACTACTAATTTTTTAATAGTTGATATTACTTTATCACCAACAATTTTCAAATTGTCTTTATAGAAGTTTTTGTGGTCACCAAATGTTCTTGAAAAGGCTAAACCTTATTCATTTTGAGAAATAACCCATTTCACTTCCCAAAGTTCAAATGTAGCATCATTTTTCTACAGGTACAGATGGAATTACGAGTTGATTTAAATTGTGTTATAGATTCTTTAATTTCATGTATTTTTTTAATGCTTTATTGTCTAGAAACATGGCGGTTTTATTGAATTAATAATGTGTAGGTAGGAATAAGTCAGTACCTTAGCTTATAGACTATACTTGTTTATGGTTTAACTAGTGCCTAAAGGCTAAAACTCGCTGCTTCAATTCATATAACAGAACCATGACATCATGCATAAGCCCACTTGTACCTTCATGTTGTGTAGCTGTATTTATTGATATGATTCTTGTTAACAGGATTTCAAGGAGTTGGAGTACTTGCTTCTAGGACTCATTTCCGTGCTTCCAGCTTTTCTTTTACCAATGTTTATGGTCGGAAAGGTGAATCTTGTATGCTTTTCTATGTGAGGTTTCATTGCAAAGATTGAATTAAGCTTCAATGAATGTTCTCTTGAAAATTCTTGAATCAGTTTATTACGATAGCAAGTCTCAATCAACCAAACAGATTCAATGAAGCTACTTATGTGATAAATATAAGAAACAAAGATGAAAGAAGCTTCAGGAGCATTTACAGTTTTTTTTTGTACTTCATGTGGTTTTTGCAGGCTGATCGTAACCTCCCTTGGAAGGATCGATATTGGGTGAAGGCAAGTATCCTTTAGCTGATTCAGAGTCTATTTGATTAAGCTGACATCTATATATTGATGCAGGCAAGTTTATGGATAATTATCTTTAGCTATGTCGGGAATTACTTTTGGACTCATTATTTTTTCACAGTTCTCGGTGCTTCGTACACCTTCCCATCGTGGAAGATGAACAATGTAAGCCATGGTGCTAGTTTGATTTGCCTGATACAAGTCTTCATCCTTTGTAGTTCTTTTTTCTTTCTTTCCTATATGATTATTAAAAAAATACATCTCTGATCTTTCAAAAAAAACCGCAGGTACCCCACACAACCTTCCTTTTGACAAACGTTTGCTTCTTGTTTTACCATGTTACATCAAATTTGACACTTCGTAGACTACAACATTCTGTTGCTCACTTGCCAGTGAAAACACAGTGGTTTATCAAGTCTGCATGGATTCTTGCTCTTTCCTACTTTATTGCATATCTGGAGACCGTGGCTATTTCAAATGTACGTGGCCGTTTCTAATTTTGCTATTAGATGTCTTGTGAAGCATGACTAATGACTGATACACCCTTCCCCGCACTGAGATATCTAGGTATATAACCTTAAATGAGATTTTAATTAAATCCATGACCTTCTGAGTATAAAGTCGTTCTTCTTTTAATAGATCAGAAGGTCATTTTTAAGGTTATATACCTAAATGAGCCCTTTGGCCCTTGTCATGGGCTCAAATTAAAACTACCACTTCTTTATGAAAATTGCAGCACTTGTATTTCTGGGACGTCCTTCCCAAAATAAATGTCCACAGTGAAAAAGGCACACAATTTTAGAAATTTGTAATTATTATACTGTTTAATTAACTAAATGACAATTTTACCCTTAATAAGTAGAGGGAGTAATGAATTTCTTAGTCTCATAATTAAGTGTAGAGTTGGAAAGTATGCACTTACTTTTGAAAATGGACAGACAAAGTAATTGGAAATGTGGACACTTATTTTAGGATGGAGGGGGAGTACAATATTGTTTTTCTTGGAAAGTTTGCATGTTCAAATTACATAATAGTTAAAACTATTTCTTTTGAAACCATCTTCCATGACAAGTGTTGCAATGTTCATGAAATTATCGTAGTAGTTCCGAATAACACATATTATCTTCAGCGTTTTAGCTAAAGGTGGTAATAGCGATATAATATATATATATATATATATATATATTCTTGTTATTTATTGAAATAAGGATCTTACTTGTTTTGAACGCATGCAGTTCCCTTATTATACATTTGTGGACCGAACATCTATGTACAAAGTTGGTTCCTTGTTTTACGCCATCTACTTTCTCGTTAGCTTCCCAATGTTTCTAAGGTAAGCACTTGCTCCTGTGCCAAGTGTTTTGGAATTAAGGGTACTTTTGGGAACACATTTTTTTCACAAAACCTTTACAAGTCAGAGGTTTGCACGGAAAGAAAGATCTGCATATATCCTACCCTACTTGGTGTGGGATTTACTGGGTTCGTTTGATTTGGTTTCTTTGCTAATGGTGCAAATGATGCATGCTTACAGGATCGATGAGAAAGTTGGAGATCCATGGGACCTACCAAGAGTAGCCATCGATGCTTTAGGGGCGGCTATGCTTGTGACTATAATACTGGATTTGTGGCGCCTTTTCTTGGGACCCATTGTTCCTGTGGCGGACGCCAAACAATGTGCTCAACCTGGTCTGCCGTGGTTCCCAGGACACACCGAGCTCTAATTTAACATGTTATTTGTAATTTAGATGCATTGCATGGATCTGATTATTCAGATGTTAACTGATGTTTCACATTCATCTTCTTAAAAATTTAGGGTTTACGATTCAGCAAATGCACCATCATGTATTTTTTTTTCTTTTTTTGCATAAAATGAAGCAAACTGTATTTTTTTTTCTTTTCTTGCATTTTGGTTGTGGTAACTTCATGGATTATGATCAACAAAGATTTCAAATCAACGTATGATTTGGTAATATAAAAATTCAAATCAAATGATGACTCAGAAGTGGGGTCTGAAAGATAAAGATGTACGTAAACATGTCTTCTAAGAATATGTACGAAAATTTGGTATGTTTATGCATAAATTGAGAGGCTCCCAAGAATATATAAATGTCATTGATAAATCACAACACTAGTTACAAAATTGTCTTCAATACATTATTATCAGTAACAAAAAAAAAACTATATATATTGTAACGAGACTCGCAGAAAACAAATCTGACAAGAAATCTAAGACTCGAGAGAAATGTGTCGCTCTCACTACTCCAACCATCGGTATATTAGGCGCGCCTCAAAACCAAACCTTCTTCAATCAAAAACTCTAAAACTAGAAGCTTATTTCACCTTGTCTATCTTGAGGAGCAACCAACTGCCACAAAGACCGATATGCTGGAATTTTAGCCGCTTCAACCCCAAGCGCTGCAAGGTTGCGCCCATATTCCTGATCACACAAAGATTCAACATTTTAATCATCATTAAACCAAACAAACCCAGTATATCCCACTTGAAAACAGGGTTATGCAGATATATATCCTCTACCCCAAAAATATAACACCGCCATTATGACTTGATTATTAAAGAAACATGGAGAGTATTAAAGTATGCACACCTGAATGTCAAGAAATAACTGCATGCAAATTCTATCTGTTTCAGAAACATTATGGTCCGAGACATCTGAGCTTGCTCCACCTCGCCTCTGAGCACCTAAACGTATTCTCTGAAGGGAAGTCTCTGTTTTTCTTGCCTGGTTCAGAAACAAAAATGGTCAATCGAGAGTACTCAAGATTAAAGACTTCATATACATGTTTCCGTTGTTTCATGCTTTACCGTGTTAACAATATCAGCAGCTAACTCATGATAACGACCAGTAATCTTCAAGGCGGCACCTTGTACGAGTTTACCTTTCGTATCTTCTGTCAAATACGTGGAAGCTCGCTCACCATCCAGAAAAACCTGGGTACAGTATGATGGTTTAGAAATTGTTTTATTTTTGTTACTAAAAAGGGTTTACAGAAGTTTAAAATATATTTGGAGACCGTAAAATTTTGTCTTACAAAACGCAAGCAAATCCTATGATGGATACCTTCAAGGGCCGCAACACTCCTGACACATAATGGGAATGTCTCACTGGAGGTGGTTTTTTAGTCATTCTGTAAGCAGCAACTATTCCATGCAGTTGTTTCAATTCCTACATTTATGTATCAAAACATGTTATAATATTGTGGCAAAATATCATATAAGAAATCTTGAAATCAAGCGTCTTTAATATTTATTAAGGTACCTCATTAGACTTTTCAACTAATGTCTCGCTGATCGAATCAATCACAGAAGGGACAAGATCTTTAAGAGATTTTCCACCTTGCAAAATGCTGTGTTTAACAAGATCAAGTACTTCGGTTGAGCAGGAATTAAGAATCTCAAACACATCTTCAACGTAGTTGCCACAAACCTCTTCAGCTAGATGATTTAAATCATGAATTATCTGCAAGACGAAATAAAAAAGTATTATCACAAAATCTCATGAGATGAATTATCTCACCCTTTACGAAATGAAGCATACATAAACAAAATCATCTGGAGCAGCAGCAAGAGCCCATTCGAATGGAGAGTTGGAGCCTGAGTTACGGTTTCTTCGAGCAGCCAGTCCAGCTGACAACCAATTTGCGTATCTATAGATCAAAATTTTGCCACGTCAGATATAAATCTAACAAAATTAAGTAAAATTTTGCCACGTCAGAAATAAATCTAACAAAATTAAGTTGATTCAAATCTGATTTCCAAATTGACCTAGATACAAGCTGCAACGTTAAGCGAAGAAATTTGTCGGAGATAGAAATGACAAGAACATCTTCTCTCCAACAGGATCTGAGGCATTCCATAAGAGTGAGACTTTGCTTCAATTTCATGTATTCAGAACTTCCCTGTTCAGAATCCGACTTCTGAATTGGGGTAAGACCAGATCCTACAAGTGCTGAATCTAAACAACCAGCAATTTCCTGAAATCTGCAAACAACATACACTTGAATCAGCCTCCAATCCCTTCATTTTCTTTCGATATATTGGTTTGTGTACTACCTCATATGCAGAAGAGAATGGGAATAATAATGGTTTAGGCATCGGTTGGCAAAAATAAGCTAGCTTATAAGTTAGCTTGTTTTTTGAGTACATGTTTGGATGGACATAATGATAAGTGCCTATTTTTATATATTTTTACATCAAAATCCCATATAATTAGTGTCAAATTAGATGCTTAAAGTACCCCTATTAGATTGCTTTTAATATTTTATTATTTGCAATTAAATTAAAGAAAAAAAAGAGTTTTAATATATGTCGTTAACTAAATTAAAAAGAAAAAAAATAATAATACTTTTTATAATTAAAGGGTGTCTTGTGTGTTTGTGTTATAAATAAAGAAAAAAGAAAAGCATCTAATTTGGTCCTTGTGTGTTGTTGGCAGAAAGCATACGAAAAAGAAAAGGAAAAGAAGCTAAATTTTATTTGGTTTCTTATATTGATGTTGTCAGGCCCATTTCAGCTTCACCAGCCCAACGTGAAGAGTTAGGCGCAGCCCAGAAAAAAAGGAAACCAGTTCGTCTCCTTCCTTGTACGCACAACAAGAACAGCGGTAAGCAGCAGCAAAATTATTCAAAAACGAACAGTGTCTTGCGCGGCCTTCACCGCGAGGTGAAGTCGCGCACCAAGCCGCGCGCTTCTGTTTTGTAGGTCCGAAATCGTCTCTCGTTTTGGAGCGGTTTTTCTTCTTTCTTGAGATAAAAACGAGGGGGAACGTGATTGGAAAAGAGATCAATTAGAAAATCAGTTTTGGGGGAAGACAAGAGCAAGAAGGAGACCGATTTGGAGCAATTCCTCCATCAATTTCACTTAACATTTGGTAAATTCTTTTTGTAGTTGTAACCCTAGTTTTAATTCAAACACTAGTTTGATTAGATTTTGATGGTTGCACTTTGAGATTCCATTGTAATCATTTGGGACAAATCTATTTGCTTGATTTCTAATTTCAATGACAATTTCGTTTGGGGTTTCAATTAACTTGAATCTCTTATGAAAAATTGTTAGTCAAAATATCAGATACGTAATTGTCTTTTGGTTTTGATGGAGTAACAATGGAACTCTTTGAATTCAATAAGGTTTTCAATTTGAGTTCTTGAAATCTTGCAATCAAGGTTATAATAAGCCGAGCTTATGAGCTTATTGCCTTGAGATGGTATTTTTCTAGTTCGATAAAGCTAATCACTTCTAAAGAAATTAAGAGCTTATTTAATTTCTTATTTGTGATTAAGATCCGGTTGAAGAGCTTATTTTAACCGGTGTAAATTAAGGAAAAATATAGGTCGTTAGAGCTTGTTAACGACTATAATCAACTTAGGTTCGTTCTTTATGTTTACGTTCTTGGAATCAATGATAGGTGCCATCATCTTAATCGAAGTTAAACTAATGTTGGGTTTTATTTCACTGTCTATAATTAATTTTAGTCGCATTTTTAGTTTAGTTAATCAAATCCAACCCCCCCCCCTTTTTTACTTAACGTGTAGAAGTTGAAATAATTGTCACGACCAATCCTTGTGGATTCGACTTGACTTACCACTATTACAATTTATATTGTATTTTGGGACAGTTATAAATTAAACTTATTATTTGACGGTCTCGACACCCGTCACATAAGCTGGCTTATGAGGAGCTATTTGACTTTTTCCAATTATACCCTCATTATATTAATTATTAGTTATTAACTATTAATTATAAATGGATATTAATTATTACTAATATTAATAAATATTAATTATTAATTAAACTTAATTATACATTGATGTTATTTTTTAATTATTTAGAATTATTGTTAATCATATCAATTATTTTTATATTATTATTTTCTTAAATATTAGTCAATATATTTTAGTTATCAATTACTATTATTTCTTTAATTATTTATTTGTATTCATATTATATGTAATCGTTATTTAAAATAATAAGTTAATGTAGATTTTTCTAGAATTTGTTTTAACAAATTCAAAATTTATAGTATATAATAATAAATTTTAAATTCTTTTAATTTACATATTATATTATTTAATTTTTCTTTACTATCTTGTTTGTATTAATTAACATATTATATTACTATAGATTTGTTTAGATTATATTATGAAATATTGTAATTGTTTATTTTTTCAAGAAGTCGTTTTTCGTCATTTTACATGCTTATCAGCTAGTTTTTGTCGAACGTGACTTATTCATCAGTCATCAGCTAGTTTGCCAAACACAGCCTTAGATTTTAGAGATTGACACAGAAAGGAAATTGGCGGTACCTTAATGAGAAATACACCCCAATGTTCCATTGTCGCATGAAATCTACATATACAGCTTCAGCTCGAAAGTTGGCAACAGCAGATCTGGATGGACAGTATCCTTGCATGACAACAAGATGTTAACAAGCCAAATACAAATAGAGATAAACGAAATCAGAAATTATTCTACTACCTTCTAAATCAGCCAAGAAACCTAGACTTGATTTGTAATTTTTCAGAAACTCGGTAGGCCTTCCTGGAGAAAAAGCCCCTGGCTTTCCCTGCTGAATTGCCCAAAGAACCTCCTTAAGTATTGAATTCGCAAGGAAGCTAAATACATGCAAACCCGAATTTTCTGCAATTAAAAGACAGTCATATAACCATCAAAAAGTTCCATTACTTTTCAAGCCAGAATCTAGGATGAGCATACCCGTGGAAGAAATCTCCAACAAAAAAGTACAATCTTCGGCAATAAGATGCTTGATTTGTTTATAGTCTTCTTCAAGTTCATCCCCAATGGGCCCGCCACCAACCACTCCAGATGAAGTGTATGGAATCACCTTCTGAACTAACGGTGCCACAATTGTTGACCGGAATATCTCTTCTGCATTTCCGGTGTTGTCCACGGCGGCATAAGCACGTAAGCAATTGTATACTGCATTTGCATCCTTGTGTATCAGTCCATCTACAAAACAATGTCCCAAGCTTGTATCCAACAATGAGCTGGCATTTTGTATCCTCTTTTCCATGTTCTCAATAAAAGGCAGGTTCTGTACTGCCGTTAACACGAAAAGAATGTGTGTAAGTTACTAAGACACTACCGAGAGCATTATTCATGATGAAAGTATGACTAGAACGAATAATTCAGCCAACAGAAGATCCAGAAACTTAATGGTTAAGAACAACCTATAGAATCACTTTATATAATATGGATGCAGTGGAAAGACCTTGGCATGAGCAAAGTAGAACTTTAGCCTGTTCATTTCACTAGCAATTCTCTCCAAAAGCATGCTTTGGGTTTCCCTGAGAATTATTCCAGTTTCAGCATGCTGTATAGAGACACCATTACTTAAATGACCCCTTTCTGCGGTCTGTAGATCTCCATTTGATCCATCAGCCGGCACACTATGCAGCTCCTTTATTAGTTTTTCAACCTGCAAACACAACAATAAAACTGCATAAATCCCTAAACTTAGTGGATATATTCCAAAAGTGAAGGGACCTTATGTATGTTGACAGAAGCAAGAGGCATAGGACAACTAAACTTTCCTAGCATATAATCAAGATATATGGTATTAGTATACAATTCTTGCAGCAATCTATTGGTAAAACTAAACTGAGAGATGAAGTCCCAACCATTTAGAAATATCTTTCTGCCAACATGGTCTGTGCCACTTTTCCGATTCTACCCCTTATAATAGAATACTCCCCATTCTTGTATTGCCCATAACATATTCCTCTTATCTACTACTCTTACATTATTATTACAAGATTATAACTACTTCCAACTCTACCCTTTACTCTCAGCATAATATCTAATAGTAACTTCTAGGGTATAACACACTCCAGGCCAAAAAAATTGTTCAGGCCGTCGTGTAAAAATCATGACCGTAAGTTTATCATGGACAAAAGAATATATATATATATATATGTGTGTGTGTGTGTGTGTGTGTGTGTTTATAGAATTTGGAAAATGGACATCAGATGTGGAACATAGGAACAGGTTTACGTTCAACAGGTCACAAATCCATCAAATTATCCTCAATTACTCAAACGCCCACTTCATATATCCTAAACCTTAGATCACCAATCAGCAATTCATTTAGGTTTAATAAAAGGGTACCTTGTGAACCCATTAATCTATATGTGTAGCATTAGTGTTCAAGTCCTAAAGATCACAAGGTATATCTAGCACAGCATACAACAGTTGATCAAATTCTCTCCCAACTCTAGTGGAAATTGCAACATTTGACATCTATATAGTGTTTGAGCATGGACAAGTGTACACTGGAATCTGGATAACGAAAAAGTATATGACCCTTGTGGACCAAAATCAATCAGATCGTTTATGATATGAGAATGGTAAACCTGTAATATTAACATGAACATTTGCCAATTGAGGAAACGTTGTGATTTCTATGCGAAATAAAAATTGGAACAATAGCAGTTCTCAAGGGCTGGGGTACCGCGTTAACAATGGTAATCAAGTTAACTACAAAAAAGTTACTCTGATCCCAAATTACACTATTTCAATTCGATAACTTGTTCATAGCGAGATCGGCTAAAAAACAGCCCGTAAAAGCGTAGCTTGGGAATCCAGATGTGCGTATCGATGTAAACCATGGGAAGCCAGTTCTAAATCTTCACATTACCTTGGAGACGACATGAGAAGTATCAAGCAAGAGTTCCAAGATCTCTCTAGCAGCAGAAGCTTCCGCTCTTTGCCTAAGCCCACCCTGTAATGACAAAAGCGACCCTTCAACCGCCCCACGGAACCCCAATATCTTCTCACGGATCTCAATGAGTGGTGCTCGCATCCGCAAAACGGCGGCATCGACATCAACAAGTTTTGTGCTGAGATTCACGAAGTCAGCATAATCTCGGTTAATTAGCTCAACGAGTTCGTGTTTAAGGGATGAAAGATGGGACTGAAGCTCCGATCTTAGGGTTTCAAAGGGGACAAACGTTCGTAGATCGGAGATGTAGGATTCTGAGTCGAAATCAGGGCTAAGGAATGAGGATTGTTTGAACCATAAGGGGTGTGAGTCGATTGGATCACCGAAGAGGTCGGCGGTGGCAGTACGCGGCGGAGTAGATAGTGGGGGTGGCGTCACCGGTAGCTGTTCCTGCTGGATCCCCATTGGAGAGCGAGATAGGTTAATTGTCGGTACCCTCTGTGCAGATTGATATGTAAAACCGCAAAGGGGAGAAGGGCGATGAAGTTGGGAAGAAATGGATCCAAGAGTGAAAAAAAATAAGTATAAATAATAATAGTTAATACCACTTTAAAATGGGTCCTACATGGTAGAACGAGTGAATGATCCATCAAAATACATACATATTTACATAAGGAATTTAATTAAAATACCTAAAGTTTGACTTGCCAAAATACCTATTTTCTCGTCGAATTTGCTGAAATACCCATTTTTCCTGCAAAAAATCCTGCGACCGTGGGACCCACAACCACGTGGCACGACGTGGCACCATCTTTGGCCAAATCTCCCGCTATTCCCCCTCAAGATACTCCGCCCGCGGCTGCAACATTCCCCCCCCCCCAAGTATGCCCGTTGTTACACTTTTGGCCCCTGGTCCCGCGATTTTCCCTCGATCGCGGGATTTACCTGCCACGTGTAGGGCTGGGGTTGAAATCCTAATTTTTTATTAAGTCTTCCCAACCCCCACCCTCCAATGTCGGCTATAAAGAGAGAGAGGGGGGGGGACCAACATCCGGCCACCATTCCCATTTTTTAACTTCTCATTTTTTAACTCTCTCAACTTCTCGTGTCGCTTACGCGCTCGGTTTGAAGATGTCACGTGTTAGGGGTGTGGTAAGTCATTTTTCTTTACTTCTTGTAGTTTCTTGTTGTTTAAACTTTGTTGTTTAAACTTTGTTGTTTAAACTTTGTTGTTTGAATGTTGTTGTTTGAACTTTGTTGTTATCTTAAATTTTTGAAATATATAATATGTAAACTTTGTTGTTTAACCTTTGTTGTTTAAACTTTGTTGTTTGAATGTTGTTGTTTTAACTTTGTTGTTATCTTAAATTTTTGAAATATATAATATGTTAACTTTGTTGTTATAAAAAAATATGTTAAAGTGGTTTTATAAAAAAATATGTTTGTTTTTTTGTCAAAAAAAGATGTGTATTTTCTAAAAATAAATGTTAGAGTGAGTTTATAAAAAATAAGTTAGTGTTTTTTTTTAAAAAGTTGGTGTTATTTATAGAAATAAATGTTAAAAAAAATTATAAAAAAAAATATGTTAGTGTTTTTTTTGTTATAAAAAAATAGTGTTTTTTTAAGAGTAAACTACGATTTTCGTCCCTGTGGTTTGGTGTTTATAACGATTTTCGTCCCTGTGGTTTAAAAACTGCTTTTTTCGTCCCTATGGTTTGTATTTCATTACGGTTTTCGTCCTTTATCCTAATAAAGTTAAAAAAAATCTGTTAACTTGAGGGTAATATGGTCTTTTACCTTTTCTAAATATTTAATTACATTATATATTATTTATTAGAGTAAAACAAAAACCCCATGGCCCACCCCAAACCCATCTTCTTCCACAACCATGAACTGTACCAATTTTTTTTCTCTGGAACCATTTTTTTCTCTGGCAATGGCTTTCAACATTCATCAATCACTAGCTTCTCTCCTATAAGGGAACCACTGGTCCTCGAAATGCATTTCAACAACCTCCGTGGGACTGAGACCCTTCATCGTCGTCATGCCAGTTGCTGTCCTTTGTTGATCTTGAACACCATGAACACAGTTTTCTTGTATTTCCACAAGTAAGTTAGTGATTGAAAAACAACATCCATTGTAATTATATTGGTGATGATCATGGTGCAACCCATTGGTTATGTATTTCAAGCCTTCTGCAGTTGCGGCCTTATCAAAATCTCCAAATATGGAATTAGGGATGTTAACTAGCAATGAATCAATGATGACGCATCAATTGTTGATGATTTAGAACCTATATAGTTGGATTCTTCGAACAAAAATGGATAATTTTGTGGAATAATTAAGGTCCTCACTGCTTGAAATGGAGTTATTTTGAGGAGGTTTATTGTTGGTAGTTGTAAGTGTAGGGGGTGGTGTTTGGTCGATATTAAAGGGCTTGTAAGTGGCATATTGTTACTTCCAGTAATGGTCCATATTAGGAGAGACCGAGAGAAGCTAGTGATGGATTGGTCCATATTAAGAGAGAAGCTAGTGATGGATGAATGTTGAAAGCCATTGCTAGAGACAAAAAAAAATGGTGCAGGTCATGGTTGTGGAAGAAGATGGGTTTGGGGTGGTGCCATGGGGTTTTTGTTTTACTCTAATAAATAATATATAATGTAATTAAATATTTAGAAAAGGTAAAAGACCATATTACCCTCAAGTTAACAGATTTTTTTAACTCTATTAGGATAAAGGACGAAAACCGTAATGAAATACAAACCACAGGGACGAAAAAAGCAGTTTTTAAACCACAGGGATGAAAATCGTTATAAACACCAAACCACAGGGACGAAAATCGTAGTTTACTCTTTTTAAAATTAAATGTTAGAGTGAGTTTTATAAAATAAATGTTAGTGTTTTTTTTATAAAAAATTTGGTGTTATTCATCCAAAAAAATGTTAAAGTGTTGGTTATAAAAAGATGAGTGTATTTACAACTTAGGTCCCTAAACTTTGTTAATTTACAATTTAGGTCCCTAAACTTTGTTAATTTATAACTTAGGTCCCTAAACTTTGCTACTTTACAACTTATGTCCCTAAACTTTGGTGAATGACAACTTAGGTCCCTAAACTTTGGTGAATGACAACTTAGGTCCCTAAACTTTAGTGAATGACAACTTAGGTCCCTAAACTTTAGTGAATGCCAACTTAGGTCCCTAAACTTTGCTACTTTACAACTTATGTCCATAAACTTTGGTGAATGACAAATTAGGTCCCTAAACTTTGGTGGATGACAACTTAGGTCCCCAAACTTTAGTGAATGACAACTTAGGTCCATAAACTTTAGTGAATACTTAGGTCCCTAAACTTTGCTAATTTACAACTTAGGTCCCTAAACTTTGGTGAATGACAACTTAGGTCACTAAACTTTAGTGAATGACAACTTAGGTCCCTAAACTTTAGTGAATGACAACTTAGGTCACTAAACCCTAAACCCTAAACCCTAACAAGGTTACATTGAAATAAAAAAACCACAACATATCTATTTGGATTTTGTCAAACGGGTGTAAATAGCCCTAAGGTATGTGGGGACTTAAGCAATCCTTGTGATTCCCCTGCTACCTGGAAGTCCAATTGATTGAGTGGGTTATTTTCTAAAACTAAAACAAACGAATAATTATCAACCCAATAAACCAAACAAGCATTATAACATCCGTGAATTTTCTATGCAGCGCGATTTTCTAACGATCGACTTGACGTTAAGGTGTCGCGTTTCGTTCATCGTAGAGATGAGACAGCGTTTCGCCAGTTTAGGAGATCGGGTACGTGCGGTTGATGAGATCTTCAGAGGGACACCTTTCGGTCCATGGTTGGATCTTACCATGAGCGGTGGCGACCCCATGCTAGTCCACATGTTTCTACAGTTGGAGGTCGAGGTCGACAATGGTGATGATGAGGAGATGTATTTTGATGTCTTCGGGCATGATATGCGGTTTGGCCGTCACGAGTTTTGTCTTATTACAAGACTACTTTTGGGAGACGAACCCCCCTTCATCCGTTATCACACATTACTTGGGTTAGTAGGGTTTGGCCTGGCGTGCCACCATCTCGTTTGAGGCTGAGGACAGTCGTGGATACGATGAAAGATGGTGTCCGTCTTTCTACCATTAGCGACGAGGATGTTGTCCGTGTATGCTTGGTGGTGATGGTGGAGATGGGCTTCATGGGCCGTGAGTGGAGCCAGTATGCTTCCGAGACGGTCCTTACGGTCGTCCAGGATTTGCGTTTGTTTAGCAGGTATCCGTGGGGTAGCCACATCTGGACATATACCTACAGATAGATGCACCGAGCTATCGCCAGACGCGCCGACATACATGCGAAGATGGCTCTTGGTGGATTTACATACGCCTTCAAGGTTAGATAAGTAGTATATAACATAAACAATAATACATACAGACTGTTTGGCTTTCCTTTTTACGTACTTGCTTTTCTTGTGTAATTCCAGATATAGATCTTGGAGATGTTTCCCATCGCCCGTTCCAGTTTCACCATGCGCACGACAGGTTGATTAGAGGAAACCCGTTGGGACAGGGTTGTTAACCTTAATAGGAACAATTGCCTTGCGTTCTTCAGCCGGGCAAGCACCGTAAGTTCTTTCACTATGTTTACAATGTTTCCTACGTTATTCCATGTTATTAAGTTTTTGTGTTTTACCATATATTTAGCCGGCGTATGCGCCTCTCGCAAACCTTGTGGCTATGGATACCGAGAGGGACACGCCTTGGTACAGAAACAGCGTGGCCTTTATCGATAGAGAGGAGGCACGACATCGGAGGGCCCGACGGTCCTCTCCTTCCACATCTGGGTCTAGTTCCTCATCTGACGAAGATGAGGAAGACAACGCGAGGGCGCACCCTTTCTCCTCTTATCAGCCGCCCCCTTCCGATCGATATCAACCGCCCCCTTTCGATCGATATAAGGCGCCCCCTTCCTCCTCCTATCAAGATCCGACACACGTCTACGGGCCATTTCGTGGCAGTCATGAGGAGCTGTAGGACTACGTCCACGGGCCTGTAGACACACGTTTAGACGATCTGGAGGCATTCGTCAGACAGTTTCGCGTTGTTCATGTTAGTGTTTAACTTAATTTGTCGGCCACGATCTTTTAGTTTGTATATTAATATTACGGTCCATATTTGTTTTAGCTGTCGGGTACGACGCCGATCTCCGCTCCGTTCGGATAGGGGGCACCGACGCCGTTTGCCACCACATCCTATCTGTCATTCCCGGAGAGTGTAAGTCACACTGAATAACCAATGTACTTATATATTCGTTCCTAAATTTTTAACTCTTATAATGATCAATGTCACGCAGGTCGGGATGTCGGGGCCAGGGGGTTACACAACTCAAATGCCGTCGTTTGCCACCACATCCTATGCGACATTCCCGGATAGTGTAAGTCACACTGAATAACCAATGTAGTTATATATTCGTTCCTAGGTTGGTAACTGTTAAAATGAATTATGTCATGCAGACTGGGATGATGGAGGCAGGGGGTTATACACACCCAACGTCGACGTTCAGCAGCTCATCATTTACGGACCTCCTTGGAATACCGCAGACAGACTTTTACAGGCCGGACATGTCGGGGCCGTCGTACGTCACACCGCCACCACATACTATGACTGTAAGTTATTTTGGTAGTTTTGGTTTAATCGTGAACATGATGAAATTGTACTTAAAACATCTAATAAGTTAATTTCCAGTCGATGGGGTCGGGAGAGGACTTACGGTCGGCAATTGTCGAGGAACACTTCTCGGAGCCAGAAGATGGCCTGATGGATGTGGTAGAACCTAATAGGCCGAAGCGGAATAGGAAAGCTTCAACACGGTTTGGTACCCCACTATTTGGCCGACAAGGATCTACCATACCGCCCCCTGAAAATAATGCCAGGGCAAAGGTGACAGGAAAGGGAGGGGGAAAGAAAGCGGGAAAGGGAAAGATGGCTTCACCGGAGTGTCTTCCGGCCTCAGATATATTAAACCTGTGCCAGACTGGTGACCTCCCCCGCCTGATGTTCATCCCTTACCTCAACCTGGACATCACCCCCTCGTTTTTCAAAGTATTGCTGGCAGTTGACCATTTGGAGTCTGAATTAGAGGATGTGGTTAGTATTGAAGTTTAACTATAGTCATATAATCAAATATATTTATATTACATGTCTAACCATCTATTTTTTGTGTATAGCACATGGATTGTTGGGTCGCCATGCTCCTACGTTCTCGCCAACCAGACACGAGGTGGACCATCATGCACACTACTTTCTTTCCGTTCATGGTTCTTCAACATCAAGGTCCCGCCTCCGTGGCTAACTCATGCAATGGCGTGGAAGGGGTTTCTTGGCGGTACCTCGATACTGTATGTAAATCGTTTTACTCTTATTTTATTTAAGTTGTTTGGTTGCTAACTAAGTTGTCTAATATTGTAATATTTCAGGTGTACATCCCTGTCTGCATTTATCCTAAACATTGGGTTCTCGGAGTGTTTGAGCTTCGTCGTATGTTGATGACGATATATGACAGCGACCCTGCCCGTGTCTACACAGGCGATTTGAATGAGCGTTTTGCCAGATTTAAAGATGAGCTACCGGAGTTCTTTAGACTGCTCGGGGATGTGGACCGTCGCGAAAAGTAAGTGCACTTCCGTCACTAGTTCACCAAGAATGCACCACAGCAGCAAGGGATGAATGCGTATTGCGGTGTTTGGGCATGCCGTAATGTCAGCATCTTGATTTCAGACGATGTGGTAGATTTACACCCTTCCCGCACCGAAGAAGTGGCCAGGGACTTTCGCATACATATGGTGGAGACCATTTATGCGCATTATCTTCCACAGCAACATTAGGTTGTTTATGTAACATTAAATAATTGTTATTTTTAGTGTTAACTTATTTTGTTAAAGTATTGTGATTGAAGTTATAATTTTGTTTATTATTTTGTTAAAGTATTTAACTTGAAGCCTAAAAAGTGTGACAAAAACAGTAAAAACATGCAACAACACTTTACTCTCTCTTCCTATGTGGGACACATTCCCACACCCATTTGGTTTTTGCTAATTTCATCCAATTACTCAACTTTGAGTATCGATATCTCATTCACACATACTCCGTTTTGGACGCATTATATATCGTTTCGAAACTCTCATATAAGAGAACATAAACCCACTAAGAGTTAGTTATATATAACACACACACACACACACACACACACACATATATATATATATATATAAATGTGGCCAAAGTTTAATAAAAACCATTTTTTTACTAAAATTTTCCAACACCTAGTAAGTAGGTTTATGAAACTTGCGGTAATCCTAATACAGAGATTATTGGATGAACAAGCATTTATTTCTTGATTCACATGTGCATTAATCCTTAGACTACTTAAAGACTACTTTTCAGCCTAATGAAAGACCTTTATTCATGAGCAGACTTCCTTTTGCAGACGAATCTTGCAGTTACTTTTTTAGTCTGTGGGGACACACTCTTTTGCAGACGAATCTTGCAGTTACTTTTTCAGTCGAATCTTACAGGCTATTTTCAGACGAATCTTGTAGTAAACTATTCAGACGAATCATGCAGACAACTTTTCAGACGAAATTTTTGACCATATCCGCATCCCTGATGAAGAACATACATTTTCACGGCTATAAGTAGATGGCATGATGAAGTAGTAATTCACAACTTGTTATCTATCGTTTATACCCTCTACACCGTGCACAAACATTATCTCGCTTTTCTTAACACTATGGCTGGAGGTTCAAGATCAAGGGGGAACAGGTCGGCGAATGGGGCTAGAACTTCACGTTCGACAGCCTACCAACCACTGAACGATGGAGCTCGTCGGAGTACCTGGAAGGTACCGGAAACAGACGAGGAGTGGAGAAACTATGGGCGAATTGCGGCCGATTATCCATTCACGGCTGAGGAGGAAGAAGACTGGGAGATGGCATGCGACAATTACCACTTCGATAATGATGGAAAAAACCCACCAATGTATCATTGTACCTAGCCAACGGTTCCACAAAGTCAACGAATTACTCCCTTAGTGCAAAAAACCATTGATGAGGCGAACGCCGGTATTGAAAAGGTAAAAGGTATGTGGAACTATAACATGGGGATTCAACAGGGGGAAATGGAGTATCTAGCGGAGAAGAAACGAGAACTGGCCATGACTAGGGCTCACGTTCGGGAGCTGCAACGACATATTAAGGAAGTAGAAGAGGAACTACAAGAAATCGAAGACGACTACACGGGAATGGATGACGTCATCAAGGAAAAGGTTAACTTCATCACCGGAATCCAGGATGCATTCCAGTCATAGATTTCTTTGTTTACCTGCACTGTATCCGTTTCGTTTGGGAAGATGATTTGCAATAACTGATCTTTTAATTAACTTTCTTATTAAATAACTTAAAATGGGGAAAACATTTTCTTTAATTAATTTCTATATTAAATACATTAAAATGGAAAGGAAACAATACATTAAAAACCTCAACTACATAAAATGATAACCTAAAAAAACTATAGGGACCATTTATGCTTTTTTAATTTGCCCCAAACTAGAGGGGCCAAAACTGCAACTATAGTAAAATCGCGGGACTACCGCAGGACACAATCGCGGGACAAGGGGCCAAAAGTGGTCCCGCGGCAAACTTGGGGGGAAAAGCTGTAGTCGCGGGGTATCTTGAGGGGGCATAGCGGGAGAAATGGCCAAACCCGGTGCCACGTCGTGCCACGTGGTTGTGGGTCCCGCGATCGCGGGATTTTTCGCAGGAAAAATGGGTATTTCGGCAAATTCGACGAGAAAATGGGTATTTTGGCAAGTCAAAGTCAAACTTTGGGTATTTTAATTAAATTCCCAATTTAAAAACCTTTATCTATACTATATTATAAAACATTTGAAAAAATTCTTAAAAACAAATTTTAATATAATTTATTTATGCATATTACTTAAAATTTAACTTTACAAGTAAATAATGTACGAGTATAAAGGCATGTTTGTTTTTTGGATTTCAGCTCTTATTGGACTCTATATCTATACTATATTATAAAACATTTAAGAAAAACTTTTAAAAACAACCATAAAGCTTCATGTACCGCCATTTAATGCTAATTACTTAAAATCTCTTAAAACAACTAATGAAGCTTTATGCATTGTTTTTAATGTTAATTACGTGATTAATAATTATCTCTAACAACCTTCAAATTCTTAAATCGTGGACTCTTATTGATTAATCATTATCTCTAACCACTTTCAATTCCTCAAATTATGAACTCCTCAAAAAACGTTATTCTTTAAACAAATTTATAAAAAACATGATCGTTTTCTCAAACCCACACAAAACCGTTTTACAAAATCGGCAACGAAAAAAATAAATCAGAACATTAAAATCGAGATATATCGCGCTGCATTACGCGAGTAGACTTCTAGTGAGTGAATAATGTACGAGTAAATAACTTTATAGCTCTTAAAATTTAACTTTACAAGTAAATAATTTTACAGCTCGTTTTCTTTTATTTCATCCCTGTTTCTCGTATTCTATATGATCTTCAATTAGAAGAATTTTGAGTTTTGTGGGTGAATGTTGAAAAAAGAAGTCTTGGCAGCTTGGATAGCCCAGAAAGATTGTCTTGTTTTTGCTTCAACAGGACACGTGTTCTTTGGGTAATTTTCTTTAATCACCAAGTTGTTTTGTTAATTTTATTGTTGGAAATTATTTGTCTACATTTCGTATCCTGTCTGTCATATTTTTACTCTACTCTGAGAGAATGTAATGTGTGATCAATATTCATAAAACTCAACAAGAACGTTACAAGCCTTTCCTCCATGGTTTATTTGATTTAAGCGTCAATGTTTAAGACTTTAACCTTATCTATGCATAGATAGTTGATTGCAACCTGCTGCATTGCGAGGGTACATGTCTAGTGTATATATATATATAGGGGTTAATAAATCAAATGAGAACCACAAATATGTTATAAACCGTGAGAACCGATATAAAAAATATATTTTTACATGATGTTTTTTCATCAAATGCTAGGATTTATTATATTTTACTTCAAATATATATATATATATATATGTTCATAATATGATAGTTTCACATGGATTTGTTTCACCATGTGAATATTTTTTACGAGTATTTTTCATTTCACTAGGTGAAACAAATTTCGTTTTTCACATGTATTCTTTTCATAAGGTGAACACGAACATATGTGTAACAATATCTTAAATCATAAGTTTTGATGAAAAAAATCATGTAAACAAATATTTTTATATTGGTTCTCACGGGTTTGTAACATATTTGTGGTTCTCATTTGATTATCGTCATATATATATATATAGGGTTGGGTTCACATGAGACCAATCTGTTTTCGTGAGACCGTGAGACCATAAAATTAACACTAAACCTTCACAGTGATTCATTGTGAAGGTAAGAAAAACAGCGAATCTTCACAACAAAAACACTGTGAAGGTTTACCATCACAGTACTTTCACAATCTTTTGTTGTGAATGTTTAGTGTTAATTTTTTGGTCTCACGGTCTCACGGAAATAGCTTGGTCTCACATGATTTTAAGTCTCTCTCTCTCTATATATATATATATATATAGGGTCCGTTTCCGTTATAAACCAAATAGATTGTACAAACCCTGCAAACCAATCTTAGCCGTCCATCAACTCTAATCAATATATAATTTTATTATGTTTTCTAATCTAAAGTGGTGATCATAATTAATGAACGTTATCATCTTTCATATATATCACAATCATTAATATTATTAATGAATCATAATAATTACTATAAATATATCTTTTTCATATATATATATATATATTTTACCGAATTCCTTTCTATCCGCGAACAAAACAAATGAAAAGGGTCGGAATTGTAATTTTGTATGTTTCTTGGTGCCAGACAAATCAAAGGGGGTGTTTGGGAGTGCTTATATTTTTAACTTATGCTTATTTGCTTATGTGGAAAGGAAAAGCAGTTTTTAAAAAGTGTTTGTTAAAAATTGAGGGTAAAAAGGTAATTTGGATAGATAAGAAAATAAGGAGAAGTAAATAAGTAGGTATGAATTGACTTATCAAAAACAACTTATTTGTGGTGAGAAGAAGCAAATAAACACTTTTGATTTTTTCTATCCAAACACTTCAAACTGCTTATTTGCGGCGAGAAGAAGCTATAAGCAAATAAGTCAAAAATATAAGCACTCCCAAACACCCCCAAAGTATCTCCGTTTTTTGGGGTTCGATTCAACCGATCATTCCACGTTCCGTACAAGCGAGAGGAGATTCAGGTATGCCTTCCTTCTTAAATCAATGAATTAGGGTTTTACGTTTCTCTTTTAAAAATCATTTGGTTGATTGATATATATATATATGTGAATCAGGTCTCGCATATGTTCATAGACTTGTGGGGAATTGTTTAGTGATTACTTCTGATTTTGTTGTTTCAGAATGTAGCGGGGTTCTTTGTTAGTTCTTTATGCTTGGCATATCCGTATGATGTTTAACTGGGTTATTGTGCATATATAGCTACATTGCGTTCTGATTCTCAGATGGTTTTCTTTTCACAAAATAGTTGCATAATTGCTAAAAAGTTGAATTTTCAAGTAATGTAAGCCATTTTTTTTAATTGTATCATGATTTGGCAGTTCAAAAACTTAAAGGTGCTGTTAAAATTCAAGTTCATTTAGTTTACAGGAGATAAACTACTATTCCTGACTATGCAATAAAACAGTAAATGAGGAACCTCCATGTGTAAAAACTGAACCTGGTGAGGGGAAAAAGTAGTTTAGACTTTAGAGAGATGCATATTGGTATACAAATTGCAAACATAAACATAAACTGCCTATGCAACAAGGGTTGGGTTCAGGTGAGAAGTTGAGGTTAACATGAGAAGCGAGAGGAGTGGTTATCGACCGTTGGATGAGAAATGGACGCATATTAGGATGAAATGTACCGAGATAAGATGCACCGGATCAATTATCTTCTAAGCCGCAATTCATCATTATGTAATATCATGGAGTATTTTAACAACAACACCATTATGTAATATCATGGAGCCATCCTCAGGTCATGAGCTATGCATTAACATCACTTGCATGTAATTGTAGAGGGTTCTTGTGAAGCATATAATCCTGTCATAGGAAGCATCATCTCTGAATGATCCATTCACTTGGCAATGCTTTTAGTTCTCAAGTTTTTATTTTTTTATTTTTTGCTATTTGTAGAATTATACTTCACAGTTTTCTTGATTTGTGAACATTTACCATTTATATTGTATTCGACAATTTGTTATGGGGTATTTTGAGTGCCACGTATTCAGCTTTTTGCTGGAAGTTCTATTTTCTTGTATTTATTTAGTGATAACTATGAAAAAAACAAACAAGGTAAACTGAAAAAGAAGGGAAAAAGGAAAAGTTTACACTTATGATACAAATAGGAATTTCCTATGCCCTAAAATTAATATAAACAATGCATTTTCCAATTTAGCTGAAGAACTTTGATGTATAGGAACTGAACATAGTGAAGCGAAAAAAAATAGTTCGGAGAAATGCATGCTGGTATAGAATGGTAAATATAAACTACGGAGTATTGTGTATGCTATAAACACTAAAATCTTTAATATGGCTGATAATAAACTACAACTAATGTGTATGTGATAAACAATGGAATTCTAAAATATGGCTGATTATAAGCTATATCTGCTCTGCTGATATAGATATACTACTTGGTCTTAATTTTCATTAGATTCCATATATTTACCTTACAAATTACTTGCAGAAGAAATTACTTGATGCATTCACCTCCATATGCAAATACAAGAAGTAGAAAGAGAGTTGCCGAAGGGATTGACAACTCTCAAGATTCTTATCGTCCATGCACCATTACTCGCCAAAGAAGAGGGAGTCGCAACAATGCAATAAACAAAGATAAAAAGTTGGATTCAGGGGAAGTCTACAGTTACTTGGAGTGAGCTAAACCATTTATATCTTCAAATTGAATGAACATGCTGCCTTTAGTCTTGTGTTTTGTGATGAATACAAATTCTTAAATCATGTAGGAATTTATGGCTTAGCTTTCCAGAAGATAAAAAGAGTTCATTCACGCATCTTGATCCATTATGGTATACTTTGTACTCGGAGAACTCCAACAAAGAAAAGGTGTTGAATTGGATCAAGAAGAAGGATATATTTTCTAGAAAATACGTGGTTTTTCCCATTGTTAAATGGTGGGTAATTCTTAATCAGGTAACATTTCGCATATGTATATTTCCGTTGGCATGTGGTGATCTTGAGATGTAACTTTCGGCAGGGATCATTGGAGTCTCTTGATATTCTGTCACTTTGGTGAAAGTTTGGGATCAAAATTCAAAACTCCATGCATCTTGTTGCTGGATTCACTGGAAAAGGCTGATCACTCCAAGCAACTCGAACCTGTAATAAGAAAGTAATGCACAATTTATAGCCATTTACCTTTTATGATTCTGATTTTGTTATACTAAAGATCTTAATCATGTTTTACATTTCATTTTCGCCAGATTTGTTTTCGACATCTACAGTAATCTCGAGAGGAAAGAGGACAAAAGTCAGTTGCGTAAAATGCCCTTTTTGGTTCCTAAGGTAACTAGCATTTCTTGGTAATATATAGAACGCATAATAACTATCTTATGCATACTTAAACATACGATTTCCAGGTTCCACAGCAGAGAGACAGCGGTGAATGTGGAATGTTTGTTCTTTACTATATAAAACTCTTTGTTGAGAATGCTCCCGAAAGTTTCAGCATATCCAATGGATACCCATATTTTGTAAGTTTTCTTATTTTTCCCAACATCTTCATACCCCCATTTGGCCATCGTCAAAGAGGGGAAAAGTCTAGGTTTGACATTTGAAAGTCAACCAAACTAAACCATTATGTCTCGGTATTATCCCATTCGAGAGTAGGGTTTGGAGATGTATGCAGACACGTCCTCTACCCCAATGGGTAAAGCGGCTTCTATTGGCATTTTTAGACCAATTTTGAATCTTTTTGAGTGATTAATATCCGTTTTGGTTTGTGTCTCTTCTGTGTCAATGTGTTTGTAGATGAAGAAAGATTGGTTTAATTCCGAAGGACTAGATGAGTTTTGCAGATCCCTTGATTCGTTCAAATAGCGTTTAGCCGGCCGCGTAGAGTAATCCTATTTGATATATAATCTTGTAGGAAAAAATCTCCCTTGAATGATACCTTAGATGCTATCTACCTTGAACTGAAGAGTGAATAGTTTGGGATTTTGCAGAGAGATCATATGTTACAGTTTAAGTATTGGAGATTTTTTTTAAAAGGTTGAAGCATTGGAGTAATTTCACATTGCCTTCTTTCAATCATATGATTTTTATGCCTTTATCATTTTTAATTAACTAATCTAATTTATTATACATGCAAAATAAAAGTAAATATTTTTTTATAATTGAAAAGATTTTGTCGAAACGATTAAAATAACATCAACACCGAATGCTTCAAAAACATAAATATTTTAGAGCATCTCCAACAACTTCTTCAAAATAGAGAAAATTGTATTTTTGTTTCTCTAAAATAGAGAAAACTTCAAATTTAGAGAATTCTCTAAAACTTACTTGCTAGATGGAGAGAGAAATTATTTTTTTTATTCATTTTCACCAATAGGATTGAGTTATCATTAATGTATATAGATTCTTTTTAAAAAATGTATTGAGATGATGAATTTAAATAATATTTTAATAATACAATGAATGTTGAGTTTTCTAAAATAGAGAATCTGTTGGAGCTAAATGTAATTCATTTTAGAGATTTTGACTTTTAAGTCCCTATTTTAGAAAAATTATGGAGAATCTGTTGGAGATGTTACGAAAAACACGGATAAAAATTCACAAAATTTGAATATGATGGATTGATGAGTGACATGGTTGTTTAGAGGGCGGAGATTTCGTGTTAAAACGCAATTTGAAAAATCTTGTGTAACCTTGAAAAAAATTGTTCAACGCAAATGAAAGTTGGTCCAACCGGAGCAACTTGGACTTGTGAGTTATAACCGCGAGTTCATTAGTGTAAAAAAGTGTTCGCTACAAAAATATAGTTCATATAAATATACAAAAGAAACCGGCTAGTAGGTGTAAGTAATACGACATGATGATATTTGATTTTGAAGCCAATAACTCCAACACTTAATTCTAATTCATGCTTCGCTTTATTATTTCTCACTCTCACTCTCAATTCTATTTTATGGGTTTTCTTTGGTTTTGAGATACCAAGAGAGTTTTCACTTGGTTATTAGTTTATACAATACTATAAAAATTTGTTGAAACAAAAATCTTCAATATCGAAATTTTGTTGAAAATATTCATATACCTCGAGATTTTAAAACACAAAATAAATATTTTAAAATATAGTAAATATATTATTATGAAAATATATACACACATATCTATACTATCTTATAAAGCATATAGACTAAAAGTTTTAAAGTCTTAAATCTTTTTTTATTTAAAAATTAATTATATTTCTTTTCTTCCTATATTCAAGCATGCTGATTCTGCTTTTTCTATTATTATTTTTATTAAAACTGAAAATTAATTGTTGTAGTTATCTTTTCCTATCTCTCTAACAACTTAAACTCAAGTATTTTTTTATTTAAAAAATTAATTAAATTCATTTTCTTCCTTTATTTAAGCCTGTTGATTCTGCTTTTTCTTTTATTATTTTTAATAAAACTGAAAATTAATTGTTGTAGTTATCTTTTCCTATCTTTCTAACAACTTAAACTCACAAAATATTAAAAGAATCAAGCTTATCCCCAAATATAGCTCCTCTGGATCATCCCTATCAGTTATTCTATACTCATATATATACATGCATCGGGTTAAACCAGACCTTGTTTTTTTTAAACCAGGAACCATATTGCATTTTATTCTGGTGAACACGTTCCTTTTCGAGGCAACTCTTCGCCTCCATTCGCCTACAAGACTCTCCGATTATACCGTGCAGATTCAATGGATTCAATCACTTTTCTTCTCAGGTACGATTTCTCACTTTTCTGTTTGATTTTTGGTTTCAAAATTTGGTTTAGGGTTTCACAATCGATTTCAAAATCGATGATTTCATACTTCTGTTCAAAATCGATGATTTCATACTTCTATTCAAAATCGATTTCTGGTTTAGCGTTTCAAGTAAGAGTTTGGGGTTTCACAATCGATTTCAAAATCGATTTCATACTTCTGATCACTTCTCAGGTACGATTTCTGTTTGATTTTTGGTTTCAAAATCGATTTCATACTTCTGTTCTTTTTTGTTTTTTCAAGGTTTTTCAAAATTGATTTCATACTTCTGTTCATTTTTTGTTTTTCAAAATTGATTTCATACTTATGTTCATCTCGATTGTACATATTTCAGGGACCAGCTGACTTGATGCGTGCATTAAGTCCCTTAAACTACTTAATAGTTCCACATGTTCAATGGGCATGCTCATTCCTGGAAAGATAAGAACAAATAAATATTATATCTTTGATTTATGCCTAATGATCATACATGTTCTTGCTTTTGCTTCTTTGGCTACAGTTCATCTCGGTTGTACATATTTCAGGGACCAGCTGACTTGATGCCGCAGTAAGTCCTTTAAAGTTTAAACTACTTAATAGTTCCATTAACAGGCAACCTCTGAATCGCTAAGAGGTGAATCTTGTTTGGCGATAAAAAGTCTGCCTCTTAATGGTTCTAAAACCCTCTGAATCAAACATTCAGTGCCCTAATTTCATTTTGAACAATTACCAAACAACCATATTGCATTTTTCATTATACCATAAGAGCCTCTTAATCATTCTGACCACTTAATCATCCTGCACAAAACCATTCTACCAAATAACCCCTTATTTTCTCTACACCGGTGTTCAAAAAAGCATTAATTACCTAAGCAGGGATTTCGCAAAAGCATAAACAATTTCTTTAAATATAGTGTGTTTTGTAAGAATTAAAATTCTGATGCAATATTATTTTGTCCATTTTTATTGGACTACTGCTTCAGTTACTTTATATTCTACTTCAAGTTGTCAATGTTTAGATCCATCTGGACTTTTTGGTCCCATTAATATGATTTGTGTTTTGGTGCTAAAATATTCATAATATTCTGTACTGGGGATTTTTCATGTCCTTGTTACCACAAACAAACATAATGAAGAATGTGATTTCTCTTTAAAGTTCTTAATGTGATTTGTGTTTTTGTTCTTTGTTTTTGTTTTTGTCTTTTTTTTTGGAAAATTTACCCAGATGGTTTTTTGCATCAACTTTTTTCATGGGGATTTGTACAATGCATGCGGTGCGATTTCAATGTGAATATGACCTGCGTTTTATTCTGAGTTTGTTTTTTAATTACTTCATGATCGAAACCAATCTGAGTTTCCTAGAGATCTATTTTTCCGTCTCATTTAACGTTAAATGTCACTTTTTATGGGTTTTAAACTTTCTTGAATGGTATTTGGTATGCTTGTAAACGGTCTAAATGATCTATGTATGCCTTTAAATGTCACTTACCCGAGTAATAGGACTTCCCTTCTCTCTGACAGATTCTTATGTCGTTTCTTTTACTCTTCAAGAATTAAAAGAAGGAACCATCAAGAAGCAGTAGTGGAAAATGCAATAACAATAAGAAAATGTGGCTTCTTAGAGATTGTTGATCTCATGCTAAAGCTTCAATCAAATGATCAATCTTCCTCTTCCACTGATCTGAACGACAAGAAGTTGCAGAACTCATCCAAGAACAACAAAAATGTGATCAAGCCATCAGCCAATTGTATGTTTCTCACTTTTTTCAATTTAAACAACATATACATGCATGCGTTACATACATTATATATGTGTTTGTGTGTGTCAATTTAAAAGATTGATATTCACATGTATATACAATTACTCGGCAAAAGCCCTTTTGTACTTTTTTAATAGATTGAAGGAAGCCATTTGTTCACTTTTTCTTCTTTACCTTCACAGGATAAAACAGATTGTTGGTTTGAGTAAGCAACACATCAATCAAGATGTCAATAAGGGTGCTGCAGGTTTAACCTTTAAGAGCGATCAACGAGCAGAAAGGAGAAAAGATGCAAGACTTAGGGGCTGTTTACCAAATTCTCTATTAAGTCCTGTATGGATAAATATGTCTGTCTAGATAAATTTGTCTGTCCATATAAAAATGTAGTGTTGTTTACTATTTTTTCTGAATCAACTGCCTTAACGATGAAAATGACTAATTTACCCTTGAATTCTTTATGGTCATCCTTCATTATCAGACATTAGTCTTTGCATCTCTCATCACCTAAAATTCCAACATAATTTATTTTAACCCAAATCACAATAAAAATGGAATACTAGCAGAGAAATCAAATCTCAAAACTGAAAAGCAAAAAATCAACAAGATTTGAAAACCGTAAAACAACCAGATACCAAAGAGCAAGACGAGAGACGAGATTCTGATAGATGTCAGAGACCAACGAGACATCAAAAATTCAGCAAAAATCAAAAAACATTAGTGTTTCGATTGTGGTGAGAAACAACGATGAGAGAACGGGATGCAGAGAAGAGAGGGTTGTAAGGAAGAAGGGACAGTCGTCGGTGAACCAAGAAGTGACGATCGCCGGGAAACCAAGAAGGGCCGGTCGTCGGGGAACTGAGAAGGGACAGTCGCCGATTGCAGGGAACTCTCACGCCGGAGAAACAGATGGAGGTCGGACCGATTGCAGCTTTGAGCGTGAGGAGTAGTTGTGGGAAAAAGGGTCTAGGGTTTGTATTAAGCGTTTGCAGTATTTATCAAGGGTAGGATGAGTCATTTTGTTGGCTGACTATGGACAAGAGGGGTTTTCTAGCTGTGCGAATAAGGCAAAGAAAAAGTCATTAAGCTCTAAGTAAACACCTCTGAGTGTCTGTGAGAATAAGCCATTTCACCCATTAAGATGATTAAGTCATTGGTAAACACACCCTTACATTAATTATGAGTTTTAGGATACTTCATTTGTGCTTTTTTTCTTTTCTTGAAATTCTCTTCTTTACTATGGTTGGGTACATAAAGCATGAATTATATATATGTAAGTATATATATTGGTTATGTGACATCTAAAATTTTTAGGTTTTATCGGCTAGCAAGACACCAAACCAAATATTGTCAGGATCGATTCTTAACAAGAATTAAACTTCTTAGAAACAGAATTTAGAGAATCTTGCGGAATAGAACTCTAAAATAATTAAAGAACAATCAATAGAATTCAACACACTGTATATATCAAACTGTATTACTCACAAGCTTTACACCAAACCTCAATCTTGTTCCTCAAACCTTTCTACAATCCTAACATAATCTTTCACATCTTTCTCTAGCCTCTTAAGGTTATCACACATACCCTGATTGTGATCCCTATATCTTTTAACAGCATCAATGCAAGCTTGAGAACAGAGTTTAGATTGTACCTCAGTGGGAATATCAGATACTTCTGCCATAAGAGCTTGATTCTGACAGGCTTCCTCAGCTTGATCACTCCAATCAAATCCCATTCCTTGTTGAGAAACAAGGGCTTGAGAGGAGCTTTTGTTTTGGTTTCCATTTGGAGCCTGTTGATGTGATCCTCCACTTCTGCATTCTCTGGCAAAGTGTCCCATCTTGTGACACTTATAACACTCAACCTTGCGCTTGTCAAAGCCTGCACCATCTTCTCCAATCTTTCCTTCATTACATGGCCCATTTTCTATGATGTCCCATATTGCATAATTAGTAAGAAGAATGTACTGCTTGATTCTCAGTTTCCACATGTCAAATTTATTGGGTTTGAGCATGGGAACCTTTGAAACAAGAGTACTGTGAGTATCCATTGAATTGTCCATAGCTTCTAAGATACCAACGCTCTGATACCACTTGTCAGGATCGATTCTTAACAAGAATTAAACTTCTTAGAAACAGAATTTAGAGAATCTTGCGGAATAGAACTCTAAAATAATTAAAGAACAATCAATAGAATTCAACACACTGTATATATCAAACTGTATTACTCACAAGCTTTACACCAAACCTCAATCTTGTTGAACAGGCTCAACAAGACGATTTCTACTTCTCTAGAAATAGGGTTCTTACACCTTGAGGTTAATTCACTCTTGAATCAATATAGAATTCTGTATATTATCTATCTTCTATCGTATGTTTTATAATAGCTATCTATCAATACTATATATACAAAAGTAATTACAAGATAACTATCAAAAGTGAATTGATCTTCTGAATCTTCGTTAAACATATCTTGATCGATTCCTTCTTTGTCTCCAAAAGTATCGCATCCCAAACTTATCAAGTCAGCAGTATTAACAATGATTTGGCTCAGCAGCATTAACGACCTTCAGCAGTATTAACCTTCACAGTCTTCAAGCAGTAGTAACTCAGCTCAGCAGCACTAACTATGTCTAGCAGTAGTAATTTGGTCTAGCAGTACTAACCGTGTCTAGCAGTAGTAACTTCGTCTAGCAGTAGTAACCTTGCCTAGCAGTAGTGACGAAGAACTGGCAGTAGTAACATTGTCTTGGCAGTACTAACCATACTTAGCATATCTTCAGTTCCCAACAGACCACAAACCCTTTCTATGGCTACACGTACTGATGGGTGTCGAATCCGACAAATAATAAGTAGTTTATATGATTAGCCTATTATCTCTTAAACACAATAAATTGCGATAATGACAAGTAGGGTCGTTTCCTCAGGGACTCGTTGTTAATTGTAGAACCAAAACATATTCATATAAGATACCAAATGGGGGGGGTTTAAGTTGTTGATTAATACTAAACACGGAATTGAAATAAGATGTGATAATAATGAGAAAGGTCCTAGTGATGAGTATAACCAATTCCTTGTTGAAATCTTATATCATTGATTTGAATAGAAGTACAATTGTTACCAATAATTTCAGATTGGTCGTAAGTGTTTGACAAGCGTCACACACTCCGTTTGTCTTAAGAATAAACTAACATGAGAAGCTCGATGTAGTTCCTAATTGACTAAGGTTGATTTGGTTACGAACTCAAATTTATCTTGTCAATTGCAATATGATCAAACAAACACCAATCCTAACTAATGATCGGAAGCCCAATCATTAAAGTTAGATTATACAACCCCATAATACAAACCAATTGACTAATACAATTGGTGTACTATCTTGCTACTAAAATAAGATTAAGAACGATTACGTATTCCAAATCTCAACTAGCTATTCAAGATTAGATGTAAGATTTAAGTGATCATTCTTAAATCAAAAACCTAACAAATGAAGAACATGCTTTTAGACAAGGTTTGCATAAATGAAATTAGATAGATAACAAAGGTATATCAAACCTCAACAATAATCATACAAAGAAATAGTTGCAATCTCATCACTAGGGCGGAAAGTTTTAGCTACTCATAACTAATGTAAACTTGATTAATATAAACTTGAAAAGAGATTACCAAAATGAAAGATACAAGGCTGGAAGAAATTGCTCTGCTTTTTCTCCCCAAAAACTCTATTCACCAGTCAGAAATTATATCCCTCCCTAGAACTTACTTAGAGAGATTATATAGGAAGAGATGAGATATTATCTAAAACTACAACTAAATATCTAATGAATGGCCCAAGAATCATCATTAGAATGGGAAAGTATGCCTCAACTGCAGGGATAATCAGCTCCAACAGCAGTGTAAGCCGGCCTCCCTTTTGCAGAAAGAAAAGCCCTGCAGTCATTTAAATCTGTCTTTCATTCTGCGTTCACACAGGTGCTCGGCGCCGATTGCTCCGCGCCGATGCATCGGCGCCGGCTTCTGTTCGTTTTGCAACGTTTTGCCGTTTTTTGCTCGTTTCTCTGTTTCGCGATCCCGCTTTTCGACGTATGCATCCTTTTCTCCTAAAAACACCTATAAAACATATTTATACAAATAAACGCAATTACAAGTAATAAAATAACAAACTTAACGAAATGGGGTTCTTCGAGTATCAATTCTTCCAAAATGATGGGGAAATTGACGTATAAATGTATATGAAATTGACACTTATCAAATACCCCCACACTTAGATCATTGGCCGTCTCGGCAATGTCTTGAGTTAGCACGTCGTGATAAAAACGAATCAAACGAGAATGTCAATACGTATAGCATATCATGAGATTGAGATTTGCAATCAAGCATCAAAAATTTAGCACACACAACCAAGTAGACACAAGCTAATCACGAGAACTCTCACGAATGGGATAATCAAGATAAAACTCAATTCACTCCTCGGGGTTAAAAGTGTATCGCTCAAACCGTCACTACGCTAGTATGCACCTACCATAAGTTTGAAAAATCTCTCACTCTCCACTACTCGGATAAATTACATGCATATAAATCAAAAGGACTTTTCGGGCGTAATGAACTAAGGCTTTGGTTAAGGTAGGGATTTATTTGGGAAAAGTGGCTAACGACCGTACACCAATGGAGAAATCGATTCTTTGACAATGAAAATTCCTTTCAACTAAGGGATTTACGTTTTTATCTTGAAGCACATTTCCCTTTCAATGATATGGGATAAAGATTAAACGCTTATAATCAACCATATCATAAATTTATTTACTACTATTATTATTAATTTTTTTTTATCACATATTTCTTTTGATTTTCTTTTTCGCTCTTTTTTTTTCTTTCCCAACATATAATTCTTTCGAGCATACGGGATATCAGAATCGTTCCATTGGTGATTGGTCGGGTGAGTAGTGTTTGGTTTTGTTTAAGATGTGGGTGGCAAAGAACATAGGCTAAGGCTCAATGTGGTGTGCAAAAAAAAGGATAATAATAACATAAAGGTAGGCTTAAAGCTAGTGGGTTAACAAAATGAGCAAACGATGGCCTTTATCATCTTTATTAGCATGTAATATCCTGTAATCTTAAGGAGAGACAAATCAAGTTTTAGAGGTGCGTAACTAGGCATGACGTAATCACACAAGAAATGAATTAGAGACTAGCATAAGATGTTTAGTCTAATAGGCTCGAGTCTCACGGGGTTAAGATAGTTCAAGAGATTAGCAATAGTCTACTTTTGACCGGTATACACCACTAATTGACTCTAAGTGCTATCAATCAAACTCAATCATGCTATACATGCGTCAAAACACATCATCATCAATTATTTAAGCTCATTAAAACATGCTAACAGATTTCCAAAACAGACAACAATCTACATTTAAGCACAAAATGTTTGGAAAATTTTACCCCCAAAAAGCATTTATAACCCAAAACAGGCCCAAATCATGCAAATGACATTAAAAAGTCGAAATTATCCTACCCCCACACTTTGATCCAACATTGTCCTCAATGTGTGTATTTATAAAGCAAAGGACATTCAAAACAGTTAATAATTGAGGGAAAACAGTAAACTCCCCTTGTTTGGTGAAATGTCCTCGAATGTATGGATCGTTGGAGTTTGATGTATCAAGGTTTTTCCGAGCTTACTGTCATTCATTCCTTCTTCTTCTCTGCTGCCGTGCGGGTCTTGGGTTAGATGGACCTGCATCATCAGGTGCCGGGAATGCGTCATCCGGCACCGGTTGTCCCCTAATCAACAAAGATAGGTTGTAAAACCCTCGATTCATATTGGCCTCAAGCATGTTTATGCGAGCAAGTATCCGAGGGTCCTCGGGCTCCTCTTCTGCATCCTCAGCTGGGTCGTACTCCACGTCAGCACCCTCTTCGTCAGACATCAAAACATTCTCCTCTTCTTCACCACCCCCTTGTCCGTCGAACTTATTAACGGCCCTTATGTGCGCACGATATGTCGCTTGATCAAATGGTGGTGGTGGGGGAATTGTTGGTCCAATCCTCACTCCCGCGTCCCTGCATAGGTTAGTTATTAAGCTTGGGAAAGGAAGTATACCTGCAGACCGCTCGGCCGCGGTGTCCATCATATGGAGGACGATGATGTGCCCGATATCTAGGAGCATGCCATTCTGTAGGCAAAATAGGATGCGCGCTACATACCAATCGACTGTTGAGTAGTGCGTTGAAGGTGCTAGACGGCACTTGACAAATCTCAACCACATGGCAATTTCTGGCCGAAGTCCCGTCTTCTTTATCATGTCATGTTTAGGGACCCAATCGTCACGACCACTTCGCCTTAAAGTTGCTGCAATGATTGGACTGTATTGCTCGTCTTGAGCAACATTTGGGATTGGTGGAATGCCATATGTACGGTCAAGATTTGTGCGTCGAGGCACATTGTAATGACGACATATATCGTCCATTGAAATTTGTACTCTTACGCCTCTTACGACGACTATGGACCACTCGCCAAATGCGGGTGGTACCATTGCGGCATAGAATTCTTTAACCAAATCGGGATCATATGGCTCAGGTTCTCTGATGAAATGCTCCCATCCTTGAAAATTTGCAATATCGCGTAATCGTTGGTTGTTCATTTCATCAATATTCATCCCTTGTTCGGGATGAATTTTTCTGCTCCTGTTTTTCACGATCCGTTGTTCATAATCCCGGTTTGGTGCCCTTGACAATTGACGTCTTTGTGCCGTGTTTAATTGATAATATTTTGTCCACCTCCCTGGAAGATCAGGTCGAGTATGTACCATGATTCTGCAAAAATTTAAATAAGTTAATTAGTTATGAATGATTAAGACAAACAACCCCAAAACATAGTCAAAGACTAGATTTGTGGTTTAACTCATGTTCATATCAAAGGATAAGAATCATATTTCAAACTTTGGCAGAGTTAAGACAACCTTTTAGATACACAAAAAATCAGTGACTTAATCATTAAGCACTGTCATTAAGCACTTCTAAAAGTATACAAATTTTAGCATACCAACAACAAGATGTTACCAACAATTTCAACCCTTAGGGAGTTTATGCTCTCTACAATACACAAATATAGAAAGTGCTTAACAAAATTTTTGATAAAGCTTTCTCTAACACTTTCTTCACATTCAAACCCTAAGTGGAAGAACACTATCACATTGTTGGCCAATCTCTATATGGTAAACAAAATCACTAAGAACACACAAAAATTGAAGAACAAACCCTAATATGCATACCTTGGATTTCTCAAGAATAAACCATCAAAATGTGAAATTGGAACAAGAAATCATACCTTTGATGGATGAAATACACGTTAGTAGCAAGAGATTTGGAGAAATTTGACCCAAAAATCCGAATTTGGGGTTGTCTTGTGGTTCGGCGCCGAGAGAGATATAGGGTTTGAGTGTAATGAAGTTAAAATGAGAAAAAAGGGTATTTAAAAACGGCCAGGTGCTCGGCGCCGATTGATCCGCGCCGATTCGTCGGCGCCGAAGCATCGGCGCCAGCCTCTGTTTGTTTCGATCATGTGTTCCGCGCCGATTGCTCCGCGCCGATTCATCGGCGCCGAAGCATCGGCGCCAGCCTCTGTTCGTTTGTTCCTTTTTCGTCTAACTTTCTTCGTTTTTCGCCGAATCTCTCCGAAATACATCTCTAAATTCCCAATTATATCCAAAACACGCAAAAATAACAAAAAAAAATAATAACGGAAAAAAACGAACCTACCATGGGTTGCCTCCCATGTAGCTCCTTTCTTTACCGTCTTTGGCTAGACCCAATTCCGTTTATTCATTGTAGCTTGGTGTGTCCAAAGCTACTTTCTCTAGGTCCCTTCCATCAAAGCCTTCATAGAACGGCTTTAGCCTATGACCATTAACTTTAAAAATCTGTCCAGTGGAAAGACTCTGAATTTGGACTGCACCATGCTAAAAAACATTAGTAACAACAAAAGGTCCCAACCATCTGGACCTTAGCTTACCCGGAAATAATTTCAAACGAGAATGGTAAAGAAGCACTTTCTGACCTTTTGTGAAGTTCTTACGAGAAATTCGGTTGTCATGGAATGCTTTTGTTTTCTCTTTATAGATTCGGGCATTCTCGTAAGCATCATTTCGGATTTCTTCCAACTCTTGAATCTGTAACTTTCTATACCGCCCCACCTCATCCAAATCCATATTGCACTCTTTCACGGCCCATAATGCTTTATGTTCCAACTCTACCGGTAGATGACACGGTTTACCAAAAACTAGACGGAAAGGAGACATACCTATAGGCGTTTTAAACGCCGTCCGGTAAGCCCAAAGAGCGTCGTTTAGTCTCAAGCTCCAATCCTTCCGATTAGGATTCACAGTCTTCTCTAGGATAGCCTTTATCTCGCGGTTAGACACTTCGGCTTGGCCATTGGATTGCGGATGGTAAGCGGTGGATATCCGATGTATAACTCCATATTTCTTCATCAAAGCATCCATAACCTTGTTGCAAAAGTGGGTCCCTTTATCGCTTATGATGGCTCTTGGCGTCCCAAACCAGGGAGGGTCTTGGGCAATGACAAAGAGGTGCTCATCTGGAAAGTCATCATTGAGGGGTGCTTGCTCGCCATTGAAAGAGAGTCGGCTAAGATGATCCGCCACCAAATTTTCTGCTCCACTCTTATCTCGGATTTCCAGGTTGAACTCTTGAAGTAATAAGATCCACCGGATTAGCCGTGGCTTCGCATCCTTCTTCTTCAATAGGTACTTCAACGCTGCATGATCATAATAAATAATAACTTTAGTACCAAGCAAATAAGAACGAAACTTATCTAAAGCAAAAACAATAGCTAAAAGCTCCTTTTCGGTGGTGGAATAGTTGCTTTGAGCACTGTCGAGCGTCTTGGAAGCATAATAGATAACATGTGACGCCCTTCCAATTTTCTGCCCAAGTACCGCACCCACGACATGGTTGCTTGCATCGCACATGATCTCGAATGGAAGCGTCCAATCCGGAGGTTGGATGATAGGGGCTGAAGTCAACATGTTTTTCAATCGGTCAAAAGCCTCCTTACACTCTTCATTAAAATGGAACTCAACCTCCTTTTGCAGCAACTTGCACATCGGTCGAGTGATCTTGGAGAAGTCCTTTATAAATCTTCGATAAAAACCTGCATGGCCAAGAAAAGAACGAACTTCCCGCACACTCGTGGGGTAAGGTAAAGACTTAATAACATCAATCTTTGCTTTATCAACCTCTATACCTTTTCCAGAGACTATATGTCCTATCACCAATCCTTGACTAACCATGAAATGACATTTTTCATAATTAAGCACCAAGTTAGTCTCTAAACATCTTTTAAGAATTTTGGTGAGATTAGACAAACATGACTCAAATGAATCCCCATAAACCGTAAAATCATCCATAAAAACCTCTATGCAATTCTCAACATAATCTTAAAAAATACTAACCATACACCTTTTGAAGGTGGCGGGAGCGTTGCATAGTCCAAACGGCATCCTTCGATATGCAAATGTGCCAAAAGGGCAAGTGAACGTCGTCTTCTCTTGATCCTCCAACGCGACGGGAATCTGATGAAAACCTGAGTATCCATCCAAACAACAATAGTGAGTTTTACCGGCTAAGCGTTCAAGCATTTGATCAATAAAAGGAAGGGGAAAGTGATCTTTCCTAGTAGAAGCATTTAACTTGCGATAATCAATACATACCCGCCACCCGTTTTGGACTCGGGTGGGTACCAACTCACCTTCCGAATTTTCGATCACAGTTATGCCGGTCTTTTTCGGTACTACCTGGATAGGACTTACCCACTTACTATCAGAGATGGGATAGATCATACCGGCATCACAAAGCTTCAGAATTTCCTTCTTTACGACCTCCATCATCGGAGGGTTCAATCTACGTTGCGCCTCTCTAAAGGGTTTGTACTCATCTTCAAGTAGTATCTTGTGTTGGCACAAAGAGGGGCTAAGACCCTTGATATCCGCAATGGTCCATCCGATGGCGCCTTTATGCTCCTTTAAAACATCAACTAGCTCGCCTTCTTCCCTAGGTGAAAGGTTTGCGGAAATGATCACCGGAAGTGTATCCTTTTCACCTAGGTAAGCATTCTTCAAATGATCCGGCAACGGCTTAAGCTCCAATTCGGGCGCCTGTTCAATAGTAGGCAAAAGTTTCGTGTTAGATAAAGGTAACTCAATTTTAGAAACTTCATACCTTGCTTTCTTCCCGCGTTCCATCCAAGATATCAACTCGGCGTACTCTTCATTCAAGTCATACTTTTGGGCTAGCTTCTTCAAACTATCACTATGTAAGTCCCTACCAAGTATCACTTCCAACACATCTTGGTTAGATAAGTCAAAAACATTATCAGATAGAGATTCAATTATATCAACAAAACACAAAGATGAAACATCGCTCGGATATCGCATGGCATCATAGATGTTGAATTTAATAATCTCACCATCGAATTCCATGGTCAAATTACCATCATGTACATCTATCTTTGTTTTCGCGGTCTTGAGAAATGGCCTTCCCAATAAAATCATTCCGGCCTTGGAGGAATTCTTCTCCTCCATGTCTATCACATAGAAGTCGGCCGGAAAAACTAATTCGTTTACTTGTACAAGGACATCTTCTAACACCCCTTTAGGATATACAATTGACCTATCTGCAAGTTGAATTACTACACATGTTGGCTTGAGGGGGCCCACATCCAAGGATGTGTATATAGCATATGTGTTGCGTATAAAGCGATATGTGTATTTCGCAGTGGGTTGCAAACTATCCACAGTGGGAAGCGCAAGTGTACACTGTCCACTATGATCGTCACAGCAAGTAATAGTCTGTAAAATACCGGAATCGAATCCACAGGGACTGGACAATCAAGACAATATGGTTCTTATGAACTCCTTTTACAAGTTTCGATTAGAGAAGAAAATAATATCTTGAGTTGGATTGGTGAAATAACTACTTTTAACGATTTTACTAAAGATTTAAAAGATGGAATGTAGGTTAGATTTTCCCTAGATTTTATAGTAAATACTTGATCTCAAAAAGTGATCCTTGTAATTGAAGTCGGTCTTTTCGCTAGAAAAGCCCGGTTACAAAATACTCACACCGTTAAGTAAAAATCTCATACTAGTTGTACTTGTTGTTTTGTCAATGGTAATCTCAGAATGGACCCTCTCGGGCCTCGATGGAATGTGTAGAGACAAATACTCTAAGTGTTTTAAATACACAAATTAGCTCGTCTACTACTCCAGTGGGGAGAGATTAGCTCACTGTACTGACCTCACTCTCGTAAGTGTCATAAGAATTCTTTCGAACTCCCTAGCATTATCCAAGCTCGTGTCACTACGTTCTACCCATTTATGAGTTGAGAACTAGACTTTTAGATCCTTACAAGTGATCGGCTTGTTCGCATCCTTGGGGTATAATCGAGAATGAATAACCAAAACAACAATTATTCTAAGTATAAAGATTACTCAAGCATTTTCCTAAAATCTAGGTACTTCTCTTGCCTACATCCCAAAGGATGTTTAGCCTAACATAACTGAAGTAAATAAAACAAAAGATGAAGATTTAGACATGATTAAAAAAAAGTTACTTTGAATTACTGCCCACAGTGGGGAACGTAAGTTGCCCACTGTTCGAGAACTACAACTGAAAGTTAAACTAGAATTGTAAAAAAAACCAGAAATTAGAGTTACACTACTGCAGAAAATTAAAACTAACAATTGTTCTAAACTTGAGAGAATTTAAGTCTACAAACTAAGATGCTTGCTAAAATTAAAAATTGACAATTGATTGATGATGCCATTTAATGACCCAAGCCCTTCCTTTTATACACCAAGGAAAGAGCTTGGGTAATACCCAATGATATCTTTTGACTTTGCATCAGCTGAATTATGGGAGCACAAGGACCATTTGTGCCCCATGTTTCTTCTTTAACCAAGGGCTTGATGCTTCTAACCATGGGACTCTTCAAAAAGTTGACTTCTAGGCTCTTAGGTATGAATATTAAATTCACTTTGCCATCTTCTTTAGGAGCAAGCCTAGAATAAAATAATCCCCATGCTTGTACTTGTTACTGAACCTTCTAACTGCCCCCACCATGCTGTCTAACTCAGATTTCTTCTTTTTGTCTTTTCCAGCGGCTGCAGTGGGGAACCAGAGTGAGCACTGTTCACGTCACTGCAGATAAAACGTGAAAACTACCCAAAATCCACCAAATAATTTATTAAACACAAAGGTTTACTCCATTTGCTCATTTTCGACATTTATACTAAGAATGGGGGTTTTTGAGAGGCGGAATGGCTAAATTTGACAAAATAAAATCCGAAATTCAAAGAAATAATAACTCTATAAATAGAGTTATCAATATGGCATGACGTTAATCGATGCCCCCAAATCTAGCATAGCCTGATTTACTGCGGTATTGCCTACCTTACAAGGTATGGTGAACATGCCGAGATCATTACATTTAGGTGGTAGCTTTTTCTGTAAGACTGCAGATACGTTTTGACTCATGGTGATTTTCTCATCTCCTTTTAACTTCTTTTTATTTGTACAAAGTTCCTTCAAGAATTTAGCATACCTAGGAACTTGTTTAATTGCATCAAGAAGTGGAATGTTTACCTGCACCTTACGAAAGGTTTCTAAGATCTCTTTTTCTTCTTGCTCTCGTTTTGTCTTGGAAAATCTTTCCGGAAAGGGTGGTGCTTGTGCTATTACCTCGGGTGTCTTTTTCTTCGTCTCTTCAATCTTCTCCTCTTTTTCACCAGAAATGGATTCCTTAATCTCTAGCTCTTTTTCAACCGCCTTCTTTTTCCCAGCATCATCTTGGATTTCCTTCCCACTTCTCAAAGTTACTGCACTTAGATTTGCGTTTGGGTTGGTCTCTGTTTGGGAAGGCAATTTCCCTTTGTTTACTAACTGCCCTACGGAGTTTCGAAGCTCTTGTATGCTTGCTTGTGTGTTTTGAGAATCTTGCTGAAGTTTAACCATGTTAGTAGTTAAAGATTTTACAATATCCTCAAGGGACATACCTGTTCCGCTAGGGAGTTGAGACGATGCTTGTTGTTGTGGTTGAAAGGGTGGTCTTTGTTGCTGAAAGTTGGATGGTTGATTGGATTGTTGTTGAAATCCTGGTGGTGCTTGGTATTGCTGATTTTGTTGATACTGTTGAGGTCTTTGGTAAGGAGTTCTTGGTTGGTATTGTTGACTTTGAGCTTGTCCTTGTTCTTGCTTAGGGACATAACTCAAATTGGGATGTTGTTTCCAACCGGGGTTATAGGTATTTGAAAATGGATTAAACGCCCGATTATTTGAGCCTTGAAAATTGTTACCTCCCATGGCATTCACCTGTTCTTCCTCTTCATGTAGTGTGGGGCATGCGTCGGTGGGATGAGCTACCGATGAGCAAAATCCGCATGACTTGACTTGAGGCATGTTCCCCACAGCAAGCTGCTTAACAAGATCAGTCAAATCAGAAATCTTAGTTTCTAAAGATTTTACATGTAACTCACTAGCTCCTCGACCAACATCACTACGAGCTCCAAATTGCTTGGAGTTTTCTGCCATGGTGTCGATTAAAGATCTTGCTTGAGTCGGTGTTTTGTTTACGATTGCCCCTCCGCTTGCCGCATCCATCATTTTCCTCTCCATTGGTAATAAACCTTCATAAAAATATTGGATTAGAAGTTGTTCGGAAATACCATGTTGAGGACAACTTACACAAAGGCGCTTGAAGCGCTCCCAATATTCGTATAGAGACTCCATGTCCCTTTGTTTGATTCCACAAATCTCCCTCCTTAGCCCGGCGGCTTTAGACGCGGGGAAGTATTTGTCTAAGAAAGCCCTCGCCATTTGCGTCCACGTGGTGATAGAACCTGGTGGTAGGTAGAAAAGCCACTCCCTAGCCGCGTCGACTAGGGAAAAAGGGAATGCCTTTATCTTTAAGTTCTCAACTATGATGTCTTTTGGCTTCATTCCCAAACACACCATATGGAATTCTGTCATGTGCTTGTACGGGTCTTCGTTGGCTAAACCATGAAAATGAGGTAATAAGTGAATTAAACCTGTTTTGAGTTCGGTACTTACCTCTTCCGTTGGGTATGTGATACATAGAGGTTGCTCATCAACATTGGGTGCTGCCCATTCCCTTAGAGTACGCTCGGGATTCGCCATGTCTTCTTCTTCCTCTCCTTCGGTCTCGGTGACCGATTCTTCTTTTTCAGAAAGAGGTTTCTCCTTCTTTTTCGCTTTCTGATTCCGTTGATAGTTCGATATCTTCCCAAAAGTTGGGCTGCGTTGAAGAAGTTGACTCGCCTTGCTTCTTTTTAAGCTTAGCTTTCTTTCTTAATCTCTTGGCGGTTTTCTCAATTTCTTGGTCGATTGGGATCGGTGAACCTGTACGAATAGATCTTGGCATAAAACGATTAAACTTGCCGAGTCCCCGGCAACGGCGCCAAAAATTTGACGGGTGTCGAATCCGACAAATAATAAGTAGTTTATATGATTAGCCTATTATCTCTTAAACACAATAAATTGCGATAATGACAAGTAGGGTCGTTTCCTCAGGGACTCGTTGTTAATTGTAGAACCAAAACATATTCATATAAGATACCAAATGGGGGGGTTTAAGTTGTTGATTAATACTAAACACGGAATTGAAATAAGATGTGATAATAATGAGAAAGGTCCTAGTGATGAGTATAACCAATTCTTTGTTGAAATCTTATATCATTGATTTGAATAGAAGTACAATTGTTACCAATAATTTCAGATTGGTCGTAAGTGTTTGACAAGCGTCACACACTCCGTTTGTCTTAAGAATAAACTAACATGAGAAGCTCGATGTAGTTCCTAATTGACTAAGGTTGATTTGGTTACGAACTCAAATTTATCTTGTCAATTGCAATATGATCAAACAAACACCAATCCTAACTAATGATCGGAAGCCCAATCATTAAAGTTAGATTATACAACCCCATAATACAAACCAATTGACTAATACAATTGGTGTACTATCTTGCTACTAAAATGAGATTAAGAACGATTACCTATTCCAAATCTCAACTAGCTATTCAAGATTAGATGTAAGATTTAAGTGATCATTCTTAAATCAAAAACCTAACAAATGAAGAACGTGCTTTTAGACAAGGTTTGCATAAATGAAATTAGATAGATAACAAAGGTATATCAAACCTCAACAATAATCATACAAAGAAATAGTTGCAATCTCATCACTAGGGCGGAAAGTTTTAGCTACTCATAACTAATGTAAACTTGATTAATATAAACTTGAAAAGAGATTACCAAAATGAAAGATACAAGGCTGGAAGAAATTGCTCTGCTTTTTCTCCCCAAAAACTCTATTCACCAGTCAGAAATTATATCCCTCCCTAGAACTTACTTAGAGAGATTATATAGGAAGAGATGAGATATTATCTAAAACTACAACTAAATATCTAATGAATGGCCCAAGAATCATCATTAGAAGTGGAAAGTATGCCTCAACTGCAGGGATAATCAGCTCCAACAGTGTAAGCCGACCTCCCTTTTGCAGAAAGAAAAGCCCTGCAGTCATTTAAATCTGTCTTTCATTCTGCGTTCACACAGGTGCTCGGCGCCGATTGCTCCGCGCCGATGCATCGGCGCCGGCTTCTGTTCGTTTTGCAACGTTTTGCCGTTTTTCGCTCGTTTCTCTGTTTCGCGATCCCGTTTTTCGACGTATGCATCCTTTTCTCCTAAAAACACCTATAAAACATATTTATACAAATAAACGCAATTACAAGTAATAAAATAACAAACTTAACGAAATGGGGTTCTTCGAGTATCAATTCTTCCAAAATGATGGGGAAATTGACGTATAAATGTATATGAAATTGGCACTTATCACGTACCAACATATTATCATTATATGTGTTTAAATATAGTTTCATGAATTTTTTGAGAGCCAGATTTATTATTATTGCACCAAAAGTTAGTGAGTTTGATGATTAGTTTTGTGCAATTTGCCAACTATACTGGCTTCAAAATAGTTGTGGTAAATACCGTTTGAAAAAGTTTGGTCAGTAAATCGAAGTATCGCTAAAATGTTATGTGTTGTTTGGATGGATTGCGCATACCTTTTTCTTACATATAGACAAATTTTGCATCCCGCCGCATTGCGCGGATACACTGCTAGTGCATATGTATTCGTGATCAAAACGTTGTTTTCAGTTTTTTTTAATGTTAGTATTAGTATTAATAAACAGGAATAAAGTATTTATTTTTTAAATAATGTTTGATAAAATATTAAGAGTAAATTACGGATTTGGTCCCTGTGGTTTGGTGGATATTACGAAAATGGTCCCTGATCTTCGTTTATTACGGATTAGGACTCGACGTTTGACATTTTATAACGAGTTGGTCCCTCCCTCTAACTGCCGTCCAACAGCTCCGTTAAACTGAAGGGCATTTTCGTCCTTTTTTTTTGTCTTTACATGAGGGACTAATTCGTTAATGACACAAACCCCAAGGACCAAATCCGTAATTAAGTTTGAAAAATAAAAATTATTAAATTTTTTATACTTTTAGTTTATTAAATTAATAAAGTATTATACATTAACATTTATTAATTATTATATATTACCTATATACACACACCAACACACATATAGTTAATTAATATATTCTTTTTCAAATATATATATATATATAGAGAGATACTTTTTCAAATGTAAACTTTTTTTCGTGTAAACTTTGTAGTTTCATAGGTTTTTTTGATAATTTTTTTATGGAATTGTTTATTTTGATGAAATTGTTTTATATAATTCATTTTTTGACGATTTTTTTTATAAATTTGTAGTTTCATAGGTTTTTTTCATTTTTATGAACTATTTCATACATTTTTCGTTTTCACCTATGAAACTACAAATTCCGCAAAAAAAAATTCGTCAAAAATGAATGATATGAAACAATTTCATCAAAATAAACAATTTCATAAAAAAATTCATCAAAAAAACCTATGAAATCGAGAGTTTACACGAAAAAAGTTTACATCTGAAGCTCTCTCTCTCTCTATATATATATAGTTCTAATAAATTGTAAACCATCATTTTCGTGTGTAAACTCTCGATTTCTTAGGTTTTTTTGATTTTTTTATGGAATTGTTTATTTTGAGATAATTGTTTCATATCATTCATTTCTTGACGAATTTTTTTGCGAAATTTGTAGTTTCATAGGTGAAAACGAAAAATGTATGAAACAGTTCATAAAAATGAAAAAAACCTATGAAACTACAAATTTCATAAAAAAAAATCGTCAAGAAATGAATGATATGAAACAATTTCATCAAAATAAACAATTCCATAAAAAAATTTATTAAAAAAACCTATGAAATTACAAAGTTTACACGGTTTACACGAAAAAAAAGTTTACATTTGAAAGAGCCTCTCTCTCTCTCTCTCTATATATATATATATATATATATATATTTGAAAAAGAATATATTAATTAACTATATGTGTGTGTTGGTGTGTGTATATAGGTAATATATAATAATTAATAAATGTTAATGTATAATACTTTATTAATTTAATAAACTAAAAGTATAAAAAATTTAATAATTTTTATTTTTCAAACTTAATTACGGATTTGGTCCCTGGGGTTTGTGTCATTAACGAATTAGTCCCTCATGTAAAGACAAAAAAAAGAAAGAAGGACGAAAATGCCCTTCAGTTTAACGGAGCTGTTGGACGGCAGTTAGAGGGAGGGACCAACTCGTTATAAAATGTCATACGTCGAGTCCTAATCCGTAATAAACGAAGATCAGGGACCATTTTCGTAATATCCACCAAACCACATGGACCAAACCCGTAATTTACTCAAATATTAATTATATATAACATAATTTATATTTTAGAAGAACGAGATTAATATATATATATATATATATAGAGAGGCGGGTTCAAACGAGGAGCGTACCAATTTAAGAGAACGTGAGGAGCAATTGACAGTTATGAACCACATGTGATTGGCAGTTGTGGATCACATGTGATTCACAACTGATCTGGACTCGAATTGACAGTTATGAATCATTAATGATTTACAGTGTTGAATCACATGTGATCCGCGACCTGCAGCATCGCGCCACGCCTAGCGCCACTTTTGCGCGAATTTTCGTGAAGTTCCGATTTTTTAGCAGTGTAAATCATATGTGATCCGAAGCACGGGAGTGCTCCTCACGTTCTCACGTTTTGACGCGCTCCTCACGTGAACCTTCCTCTCTCTCTCTCTCTCTCTCTCTATATATATATATATATATATAACAATTTTTTTAAAACTTGATTTGTTTATTTCAAAATTTCATTCATTTTGTTCATAAAAAGTATAAAATATGAATCGAAAGCTTTTATGTATTATTAATTTATACTTAATTTTTAAAATAAGCACGTCGTTGGATCGAAGTATGGCTAACGGTATTCCTATTATTTGTTTTTTTTCCTCTAATAAATTTGATGCTTTTCAAACAGAAAAACAATTATATTCAATGCTTCAAAGGTCAAATGTTTTATAATATAAAGTAGAATGTATTATATCGGTGGTTTCTTTGGTTGTTCAAAATTTAGATTTGGAACATGTTTATAGACTGATTTATCTGTCATAATAATTGATGTCTGACGATGTTAACTACACAAATAATAAGGGTGCGTTTGGTTGGGCGGATTCCTACGGAATTGAGTGGAATTAGAATGGTCAATTCCATTGACCAAATTTCATTGGGCTGTTTGGTTTGAAATGGAATGGAATTGATTTCCTGAATTCCATCCAACTAAGGAATTCATCATTCCTTCGTAAAAGCTGTGGAATTGAAATCCATTCCATCTATATTTATGAAAATGACAATAATACCCCCATTTTATTCTTAAAACCCTAAATACGTTTCATTTCTACTAAACTCCATGATTGAAGAAGCTTCCCTGCCATCGACGAACATCCAGTGTGCAATCGACGATCGACGAAGGCAAAATTCCAAAATCATCCTTCGAACTTGCTTCTTCTCCTCCCTGCTCGTCAACAACAGGGCATCGTTGCCATCTAAGAACCCTAGCCACATATCGATATCGTTTTCATCGTTGCTTCTTCTGATGTGGGTTTTGATTTTGGTTTATGGGGTGGGTTTTGATTTTGGTTTCTGGGGTGGGTTTCGATTTTGGTTTCTGCAGAGGGGTTCGATTTTGGTTTCTTGATAGATGATAGCAGTAAACAGATGGTTTCGATTTTGGTTTCTGATGATGAAGCTTTCTTGATTGATGATAGCAGTAAACAGAAGAAGAAAAAATCACATATTGATAGCAGTAAACAGTTCGATTTTGGTTTCTGATTATGAAGCTTTCTTGATTTTGGTTTCTGATGAAGTTTCATAAATGATAAATAACATATTTAATTCTCATTAATTCATAAATGATAAATAATTGTTTATAATGAAAAAAATTAAAACAAAATCAAAGAAAGGTTATTTTTGTCATTTTTCACAATTCCATTCCGATTCCAAGACAAACCAAACATACAAATTCCAATTCATTAGACATATTACATTCCATTTCCTATCAACCAAACAGTTGGTCAAACCTGATAACATTCCATTCCAATTCTTTCCAGATTCCAATTCTTTGACAGATTCCATTCCTACAGAAATCATTCTGCGAACCAAACGCACCCTAAGTGTTGTAAAATTTAGATTTGGAACATGTTTATAGACTGATTTATCTATCATAATAATTGATGACTGACGAAGTTAACTATACAAATAATAAGTGTTAGGGGGCGTTTGGTTCATGGAATCTGATGGAATTGGAATGTCGAATTTCATTGACCGAATTTTATTCATTCGTTTGGTTCATTCTTTTCAACGGAAAAGAATGTCCAATTCCACCAGATTCCATAAATAAGTGAATTTGAAATTTCTTAGCAATCTTGAAGGATTTTGATGGAATTGGAATTGATGGAATGTTGTATTTTCATAATTCCAAATATACCCTTTAACTTAAATATATATAATTTAATTTAATACTTTAGGTTTTGATTTTATATTTTATATTTTGATTTTATTTTTATATTTTATTTTTATTTTTATATTTATATTTTTAATTTTAATTTTAATTTTAATTTTAATTTAATTTTATATAATATAATTTAATAATTTTTTTATTTTCTTGAAATATATTTTATTTTTTCAAAATATAATTTTGTTTGTTTAACAATATATTTTATCTGGGTTGTGTATATTATATTTTTTGCGTATTAAAGTATTTAAAAATTATTTTATTAATCATAAGTTCTTACTTTAAAAAGAGTTTTTTACAGACGCTAGGGGTTTGAGAGAGAGCCGCTAGGGTTTCGAGAGAGAAAGTTAGAGAGAGACGCTGCCGTTGCTGCTACGCCGTTTGCCGCTGCTGTCGCTGCTGCTACGTTGCCGCCGTGCCGCTGCCGCTGCTACGCCGATTGCCGATGCCGATGTGGATCTGTTCTTTTGACCTGTTTCATTAGAAAGGGTTTCGCCGACTGCCGCTGCTGCTGCTACGCTGCCGCCGACTGCCAACCTGCTGCCGCCGCCGCTGCCTGCTGCTGTTGTGACTCTCTCTCCTTGTCTCTCTCATATCTCAAAATTAAACCCACCTCCGGTGAGTTCTCCGACACCAACGTGCTTCGATTTATAGAAGTTTCAACTTCTAAATCCCCCTGTGGCTTTAAATCCCTATGTGGCTCTCATATCTGAGAAGAAGTCGTTCGGCTGCACTCCGACGACCATAACAACGTTTATCGGTGATACAATGGAAGATTTCCCGACCATCGCCACCAAACTCCATGACTTTTACGACGACGCCTATGGTGAAATTGTCAAAGCCTCTGGAGAGTACATGGTAACATTAAGGGTAGCAAAATGTGGAAATACCGGAAACGTTGGAAATTCCGATACCCCTACAACCAAAGTAAGAAAAACAATTTTATTTCGGTTACTTGGCAAGATCAGCAGATAGGAAAAATCAAGAAAGTAAAGTGGACCATATCCACTTTCAAAAAGGAGGAAATCGTCAAAGAAAGGTGTCACCTTCCCACTGTTTCTCCTTACCTTCAGGCTGTGATTTTGCAAAAAAGAAGAGGAATCAATTCATTGATCGCCTCCAGTTGGAGCTGCAGGGGCCTTGCCTTTCCTCGGGAAGTTCAGGTTCGTCGGGAGATTATCTCGATCCATGCGGTGGATAGAAAAGCTAACGAAGCGGCTCACTTGACTACGAGACTCTTTCGTTTTTTATCTTGTCCAAAATGTTACGGTGTTTTTCAGTCTTTCATTTCGTTTTGTATTAATGTTTTCTGTAACAGTCAAAAGTTTAATGATAGGATTGTTTTTCCGATCGGGTGATGGCTTGGCCGAAGCACGATCGTGATGTAATCATTTATTTTCAAAAAAAAATTTATTTTATTAAAGTATTTTTAGTGAAAAAAATATATTTAATGATTATTTTATTAAAGAGTTTTTTGTTTTAAAAAATTAAAACTTATCAAAAAGGGTATTTTGGTCATTTATAATAAATTCATTCCAATTCCAAAGCTATATTATGTGAACCAAAGTATCAAACAGACAAATTCCAATTCCTTTAACAGATTTCATTCCAATTCTGTCAACCAAACAGATGGTCAAACCTGACAACATTCCATTCCAATTCCTTCAAAGTAAAATTTTCTTTGACAGATTCCATTTCATCCAAAAACATTCTGCGAACCAAACACCACCTTATAAAATTGAATGTTAATAAAGTTAAGAAAATAAGGACTATAAACGCAAATAATTTTTTTAAAGAAACCAAATTCAAAATTTAAGATACCAACAAGGACCATTAGTGTAATTTGCTATATAAGTTATTGATATTTTTTTTCTTTTCGATCCAAATATGACTACAAACATGACATTTATACCCCTACTCATCTTGTTATAAATTGGAGTAGGGTTTCACTTCGACGCAGCCGACTACCGAGGCAGCCACCAGATTTCTCACTAGAAGCAGGTATGCGTTCTTAGTTGTGGAACTAGGGTTCTTCTTTTTCTGTTTACAGGTTAACTGATTTCTGTATCAGATGAAACTATGTGTGTAGACTTGTATTGTTTCATGGCTACTTCTTGCTTTGTTACTTCCCAGTATAGTGGGGTTCTTTTCCCCCTTTTTGCGTTATTTACACTTTATAGATCTGTATGTTCCTCATGATGTTCGATTCAATTAGCGTAGATAGTTGTTTTGCGTTCTGATGATTACTAGGGTTCCGAGAAACAGTTTCGTAATCGGTAGTTAGTTGTGATTCCAAGTAATGCGGTGCCGCGATTGTATCCTGATTAGGAAATTTTGGATTTTTCAATTTGGTGTTAAGATCTGAGTTCGATTAATTTAAAGGTTAACAAGATTATGCCAAATAGAAGTTCCTAGAGTATTACTTTTGTATTTTTGTCTTCAATGTATAAATCAGGAGGCAAAATAGAATAAAGTAATGAATGTTGGTATAGAATTGCAGATATAAATTGCAACTAGATAGTAGATGCAATGGTAATCATTAAATTAATTATGCTGGTTGATTAGAAGCTAAATGATGATATGGTTTTGATCCATATTTTCGGTTAAATTGCTTATGTTTATCTTACACATCTCTTGCAGAAGAGAGTACTTGATCATCTAGAAATGGCACCTACATTCTATGTTGGTTCTGAAGCTGGTCTTAAGAAGCTCGATGAGTACCTTTTGTCTCGCAGTTACATCACTGGGTGAGTTAACTTTACTCTCTGAAACATATTTAATTATTCATTGTTATTATGCTGCAGGGTACTTATTGGGCATATTTTCTTAGGTACCAAGCTTCAAAAGATGATCTCACTGTTCATGCTGCTTTCACAAAATCTCCATCACCCCAATATGTGAATGTATCTCGTTGGTTCAACCATATTGAGGCACTTTTGAGAATTTCGTAAGTTTTTGAATTTTGACCGTTAGTTTCTTTACACTTCATTGAGAATCTTTTCTCACTACTTTGGTTGAGTTGGGTTTGTTAGTTGTGAAATGGTCCATATTCTTTAGTATTATTTTGGGGATATCTGAATCTTAACCATTATGCGTCTTCCAGTGGGGTCACTGCTGAAGGAAGTGGCGTTACCGTAGAGGGGTCTGCTTCTTTCCCAGAAGAGGCTATTGCAACTCCTCCTGTTGCTGAGACAAAGGTAAGATTGGTGTAATTCTTGCGGTGTTGTTTACTTTATCTTTAGAATATACTCTTTATTATCTTTCGTGCCCTTATTTCCTAACCCAAAATACACGTTCGCATGTATTCTTTAGGCTGCAGCTGATGAGGATGATGATAGTGATGTGGATCTTTTCGGTGAGGAGACTGAAGAGGAAAAGAAGGCTGCTGAAGATCGTGCAGCTGCAGTGAAAGCATCTGGAAAGAAGAAAGAATGTGAGTTTGTGATCATTTCATTCTAACTATTAGCTGATAATGCCTTGTTTTTTAAACATATTTTGATATAATATTATTTCCAGTTGTTTACCGTCGTTGTTTTTGTTTGCTTTTTTGCTTGTTATATTATCAGCCGGCAAGTCTTCAGTCCTGTTGGATGTAAAGCCTTGGGATGATGAGACCGACATGAAAAAGCTCGAGGAGGCTGTCAGAAGTGTTCATTTGGATGGCTTGCTTTGGGGCGCATGTATGTTTGTCTCTCTTTTTAACATATCTATTTTAATTTGCAATCAAACATAAGTGTTCATTTTCAAAAGTAAATGCTACTTTCGAATTCTACCCTTAAGATGGAGAAATTCGTTACTCCTGTTGTTAACTGTAAAATTGTTACATATTTTCTAGAGAATACACAAAATGTGATTTGTTTTGAAATACAATTTCCATGACTGAAAGTCTGAAACAAATATATGATATTGCAGCCAAGCTAGTACCAGTTGGGTATGGTATCAAGAAGCTCCAGATCATGATGACCATTGTTGATGACTTGGTCTCTGTTGATACGGTCATTGAAGAAAGGCTTACAGAGGAACCCATTAACGAGTATGTCCAGAGCTGTGATATTGTCGCCTTCAACAAGATCTGTAAGTTGATTAATCTTTCCGTTTTTTTTTCTAACTCCTATGATTCACGTGTTGTCTTTATTTTTATTCACTGATAATTGCTGTTGCAATTGCAGAGTTCATGCGTGGATTGCTGCTATGACGCTGAACGGTATCGTGGACCATATTTAGTATCATCTATCTTTCCCCCAATGGAAAACTATTTATCAGTGTTGTTTAAGTTTTGATCGTTTTTTGACGACCCTGTGGTGTTATTTCGAGTATTTAATTTTAATCTTGAATGGTCTTGCAAAATATCGGTTTTCCAACTTTTGACAAACCATAAATTGGACCGAAATCAATCAATGCAAAATGAGTTGATCTAGGATTTATGTTGACCTTACCGAGAGTCGACCTGTTAATTTAAGATTAGGAGTGCTCATGGCTCGAGTTGAAGGTATTTTAACAACCTGTTGGGTTGGTTTGAAAATTATCAACCCATACCGTTTGAATTGGTTAGGTTGTGTTTAAACAAAATAAAAACAATATTGAAAACACAAAAGTAATAAAAGATTTTTCAAGCTCATTAAATATTTATGTATTACATATAATTTTTCAAGGATGTCCTCTTATGAGTTTCATTTGTAACTAGTTGAGTACCCGCGCAATGCGGCGGGATCTAAGTTATCGATAGAGGCAAACATTCAAGATCAAATGTTCAAACTTCACCGATGATAAAAATTAGCTATATATAAAAAACGGTGATTAAGATTGTATCCTAGCAATTGAAAACTTGCATTTGTTTAACTACTACCATACACCCACCTGGTAACTGCTTGCTGGTAAAACTCAACACTATCAATTATCTTGTTGAATAAAATTTTAGCTCATTCGAACAACATCGTGTGCAATAATTTATCCGGTAACCGTTAAAGTTGTCGCCCTCACTTACCGGGAAAGACTTGTTATTGCCTTATCTCTTACCAGGTAAGATTCTCGGTCCTTGCCATATTCATCGGATAAGGTAATATAACTTAGGGTAAACGCTTACCCGGGTAAACATATGGTAAATGACCTCTTAGCCGTAATTAAACAAAATAATTTATAGTGGATATAGACAATAAACAAAATTTGGATATTAATAGTGTATTTAATGTTTCTTTTTTTAAAAATGATTTATGATTGAAAGTGTAAGGGTGAAAATATAAATTATCTTGATACAACCCAAATCCCACGTCCCCACCCACATTCCCCCAAATCAGTATTAGGGCTTTGAGAGCCTTCGACCACAGTGACGACCATCGCGACCACAAACCACCAGACCACCATCGCTCCACGGCTCCAGTCTCCAGCGACGCTCCACCGTGACCTCCGAGGCTCCGACCACCGTCTCCACTCTCCACTGACATGCGCCCTACGGGCTACGGCGTAGTCCGACCACCGTCTCCTCTGCCTCCGTCTCAACTCTCACATTCTCACTCAAGGTATGCAAGTTACTTGGTTTTTTGTTGGCAATCTGATGCTACTTGGTTTTTTAGTTGGTACTAATAATTAATAGTAATTTGATGCTACTGTTATCTTACTTGGTATATTAGTTGGTATCTTGTTACTTGATTTAGTGAATGATAAATGCTTAGTTACATTGTAGTGATTATTATTAGTAATTTGATGCTACTGTCATCTTACTTGGTATATTACTTGGTATATTGTAACTTAATTGTTACAATGTATATTTTTTAAATAGAAATGCTTGATTTTAGATGGATTATGTATACGTAGCTTTGGCATATTGATCACAATATCTTAGGATTTAGGATTTTATTTAGGGTTAATTAATTTAAAAAAAAAGATTTTAGAGATAACTATTAATTTTCAGCAGGAATTTAAATAAAAGAAAGCAGAATCTGCAAGAATTTAATTAATTTATAAAAAAAAGATTTTAGAGACAACTATTAATTTTCAGCAGGAATTTAAATAAAAGAAAGCAGAATCTGCAGGAATTTAATTAATTTAAAAAAAAGATTTTAGAGAGAACTATTAATCTTCAGCAGGAATTTAAATAAAAGAAAACATAATCTGCAGGAATTTAATTAATTTAAAAAAAAAGATTTTAGAGAGAACAATTAATTTTCAGCAGGAATTTAAATAAAAGAAAGCAGAATCTGCAAGAATTTAATTAATTTATAAAAAAAAGATTTTAGAGACAACTATTAATTTTCAGCAGGAATTTAAATAAAAGAAAGCAGAATCTGCAGGAATTTAATGATAGGCTACTTCCATTTATATATATATATATAAATGATTGAAAAGAATAACATGTGGTATTTTTTGTATTGTAATTGTTGATTGTGGTTAAACCAGCTCCAATGGTTCTCCATACCAAAAATACTGAAAATTACAGGTTGTTTGTTTACTTCTTAACAGTTCCATTAAAAAGGCAACCTATGAATAGCTAAGAGGTAAACTTGTTTGGCTAAAAAAATGTCCACCTTTTAATGGTTCTAAAACTCTCGGAATAATTTAGCATCCTGGTCTCCCTTAACCATTCAACACTCTGATTTCATTCTAAACAATTACTAAACAACCATATTTCATTTTGCACTATATAATAAAAGCATTTTAATCATTCTGCACCAGGACCATTCAACCGTCAAAGTTTGGCTAACAAGCTTTATTTGCATATTATTATGAGCATGACAATTGACTAAAATTAATGTTAGTCTATATTTTAAATAAAAATATTTTTTTTTTAATGATAATCGACATAAAAATATTTATTTCTAAAATCCAGAAGATATATTTGGAAAGGGATAGATTATAATTAGCATACAACAAATGGTTAGATAGGGATAGATTATAATAAAATGCAGACAAATGTAGGGTTTTCATTCCATGAGTCAATGTGTCATGTTACTTATAGATGGTAGGCTTTAAATGGTATGCATTACACAAGAGTAGGCTAGCTTATTTTGTTAATTATAAATGATAGGCTGAATTCAAATGGTTGCTTTTTTGATTACTTTTGAATGGTATGCATATTAGACAGTAGCTTTACACAACAGTAGACTTATTTTTAAGATGAGAATGATGTTACCAACTTAAACAAAACAGTTGATGATCACTTTTTAAATAAGCTTTGTATCGTAACTGTTAAAAATATGAAAGTTTGTTTGGTTTTTTTTGGACTTTTTCCATTATTTTACCATATTAACTAGTTTCAGAGGTCATAAGGATGTATCTAACAAGTTTTAGAAAGTCTAAGGATTTATTTGACAGGTTTTAAAAAGTCTAGTGGTTTATTTGTTCTAAAAAATTGTCCAATGACTTAATCATTCTAAATGGTAAAGTCCATTGGTTTTTTTTAGACTTTTCCATAAAAAAATAAGTGTTTAAATTACGTTTTATTAATTTATTATTACATGAAACATATTTAAAAAAATTATAATCAAATCTTACCAACTATCTTTATAAGATTTATAAATCTAATGTTTATAAGATTTTATTCTAGACTTTCATCTAAAAGAGCATCCACACCCATCTTAACTAAGGCTTTGCTAGATGACATGACATGTCATGTGGATTGTAAGGTCTTGCAAGTTTAGCAAGACCTTTCAACTATAGAAACGTCTTTCATAATCAAATATATATAAAGCAAATACATTTTTGTTTAATTTAATTTATTTATTAGTTTTTTAAACATTAATTATTAATATGTCTATTAAATTTAATTCATTTATTAATTTATTTGAACGTTATTTTATATTATTTTTATTAAAATTTCTACCCATAATCTATTTAAATAAATGATAGTTTTATGCGATGTTTTTTATTTAAACTATTAAAATAAAAATACACTAATATAAAAAAATTATGAAAATACAAATATTATTAGATAAACGTACACAAACATAAAAAAATTACATAAGTAAATACAACATAAATATTTTATTTGTTAATTAAACCGATTTAGTGGAGTCGATTTGGAGAAGAAAATAATTTGTAATGTAATGTTTATTGTGCATTTTGTGTAATATTTGTATTTTAATAAACGTTGCATGTTTCCATTATATCAATGTATTTTGTTAATTAAATTATATTTATAATTAATTTATTATTTAAATTATAATTATCTATATTAGTTATATTATAATTTATTACTTTAGAAAGAAGTTTGTTCTTGCATGGATGTGAAATGTGTTATTGCAAAGTTGATGTGACACTTTAGAAAGGAGTCTGGTCTTACAGGGGTACAAATGATCTAAATGAGATTTAAGAATAAAATTCAATTTCAAATCCCACAACCTAAACGAGACGTCGGGTGTGTGGGAGTGTCGAAGTGTATGAAGATGTTAGAATGAGCCATGTGGATAACACGTTCTATAAAACCATGTGATATTTTAATGAATATTTTTGTGGCTGAAGCTAGTAAGACACTCCATACAAAGACAAGTTGTCTTTTGATGAGGCAGAGTGCGGTATGGTTTTTTCCGGCGGATTTCCGACGGACAAATGTCTTGTCTTGTAGTGATAGTTTACATTTTACAGTATCAATATCGTGAACCAATTAAGAGTCCCTTAGTAAACAACATCTCTAATTAAGACAAATTAAGTAAACACCTTTTACTCGATAAAAGAAAGCAAGTGATAAACAAGCACTAAAATCTTTTTTTTATCAAGTCAACATAATCCCACAAAAGTGAATTGTTGGAGATCTTGAAAGCAACGGTTGGACCGTGTTAGCCAAATTCTGAAGGTCTTTAGAGCAGAAGTGAGAGTTGCCCCAATGTGAGTGTGTGTGTGTGTGTGTGTGTGTGAGAGAGAGAGAGAGAGAGAGAGAGCATTGTGTTGGTTTGTGCAAGTGCGTAGGTGAACGATTATGACATTTGTGACGACAGTGGAAAGACTGTTATGGTGCGTTTGGTACACAGACATGACGAGAAATGACAGAATAGAACAATTGTTCAGCGTTTGATAGACATAACAGATAACATTGACCAGTTTACCCTTAATAAGTTGTTTATATATTTTGATTAAATTATAATGAAATAAATATTTTTTATAACACTATAAATGATTAGAAAGTTTTCTTCAAGATGATTAAAGTGATAACAAAATAAATTATTAGAAAGTTTTTTTCAAGATGATTGAATTGGCAACAAAATAAAAAAAGGTATGTAATATCCAATTTTATTTTCTTACATTTTCTATATTTTTACTATCAACTATTAATAATTTACATAAATTAATTAAAACGTAGAAACCATATAAAAATAATATTTTGAGGAAAGTAAAGTCTAAGTTAAAGAACATAAAATACAATAAATAAAATTTAAAAGATGAACAAAATATAAAATAGAACGTGTATTTGATGTTTTAGGAGAAAATTAGATTTTATTTTGAGGTTATATTGGTAAAACATAAGTCTGTTCCACCTTGTTCCATGGGGTGGGGGTGGAACAGGCTTGTCCCACTTTGTTCCGGTCTGTTCCACATAAAAGTCCGGCCAAATGTAGGACAATGATCCTTGTTCTGTCTTGTCCAGTGTATCAAACGCACCCTTAAGGATGAGGAGGAGGAGGAGGAGGAGTATGATGGGCATTTAAGGCTATGCTTTTTTTTGAAGGGTGTCTAGGCTATGCCTAGACTAATCCCTTGGCAAATTATGACTGTAAGACATCAGCCCTGAGATTAAAACTCAGTGGCCACAAGTTGTGTACGCCTGGAATCGAACCCTAGGCAGATGGGTTATTCCACCACATCCCCCAATGCCTTAACCAGTACGCCACAGCCCTTGTGGTTATTGAAGGCTAGACTTGGCGGCCTTAGACATTTCCGATGACATGACCTTTAATAGTTGTACTTGAAGATGAAATACTAGGGTAGCAAGCTAGGTTGGAGGCCATAATATTCTCATTTGGGCATAAGGGGGCTAGACATGGGTGGGGTGGTAGAGGCTTGAAATTTAGGCTAAGGATGGGTTTTTGGCCTTATTTGCTTGACATAGGTTTTCCTTCCGTTCCTTATGTTGTCTTTTCTTATGCTTTCATTGTACTTTTTTGTTACTTATACAGTTATACTTCCTTATTTCTTGTAAGTCCCACACCTCATGCTAGTATTTATTCTTGTTAACTGCTTGCTCACACTCTTGTACAATTTGGGAGTCTTCACGTAAACAACTATTATACTCTTTTTTATTAGAAGCCTGTGTACTTCTCACCCTTCATAAATTCTACGTTGATTGGATTTACTGGGTCAATTTGGTTTGATTTAGTTTAGTTGAAAAGAAGAAAAAAAGGTAATAATCCTAATGTTTGGTGGCTTGTGCTACCATAATTTCAAATGGGTGCATCATCGGGGAAACATAAACGTAGCTAGGCAGCATGCAAGCTCGCGTTTTGTTCATCAAATCCATAGTCGATTAGTTTGTGTTAGTACTTTTATTTATAAGCATTCATGTATTATAGATTTTCATCAAAATAGAAACAGAACATATGTAAAACAAAATAACGAAACATATATACATGTATAATGTAGAACAAACAAATTGAACGTTGAGTTGAGATTTTGGTCTCTCTCCTTATGACAAAATTGTCCCATATATTGCCGAAGGAATTAGATGAAGATATGTCTCCCAAGACACAACACACCGATATATGAAGTCGTTCAAACCAAATGATGTGCAACTCTCCTTTAGTGTTAAGACTCTTATGAGCAACTAGGAAAACTCAGGGAAAAGGGACAAATGAGATGTGTATAAAGCAAGGAAAAAAAATTCAACAAAAAGAACAAGAAAACTCAAATATAAATAGGTTTATATGGATAAGATGTTTAGAGAGTTACACAAAATTGTTAACAAAAATTGAAAAAAAGTACCTAAAAAACTGAAATTTCCATTTAATTAAATAAAATATGCAACAATCCCCCACATAAATGAAAATTTCAAAGAAAGAGACTCTAAAAGATACAATCACAAAAGGAAAGCACAATGGAGAAGTTCTGCATTGGGAATGATATCAATTTTCCAGTCTTGAACCAACCTTAGTGAATAATTGTCGGATTTACTTGGCTAGGTAGTGAACATGAACTACCCAGACTTTAATGTAAATCTAGAGAACACGAGGCTGTTCGGTAATGGATTATTGGGCTGTATAATAGATATGGCTTATTCGCTCAGCCATACCTAGCTGTTCGATAAGAGTTGATTCGCTCAGCTATAAAACTTATGTCCTATGCACTCATCCCTTTATTCAACCCTTTTATTCCCCTTTTGCCCTTCACCCTTTACTCCCCCTCCCTTCCCATCCCATCCTCTTTCTCATCTCCATTTCGTTTTTCCTTCAGACTTCTTTGCTTCTCTCATCCAAACAAAAATGGCACTTCACAAAAATTTGTTTAATCCTCTATAGATCTGCTCCTCTCGTTGTCTACTCCTCACAAAAATGAATGAATATCGACGACTGCTCCCTTTTTGATCTACTCTTCATCTTCGATATGGGTTTTTATTCTATGGCCATTAATCGACAGTTGGCCCCTTCGTTTTTGGGTTCACCGTCCCTAGCTATCTGCCTCTGCCATCTCGTCGGAACCTGCACAATGCTCCCCTTTGATTTCCTATTTGTTGCCTTCTCCCATCTGCCTCTGCCATCTCGTCGTAACCTGCACAGTGCTTCCCTCTGATTTCCAATCTGTTGCCTTCTCCACAGTGCCATGGTTTGTGGTTTTTTTTGACTTGGTTGTAGTTTTTTTTCCTTGATTTGGCTCTTTTGTCTAAAGGTTTATAAAGTTGGGCTCTTTTATTTGGGTTCATAGATTTGGGTTTGTTTGATTCGAGTTTTCATTTGATTTAATTGCTTATTGTTTTATATGTGGATGTTTGATGTAATAAAAATTGATTTACAACGTTGTTGTTTGATGATTTAATTATAAAACAATTTGTTCGTTCTTCTTTGATGATTTGTTTATGGCTTTAAATTGATATTTTTTATAATTATAAGTAACCTATTCAAATTTTTATCAAAAAGTTGTTTTATTCGGACAAAAATAAAGACTGGGGTAAAATGGTCATTTCTGACATTCAGACGATTTATTCCGCACAACAACCGAACACCGACTTATCTATTAACAGTCAGACAACCATATCCACTCAAACAGTCATATGGATTCAGGTCTTAACAGAAAATGAACCGAACATCACCCAAGTATCACACAAAACATCTCCTCACATATCGAGTTCTATTGTTGTGTTCATTTCGACCTTGTAAAACTATGGTTATTCATGAGTGAACTTAGAGAATGTAGCCTCACTTCATTCTCCTAAATTAAACGGCCTTAATTCACACTCCCTATACTATTTCACATAAGGAGTATCCCTGCTATACCACACTTATATTTCAAAGCTACGAGAATTGTTAAAAGGTTAGCTTATCCTCGCCATGCATGTAACATTGTTTATCATCGTAAGAATGGGTTGGAGATTTAATCTCACAATGTCTTCATCGATTCACATTTTAATCTGTTCTTTAACTTTATACTTTTCCGCAACAATCTTGTTTTCTAAAGTGTAATTCTTGATTTATAAACCAATAAGAATTAAAGTTAAGTATTTTCTTGTGTATTGTATTCAACCTCCCACAATACTTTGGTTGTTTGTCATTTTCTTTCGAGACTAACACCGATATATGAAGTCGTTCGAACCCAATAATGTGCAACTCTCCTTTAGTGTTAAAACCCTTATGAGCAACCAAGAAAACTCTAATATAAATAAGTTTGTATGGGTAAGATGTTTAGACAGTTACACAAAAATGTTAACCAAAAAATAAAACCTGAAATTTCCATTTAATTAAATAAAATATCCAACCCTTTGTCCATTAAATGTAACCATAAAATTTGAAGGGACCAAAGTTGTAAAGTTACAAATAGTCAAAGGGGTGAGAAAGTAAATCCTTACGTTTACGCACAGATGCAATAAAGAGATGGATGGATGATACTTTTATTAATAAGTAATAAGTCGCTGCTAATCCTTGCAACTTTGCAAGTACTTCTGTGGTGGTTTCTGCCTTTTTCTCCGGCTAGATCTCGGAATTTCACCGGAGACGGTGTGTGAGAGTTGCAGAGTGATCGATAAGGAAGCAAAAGCATGCCGAAGAGGACGACTCACACCTACTCGAGCGAGGATGCCGCCCCAGATGGTCCGGATTCCGATCTCTTCGTATATTACTGCAAGCATTGTAGTTCTCACGTTCTCATTACCGGTGAACCTCTCTCTTTTCTTTATAGGAACACATTTTAAAGTTCGCCCAAATTAATTTGTCGAGATTGTCAATTTCGTGAAAACCACAGCATCCGGAAATGAAACCCTAATTAACTTGAAATCAACCATTAATAGTTTATTTTACGCACACGTTTTACTGGAAAGGTCGAATTTCAGTGACTTTTCTTCTTCTAGCTTGGTTAGCAAATTATTGGTTGTAGAGTCTAGACGATGTTCAGAAAAATTAAACTGTACATGCTCTTACCATTTCATTTTGATTTATGTTGAAGAGAAGAAGAGTATTTTGACTGTTGTTTCTTTGTGCCGCAAGCACCCAACAAGCAATCTTAAAAGCCTAGTTTTTTATGTTGTGGATACTTTGAGTAGGTGTTCCATGGTTTATGCCTCTACATTAAACTTTAGATTAATCATCGCAAATTGTAGACTAAAGAATTGCCAAGATGCAGAACTCTGGATTAGACAGTCATAGACTAGCCTTGGAATCATTGACATTAGATGAAATAGCTGTATATATACAACCTTACTTTGATTGTCATTGTTGTTATATGCCTTGATTTCTCATGCCCAATCCTTTTCATCTAATATTCTAACTAGTTTTTCTTCTCCCTTTTAGACCTAATTCTGAGTGGGATCTTTCTAATGCAATCTGAGCTTTGTATCAATTTTCTGCATTACTTCACCATTACTCTTTACAGTTTTTCCCGTACTAAAGTATGATTGTAGATACGCAATTGCAGAAAATGCCCAAAAGAAAAACTGACAAAGCATATGTTTTGGATAAGAAAAAGCATCTTACAAGGTTGAACATAAACGAGGCAGGAAAAATTCTCCTAAAGCGGTAAGCTTTTGACACTTGAGAAAATATTTGCTTAATACACACTTGGGAATACTTTTGAGAGAACAAGTATGCCTTATTTTAACAACCAATGGGATTTCATTATAGGGGTGAAGGGAAATTAGAAAAGCAGTTTCGCATGAACTGTATGGGTTGTGGACTCTTTGTTTGCTACCGCTCTGAAGAAGACTTGGAATCTGCCTCTTTTATATATGTGGTTGATGGTGCACTTAGTACAGTTGCTGCAGAAACTAACCCCCAGGTAATTGCCACAAACTGTTGTAGTTTTTCATTTATCCGTGGCTTTGCAATTAAGCTCACAAACTTACCACTAGGGTGGAAAACCCTAATAAGCATTTTATCTGCAAAAGCGACCTAACTCATAAGATTGCTGCTCATCTTTCTATGGACACCATTTCTTGTTATTTTCTTTCTTTCTGGATCATATATCCCTTTCTACTTCTATAAATGGTAAGGTTTAGGGAGGTGGAATTTGCTAGAAATCTTAACAAAGCCTGTCTAAATGCACGTGAAAGGGTTTATAAAAATTTTGTTTGGTTTTATGCTACAGGATGCTCCTGTACCACCATGCATTTCCCAGTTAGAAGGAGGGCTTGTTCAAGTGGCGATTGAAGTCGAAGACCGTGCACAGCGCTCAGCAATAACAAGTAAATCTTCTTTCAGCTGCTAGCTTTTAGGGGCTATTTGTTTACCTCTTAATAGTTCTATTAAGAGGCAACCTCTGAGTCGTAAGAGGTAAATCTTGTCTGGCAAAAAAAAAAGTCGATCTCTTAATGATTCTAAAACCCTCTTAATGATTTTGTGTCTTGGGCCTCCCTTAACCATTCAGCGCCATAATTTCATTATGAATAATTACCAAACCACCATATTTCATTTTGCACTATATCATAAAAGCCTCTTAATCATTCTGAACACTTAGGGTCTGTTTGTTAGCAGCTTAATGAGCTTAATGAGACACATAACTTATTCAGTTAGCTATACATGATTGTTTGGTAGTGGCTTAATGTTATAGAAAGTGACTTATTTATTAAGCTTTTAGGAGGGAGCTTTATGCAGAAAGCCAAGTTTTGTCCAAACCAGTCTCTCCCAATTAAAAAACATGGTTCTTCCATCTATGAAAACACCCTCCCAAACAAAAACCACTCTAATCTATATAGACAGATTAATCCACACAGACAACTTTATTCAGACAGGACTTAATGGAAAACCAACCAAACAACCCCTTAATCATTCTGAACACTTAATCATTCTGCACCAAACCATTTAGCAACTGCTAAACAGCCCCTTAGCTTGTCTTACGTGTTGTCTCTGACCATACCTTTGCATCCAAAACTTTTCAGGAGTAAATGCTGATGATGTTAGAGTCACTGTAGCTGCACCTGCTGCACGTGGGGAAGCTAACAATGAACTTTTAGAATTTATGGGCAAGGTCTGTTCCTTTCTTTTCTTCTCCATAAACAAACTTGAAATTTGTTCTTTTGAGTGGTTTTGCTAACTTTATTTCGTATTTACTCTAGGTATTAGGTTTGAGACTAAGCCAGATGACCCTTCAAAGAGGGTGGAATAGCAAGTCTAAGCTCCTTGTGGTGAGTGAAAACTACAAACTCATGCTATAAAAATGTGTTTTTGGCAAAGATTCTTCTGGGATTTCTAGCACACAACTAAATAATTCATTCCAATTAAAGAAATTGTCGATTTATTCAAGCTCTAAATTCTAATGTCTCGAGTGAACTTCGGACCCTTTAGTGTAAACTCTGATTTTGTCATGTGTGTGTTTAATTCTGGCATCTGAAGTAAGTACTTTGGTATTAGCCATTAGCCATTTTCACTATCAATTGTTTGAGTGAGCATTCTGCGTGTTTAATTTGTTGCGATATAGTTTTCGAAATTTGGTGGGTCTGAAAATTTATTGATACATTTTGTGGAGCAGGTGGAAGATTTGTCAGCCAGACAGGTGTATGAGAAACTGCTTGAAGCTGTGCAACCTTGAACTCACTTTATGGGATCTTCATCTGTATTGCTTATTCCCCTTTTTTTTTCTCTAGTTTTACTTTGATTGCATCATGCCAATTGCCAAATGTGAATGACATTTTTGGCTTGTTTGGACTTGTTGATTGATAACTAGAATGAAATATAAATGGACTTTTTGATGAATTTAAGTTGCACATTTTGTTCTCAACAACATTGGTGTCTTACTCTATACTTCAACCAAGGTTCTAAATGTCGTGAGTCATGGTGAGGCCAAGCCTCAAGCCTTAAGAGCCATGGCGTCTTCAAGGCGTGACTTATGGCGTCAAATTTATAATTTTATATAATATTATATATAAAAACATATGTTTTATAGTGTTACTCAATGAGTCAATAGTAATAAGCAAATTAAATTAAGCTATATATATTAAAAAAACTTGTAAACAAGACATCAAAAACGTAAAAAAATCAAATATCGCATTACGAAAACTGCGCATTAGGTCATGGCGTGCCATGGGCTTAACGTGTCGTGAGACACAACAAGCCTTGGTGCCATGACGGTTGTGCGGCGAGTTTTTTAAAACAATAACTTCAACCAATGGATACATACAGGTGGTGGTTGTATCTTATCTAATACTATATTATAAAGCTTTTTTCTTCTTCTTAAAAAGCTCTCTTAAAACAAATAAATTGGAATGCGAAGGTTTTTGGAAACGTAAATCCTTCTCAAATAAGTGGATCAAGTTTTGGAAACCACCTATTCCTTTTTCTAATTAAAAATGGATTACCTTCTATTTTTAAAACTAAATAACATACATATAATTAATATTTTAATTAAACAAATTATATAAAAAAGAGCATTTTATTCTCTTTTATTTGATATTCATATTGATATTTCCTTTTCCTATTTATTTAACTACCTAATGCATAAACCGATGTCATCAACTGATCTATATATTCATTATGAATATCAATGTACATTCATATGGATATAATGTACCTCTCCACGTCAATGACATTTATAAAAAGTAAAATTAAGATGAATTTCTCATTCTCCCTGAAACAACACAATAAGAATAACATCAACAAGAGCAAATGGTAGAAAGATGAAACAGTATTGAGAGTTCAAATTCTCAACTTCATAATCGAAATTGAACCATACTGCATTGTGCACGTACACTTCTCGTTGCCAGTATTAAAGTCGTATTTTGGCAATGGTTTGATTTGTATTTTTTACATTTTTTTCATTAAAGAAAATTCCCATAATGTTGTATCGTGACCACATAATATTACTCTTTGCCACAAGTGTTAAGACTGACCTCTAAACCAACTTTTATAGCGGAATAAAATCACATACCTTGGTTGAAGAATTTTTTTTCAACACTTTTAAGATTTGATAGAAAGAAAAGCTTGCATGCACAAGTTTCCTTTCAAATCTTATGCAAGAACGAAGAACTAAGGGTCTGTTCTGTTTGTTAGCAGCTTAATGGGACTCATAGCTTATTCAGTCAGCTATACTTGCTTGGTAGTGGCTTAATGATATAGAAAGTGACTTATTTATTAAGCTTTTAGGAGGGAGCTTTACGTAGAAAGCCAAGTTTTGTCCAAACCCGTCTCTCCCAATTAAAAAACATGTCCTTCCATCTATGAAAAGACCCTCCCAAACAAAAACATTTACAATCTATACAGACAGATTAATCCACACAGACAACTTTATTCATACAGGACTTAATGAAAAATCAACCAAACAGCCCTAAGTTTGTGTATGCAAAAGAAGTTTAGTGTATCAAAGGATCAATTAAGCCAGTAGTACTGAACTTATGAGTAGAGCTCGGTCTGTCACGAGGCTAAATGATTATTAAAAAGAAAAAATCTTAATAAACTGGGTTTCGGTGAGAAGTCAAGATTAACGAGAATCATAAGAAATAGTTATCAACTCCCTTCTAAAGACATTTGATTAATAGCGACAGATCCACATCTCACGTTAACCTAGCTTTACATACGATCCTTTACATATTATATACTTTTTTTGAGAGCGAAAACACGATAAATATTATATACTTGAAAAAAGTTGTGATGTCAAAAGAAAATACACAAAACATGTCTAGCTAAATATTACATACAAAGAACTGTTCATAGAAAATAGAGTAAATTACGTTTTTAGTCCCTGTGGTTTGATAAAAATTTCGGTTTTCGTCTCTGTGGTTTGGAAATTTCGGTTTTCATCCATAGAGTTTGCAATTCATTTCTATTTTCATCCCCAAGACTAAGACCGTACTTCTAAGCACGAAGGACTAAAATAGAAATCAATTGTAAACCATAGGGATGAAAATAGCAATAAAATTTAAATCATAAGAACAAAAAAATGTGATGAATTTTAAACCATGGGGATGAAAATCCCAATTTTAAAACCACAAGGACAAAAATAGAAATTTTCAACAAACCAGAGACTAAAAATGTAATTTACTCTAGAAAATAACAGCAAACACAATGAAGTACGTTATTACTGAGAAAATAACAAAATCAGACATGAATTCATCTAATCAGGACACTCGTATATAACTGTGCATGGAAAAAAGATTTAAAAGCAGAAATATGTTAAAACTGCATGAATTCAGCCAACCAAAAAAAGGATGTCACCATAATTCAACATTCAGCCTTGAAAAAAACAAGTCTCTTTCAATATTTGAACTTCATGAAGCAAAATCATCTCATAATTGGACATCTGATAACAAGAATCTTTGAAAACTGAAACAAGTTTTTGAGATTACAAATCAAAACAAAACCAGAAATCTTTTCTACCAGCAAACTATGACTCCAACTTCCTCTCACTTTAAGATTGGTTCTTCTTGGTTCTAGGAGCCAACTGAGTCTCAGGCTGCAACAAATAAAAGGGTTCAGAATTCACTAAAAAAACCTAACAACCATTCATCATCAAGAAGTATCAGTAGCTATAACAATCTAGTTAAACAACGGACCTCCTTTTTAACAGGCTCCTCTTTCTCAGACAAAGTGAGTTCAATATGGCACGGAGATGACATGTAAGCTGTTGGTGTAAAACACAAAAGTTTCCATTATTCAACCAAAAGAAACAAAATCAACTAAAAAGCTGTTGCATAAGAGTTGCAAGGGTGGAAAGACTCACGGTTAATTCTTCCATGAGCACGGTATGTGCGGCGTCTCTGTTTCTGAGCTTGGTTAACCTGGATGTGAGAGATGTGAAGAGCATCTACATCCAACCCTTTGACCTATAAAAGTTTAAAAAAAGTACAAACTTGTTATAGACTATAATTTGAAGAAAATAATATGCTTAAATATTCATGGTTGAAGGTAATTACTTCTGCGTTGCTCTCTGCATTTTTTAGCAGGTCCAAGATAAACTTGGCAGATTTAGCAGGCCAACGCCCTTGTCCATTAGAATGACGGTTCTTTGCTTGAGCAGTACGTCCAACTCCACGACAGAAACGGGTGAACGGAATGGCTTGTTTATGAACAAGGACATCCTCCAAGTATCTTTTAGCCTTAATTAAAGGCAACTTACGAATAGCATGGGCAGTTTCTCGAGTGTTCTAAAAGAAAACAATTAAGTATGTCAGCAAATGAAATGATATATAAATAGAAAAACAAAGCTTTTGAAATAACACATAAAACATAAAACTTTGTAAGTACTATGTCTATAATTCTAAACAAAAAAGTAAAACATCAAAGCTCAAGTGATTTCTAATCAAATACTTTAGAGAGCCAACCCCTGAAAATTGATCTAATATCCAGATCAAACATGATCTAATATCCAGATCAATAGTGGAGAGAATCTACAGCATACCAGGTCAAAACATGTTATACAACAAACAGGCTTTCTTGTTGGATTTTAAGATGATTGCATGACAACACTCTAAGCCATTCAAAAACAACATTAATCAAGTTACAACAAAAAAGACAACACACAATGCAGATTTTAGGACACTGAGCTTTATGCATATTTCAAAATCATTAAACAAATACTTGCTTAAAACAAGTACAACAATTAAAATTGATTGTTGAAACTGTAACAAGATTCATATTAGATTGCCATAAATTACCAGGTTTAACAGCTCATATCAAAGCCATTCAGTATTTATTCTTGTATTAAAATCGATAAACTAATAATGAACGACGCGTATGATAATATGTATGAAATAAACATAAACATACCTTGAAATGACACCTGAGATCTGATCCCCTGGCTTTGCAGGCTGAGACACACACATCAATACACAAACAGGTTAATCAGTATCAGTATAAACCCCTGAAATCACAAACAAAGCTATATAGTCTCCATTTAATTTAAACGTACTCGTTTGGCTTCTTATTTCCAAATCATTTTGCTCACATGTAACTATAATTATCTCGATTACACATGACTAAGAATGTTGAAAAACTGAGCATCTAGTTCAACTTCGAATCTGAAAAGAGTAGGTTTAATTTTCAAAAATCAATACGAAACATAACTCGAAAACTTACATTTGGTAGGGTTTTCTGGTTCCTTCGAATACTTAACCTGAGATAATCATCAAGAAGAGTAAGTTAGCGGATCAATCTATAAAACGCGAGAGCATGAATAATTTACATATACAACGGTGCCTGGGTGCGTATGTTTTGGGTGAAATCTAACCATGGCTGCTGCTGATTGATGGCTTCGCTGGTGCAAGTAATTTGTGTTCTTCGGAGGCCACCCCAACAAACAATCTAATGGAGGGTGTAGGGTTTGCGACTATAACAACCCCCTAGGGTTTACTTGGTATGTATTTGGGTTTAGGCCTCAGTATTTGGGCCGTAGAGACTGGTGGCCCAATAACTATGTTTTAATTGGGCTTGGAGTAGTTGAAGATAATTAGGTAATTTAGGTTCCACGCTTGCTTAACACCGAAACTTATTTTAAGGCATTGTTTGGCCCCAAAAAAAAAACTAGTTTATAAGCTGATTTTTTTTTGTGTGTATATGTTTGAATAAGTTAGTTTTTTGAAATGCTACTTGGAGTACCGTTTTATTAGTTTTTTATGAATATTCTAATATTGTCCCTTATTATTATTTACTAACTATTATTATTAATGATTATTAACTTTTTAAATTTAATAATAATTAATTAATAAATATTAACTGAAATTTATTAAATTAAATTTTAATTATACATTGATAATAAATTTTAATTATTTAGAATTATTGTTAATAATATAAGTTATTTTTATTTATTTTTTAATATTAATGAATATATTTTAGGAAATTTAATTAAAATACTCATTTGTTGACTTTGACTTGTCAAAATACTCATTTTTCGGATTTTGCCAAAATACCCATTTTTCCCGCGATGAGTCCTGCGATCGCGGGATGATGGTTGGTTTTGAAACTTAGTCTCCCGCTATGGCGGGATATGTCCCGCAGCACACTCAAAATTGTTAATATTGATTTACATTTTACACTTTCAACCCCTATAGTTATTTACTTACTTTACTTTATACTTTTTACTTTCCTAATTTTAATTTTAAACATTCATCATATTAACACATATAATCGTATTATTAACTAAAATACGTTAAAAAAATACGTTTTAATTTTAACAAATTACACCATTGTACTCGTCTCTTCGATACCTTCGAAATGAGCCCAATATTGAATATTTTTGGATTTATTTATTTTATTATATATCATATACATAAAAATATTTTTAATATTTACAATTCATACCCTTATAGTTAATTATTTAATTTATGGTACATCTCTTATTTTTTTCAATTTTGTTTTATACTACTATCGCATTAACATAATAATCATATATTAACTAATTGATTAAATCGTCAAATTATTCGTTTTAAAAAATACATTTTAACATATCACATTAACATACATAATTACGTTAAAATATGTTAAGGAGTTCGATAAATATATATATATATATGGACCAAATAATTTGACGATTTAATCAATTAGTTAATATATGATTATTATGTTAATGCAATAGGAATGTAAAATGAAAATTGAAAAGGTAAGAAATGTACCATAAATTAGATAATTACCTATAAGGGTATGAGTTGTAAATATTAAAAATATTTTTATGTAGTATATATGATATATAATAAAATAAATAAATTCAAAAATATTCAAGCCTCATTTCGAAGGTATCGAAGAGACGAGTACAATGGTGTAACTTGTTAAAATTAAAACGTATTTTTAACGTATTTTAGTTAATAATACGATTATATGTGTTAATATGATGAAGGTGTAAAAGTAAAAGGTATAAAAGTAAAGTAAGTAAATAACTATAGGGGTTGAAAGTGTAAAATGTAAATCAATATTAACAATTTTGAGTGTACCGCGGGACATATCCCGCCATAGCGGGAGACTAAGTTTCAATACCAACCCTCATCCCGCGATCGCGGGACTCACCGCGGGAAAAATGGGTATTTTGGCATAATTCGAAAAAAATTGGTATTTTGGCAAGTTAAAGTCAACAAATGGTATTTTAATGAAATTCCCTATATTTTAATTATCAATTTGTATTATTTTTTAATTATTTATTCATATTGTATGTAACGGTTATTTAAAATCATAAGTTAATATATTTTTTTTCTAAAACTTGTTTAACAAATTCAAAATTTATAGTATATATGCAATGATAAATTTTAAATTTCTTTTAATTAACATATTATATCATTTAATTTTTCTTTATTACATTGGTTGTATTAATTAACATATTATTTTGTTATAAATTTATTTCAATTATATAATTAAATTTGTAATTAATAATTATTTGAAGATGTCCTTTTTGGTCATTTACATGCTTATAAGCTACTTTTGTCAAACGTGACTTTTTCATCAGCTAGTTTATCAGTCAACGGCTAGCTTATCAGCTAGTTTGCCAAACATAGCCTAAGTGTAAAAAGGGAGTAAACTACAAACTTGGTCCTTGTGGTTTGTCAAAAATAACAGTTTTTGTTAAAATTACAATATGACAATCATAATTTTGACCTCTTTTTCTAAAGGTCGTTAAAAACTTTTGTTAAATAATCGGCATTTCATCATATGTCCACTTTGCGTAAATTATGTCGAAATTTCTTTCGGCATGAAAGTAAGGTATTATAAGTAATAAATTCACTCAAATACATGAGAAACGTTTACCGCTATGAATATGGTTGAATATTCGATCACTAAAAAAACTAAATTACATCATTATTTTTAAAATGTTTATTTGAACTAAACCAAATTATACCGAAATAACAATAGTTTTATAATCTTTAATTTGACAACCATATTAATGTATTTGTTGTATTTTTTTTATCTGAGACTGGGAGTTCAGGCACGTTAACTATATTTTTGCTTTTAGTATTTTCACATGCGTCCGCCCAAGAGCCTATAATTCAAAGATAAAAAATTAAACATTTTCATGAATAAGATTCAAAGTCATGACCTCTTACATGTCAAGTGTTAATCTAACCATCTTATGTATGTTAAAATTTTGTTATAAATTTGGCTTCAAAGTATTTTAGGACATCCCTTAAAATCAAGCAAGTGCACCTTTTTGAATGTCTAATTTTTCTCTACTTTTAATAACCGGGTGAGAGGCAGCTCGCTCAACTCCTAACTAGTATTATACCCGTCCGTTGGTCGGGTACACGACATGAATTTAATCTATGCATCAATAACCTTAATGGTTACATGTTTACCATCCTTTGATGGAGTGATATGTCAACTCAAAGCCAACACAAATGTTTGGGATTGCTTATTTTTTTGACTTATTTGCTTATTGCTTTTCCCTGCCACAAATAAGCTATTTTGAGTGTTTGGATTGAAGAAAAAAAAATGATTATGACTTTTCTCCACCACAAATAAGTTGTTTTTGATAAGTTAATCCATTTTAACTTATTTGAAAGTGCATAAACTTATTTGTTCAAATTACATATTTACCCCCAAAACCATATATTGTCTAATGAAAAACCAAATAATCCAAATCTAAACCATGCATAATTTATTTTCCACTATTATTTCATAAGAAGATTTACGTGCTAATTAATGTAATATCCACTCCCATTATTTACAATTGACCATTATCTAAATAGTTACCCTCTTATATGAATGCTATCACCTCTCAACACGGACTTAAGTTCATTAGCCCATAATATTACAACTTACAAGAAAGTCATGTATCTTATCATAACTCATATTTACAAATACGTCTGTGATTATTAATTCACAAAGTCTATTTGTCTAGAGATCTATCCATAAAAAAGCCTATTGGAGTGTATATTTCAATTGAAGTAAAGCATACAAGTAATTATCATATATTGAATTATCAATGTCTTTTTAGCATCATCACATCAAAATACAATTAAACATAACTGATCCATTGATACAACAAATATTCACACAAAAACACTTCATGGTATTAAACTTCAATAAAATGAAGAGCTTCTCAAACCCTTTAGAACTGTCGTCTTACACAGTTTCTCATCCTAAATAAAGAAAGACATAAACTATGGGGTTTCTTTCATCAAAGATTGTTGGCAAACTTCTTTAACTTTTGGTACACTTATGACTCACCTGTAAAATAATATAAAACATATAATCAGCATAAAACTTTGTGAAAAAAGTTGCGATCTTTGCTCAAAACCCGACTCGTTTTTGCTCTTGAAAACGTACCCAAACTCGTTGACGAATATCTTTTTCGAGCCAGGAGTCAAGTTGCTCTTGCACAAGTAAAGGGAACATATCCTTCGTAATATTTATCACTTCCTTTGCTCTTGAAAAGCCATTTACCCGATTGACACTATAAATATTCAACAAAAACACGTAAATCAGCAATTTTTCAAACAACATTCAATAAAATCATCAACAAAAACACATAAATCACTATAAATTTCAACAAAAAAATTGTAAACCAAGTGATTCTTGCAACGATAAACATGGGTTAAATGCCATTTGACTTGGATTTCTTCAAAAAGTTTTCAAGAAAATTGGAATATGGTCAAGATTTTCTTCACTCATTGAGTCAAATCCGATAATGGCATCCAATTTCCACGAAACCCAATTCAAAATTGAAAAATTTAGGAAACACCCATTTCAAATTACCCCCAATTTTCGAATCACTCATTTCGAAAAAAATAAATTAAACCCACAACGAAATCAATTACCCCAATTTCCACGAAACCAAATTCGAAATTGGAAAAAGTAGAAATGACCCATTTCAAATTACCCCAATTAAATTGATGTTAGTTATCCAAATTTTTGAGTAAAATCTAAAACCTACTTATAAGAAATGCAACCAAAAGCTCCAAATTCCAACAATATCTACATGAACTTTGCAATTAAAAAACGCATTAATTCAACTAACCTGAGATAACGGAATCTCAGCCATGGCAAAATCAGCCTTCTCCATAAGAACCTCAGCTTTTTTCCTGATGGCAAGCGCCTCCAGACTCTTGTTCCACCTCACCAAATCATAACCAATTACAATTGTCATGATCTGAGCAGCACGAGTAGTGGCACAGTTATTCACGGAGGTTGCAGAAGGGAGGATTAAGGCTTTCACTTTCATATTCTACCCTTAATTATGTGATGACTAAAATTTCCTACCAAGAAAAGCCTTTGCAGTCCTATAGCAGATGCTTTCTTCTCAATATAATTTGCAAATATCAACAAACACCGTCAATATATATAATGAGTTTGTGCTAAAGATGCAAAGAGGGTAAAGTGGTCATACCAAGTAATTTGTCTCCCTGTCCTTGTCCTGTACAGTCGGGAGAAATAGCAATAGCAGCAACCTCCCCGCACTTGTCTTCATAAAATGGAAACAAGGCAGCACATGCAATAATTTGGCCCTCTCTCACCACAACAATGAAAGAATCCAACACATTAAGTAGGTAACAACATAACACAATGTTCAATTTATAAGTTATAAGTTATTGAGAAATAAATAAATAAATAACCATATTATCAGACAATAATTTAAAAGGAACAATGCATTAACACAAACCTCCCCATCGGTCCTCTTCACCAAAGTGCCAGAATGGAACATATATATATATATATATATATACATATATATAAACGATAGGAACTTAAAAACCCAGAAATGATAGACGAAAACAGACCTTGATCGGGTGTTGAAAACTTACCAGTACTGGTTTGCTAGTTCACCTTTCTTCACAATGTAATTTTGGGCCAAGAAGCCTTGTCCCTTGAAATTTTCTCTTAAACCTGACCCTATATATAAATGAGTTGATTGAAAAAAAACCCAGTATCAGTAAGCATTCATCATCTAAAATAAAATAAAACCAAACCAATCATTTATACCCAAATCAATGTTATATAACATAAGCTGAAGTGATACCCTATAAGAAATGCAAACATGTGATAACAATTAAAATCCACTTACTTAAATGTCCCCAATTTTGAGGTGATGAAATATAAATCATGTGATATCAATCTCGATTAAACACAAAGGAAATACTTTCTTTTATCATATTCAAGTAGAACATATATCAAAATCTTAGAAATTCTAACAAATCAAAAATGCATAAACTGAGTAGTTGAAGCTAAATACCTGAAATTCACCAATTCTTCTTCAGCCTCCAACTTCGACAGAAAGCGTGGACCAGGGGGTGGGAGGGAAAAATCGATATTTATAGGAGACTCCATGAGAGTTTTAGGTTGAAATCGTGTGAGAGAGAGGTGGTCTTCAACTGAAATCGGTTGAAATCGTGGCTTCGTGTGAGAACATCTGCAACCAACGGATTGATGTATCGAGACAGGATATTAGGGTTAGGGTTTAAGGTGGTGATCGATTTTTCTGGCGAGAATACTACACGTCGGGGGAAAGATAGAGAGGGTGAGAAAGAGAGAAATCTGGAGAACGTGGAGAGGGAGTAAGAAATCGGTTTGCAGAACGTGGATTATTGAAATCGTGAGAGAGAAAGGGGGAGAGGAGGCGACAGAGAGATTAGAGGGACGATTAAGACTGTAAGAGTGCTGAATGGAAGGCTTGTTGATTTTAAACGACCCAGATCAAAAGTTGGATTTAATTTAAAGGGCTCAGATCAAACTAAAAACAGTTGGACTCCGTTGGGTCCATATTATATAGAGTAAACTCTACTTTTGGTCCCTGAGGTATAATGATTTTTTTGAAAGCAACCCCTGTGGTTTCATAAGTCGAGTTGTTGTCCTCATGGTTTTGATTTTACGCTAGATTTGGGACCTGGTCACTAACAGGGTTAAAAACAACCGTTAGTGTCAGGGGCATTTTCGTCATTTCACCATTTTGTCTCTTTTTTGTAATTGTTTTTTGTTTTTTCTTATATTTGTAAAAGTTATCAAACTTTAGGGACCAAATTGTAACACTTCTAATATATATATATATATATATATATATATATATATATATATATATATAAACCTAAACCCTGTTAATCTCATCACAGGGATCAAACCCGTCTTCCTCCTCCCCCAACGATATCTCCGGCCACCACCAGAAACTCCGGCCACCACTCTCTTTCTCTCATCATCTTCTTCCCAAAGCACACACTCACATATAATAAAAAGTCAGGTAATCTTCTTCGTCTCTCCTCCGACGAACCACCGCCGCCTCCGCCTCCCTTCCTACCACCGCCGCCTCTGCCGTCTCGACTCCTCTCACCACCGCCGCGTGCTGCCGTAACGCCACCACCCCCTTCCTCTCAAATTCACAGGGTAAGGGCATCCCTTTCATCTAAACACAACCAACCACCGCCGGCAACCGCAATCTACCACCGGAGTTTCAAGAACCACAAAACCCCATTGAAATTTCTGAAATCAAAAACAGATTTTGGAAAACAAGATTTCTTAAAAACGCGATAAATGCATGTGGAAATCAAAACCCATTTCAGAAATTCAAAAAAGAAAACAACTTGTTGTTGTTGTTGTTGATTTCTTGAAGATATATGTGTGTGTATATATATATATATGTATGTATATATATATATATGTATATATATATGTATATATATATGTATATATATATATATATGTGTGTGTGTGTGTGTGTGTGAGTGTGAGTGTTCGTTTGAAAAACAGAGACATCCAAATCGCTAAAGATTGTAATGGTGGGTGGATTGGGATGGTGGATGGTGGTTGTAATGGTGGGTGGTAGTGGTGGTTGTGGATGGTGGGTGGTAGTGGTGGATGGTGGTTGTAATGGGTGGTAGTGGTGGTTGTGGATGGTGGGTGGTAGTGGTGGATGGTGGTTGTAATGGTGGGTGGTAGTGGTATAATAACCAGTGTAGTATATATATACTACAAAAGAGTCAATTACAAGTTGGTCCCTAAAGTTTGCTACTTTTGATAGAATTAAGAAGAAACAAATACAATTACAAAAATAGGACAAAATGGTGAAATGACGAAAATGCCCCTGAAACTAACGGTTGTTTTTAACCCTGTTAGTGACCAGGTCCCAAATCTAGCGTAAAATCAAAACCATGAGGACAACAACTCGACTTATGAAACCACAGGGGTTGCTTTCAAAAAAATCACTATACCTCAGGGACCAAAAGTAGAGTTTACTCTATTATATATAATAGGTTTGTCTAGATCGAATATTTAAATTCTTTCAATAATGAAAAAAGTAAAGATTTTCACAAAATGAAATAAATACCAACTTTTAATAATAAAAAAATTGAGCAACTACCAAGTTTGTTCCCAGACTATAATATGCCTTATGATGTCTGAGTGTTGCCTTGTTGGGTCCTATGAGAATGAAAAGTATGGTGAGAAAGGTAATAATGGATAAAACTGATGTGGATCCCTGTATAAGCGCGATTCATTGGACGACTTTAAAATTAAAAGTGAACAAGGATCCAGATCTATTCTCACTTTCTCACCTTAACTTTCTTCTCACGTGATCTTTCATGACGTTGAACCCCTAAAACTAGTTTGTTAGAGGCAATTGAACTCATGGTAATTTGAAGGAACCCATTTCATACAAGAAAGACAACCGTCTTTCATTCTTCATGATGTTGAACCCCTAAAACTCATTTAGGGTCCGTTTACCTAATCACTTACCTAGGTAAGTGTTTACCGGTAAAATTCAACACTATCACTTACTTCCCGGGTAAGATTAGTCCACCAAAATGACATCGTATGCAACAATTTAGCCGGTAAGCGCTAACCGTGGTAAGAGCCGCCGCACTCACTTACCGGGTAAGACTCTCGGTCCTTGCTTCCGCTCTTACCGGGTAAGATTCTTAGTCCTTGCCATATCCATCCGGTAAGCTAATGTGACTTGATATGCACTTACCGGGCAAGAAACCCATTTCATTCAAGAAAGACAACTATCTTCTATGGGTTTGGATGGTCCCGAACTGGCGGAGACAACAAAAGTGGTGGGTGGAGGTAGAGGTGGTGGTAGTTGCTGAAGGTTGTGGGTTGAAGAGGTGGGCGGTGCAACCATTGGTGGTTGTGGAGTAGTAGAAGGTGGTCAGTGGTGACCATTACAACAAAAACCGTATTAAAATTATAACAAATAAGGGTAAATTAATAATCTTGTGACAGTTTGTGCCAAAAAAGACCATTTTTTGGTAGAACACAAAGAGCCATTTTACCCAAAAGGGAATAAAATGTAACGAAAAATAGAACAAAAAAAAATGATCATTGGGACAACAATGTTTTTTTTTGTTGAAACCAAAATCACGAGGATTAGAACCTTTGAAAATTCTTTCTTCTACCTACCTCACTCGTACTGTCCAATCTCGGTCAAGTTCCGCCCGCGTATACACGGGCTCAAACACTAAAAGTAGACCCAAAAAGGGAGGGGGAATGTAACGAGGAAGACCGGCCATACCCACGTTTTATGTCCGCTCACGAACAAAAGGAAACAATGGTCATGACCGATCAAATTAACCACAACTAGATCAAGATACCAAAACCACCATTTTTTACATAAACGAAAGTCTATAATGTAATCAAAAGCATCAGCATATATGTAGTATTACAGATTCGCTTGCTGTCTTTACCACTACCTATATCTCTCACAACCCAAAGCTTCAAGTCGTGGAGCTCGCTCCATCTGTTGTTGCAGACCTCAAACGCGCAATTAGTTCATCCTGCACAAATCCCAGTTGAAAACTTATTTTATGAGAAAAGTGTTTCAAACATAGCAGTAAGTAATACTACTACTACTACAAAGTTACTTGCCTTCTTCCCTCTCTGAGAAAGCCCCCTCTCCTTTAAAAGACACCGGAGTCTCTCTACAGTACACCTCTGGAGATCGTCAGGTACCCGTGATTTAGGCCCCTCTACATAATTACCAAACAAATCTCGTTACAAATAAACAATACATCAACAAAATCTTAACCCTGCTTTCAAGTGGGATATATAATTGTTTGGTAGTGGCTTAATGATATAGAAAACAACTTATTCAGTAAGCTTTTATGAGGGAGCTTTACGTAAAACGCCAAGTTATTTCTAAACCTGCCCCTCCCAATTAAAAAACACGTTCCTTCAATCTAAGAAACCCCCCTCCCAAACAAAAACCTTCTAGAGACAGATTAATTCACATAGACAACTTTATCCATATAGGGCTTAATGAAAAACCAACCAAACAGCCCTGAAATCATGAACAACGACAAATTAAGGTGTCTTGTTGACAACCATTTACTACTATGAACTGCAAACCTCACCTGGCTGGGGTTGAGAGCTTGAAGCTGCCCTCTTTGAAGCCCTACCATCCACAGCTCTTTCTGAAGCCCTGAAAAAAACAACCAAACACTGAACGAGTCAGTGTTCCTGATTTTCCAAAACCAAATCAAAGTTTTAAATGAATGAAAGCGGCAGTCAAGCTTCAGTCTTCTAAAAAAAACAGTTAGAAGAAATATATATACCTCTTTCTTGAACCCTCTTTTGCACCTTTTCCGCTTGATTCTCCTTTTTGTTGTTGCTTAAGCAAAAGAGATCTAATAAGTATGTTCATCGTATCTGTCTTTATTAGCTGGTTTTCTGGATAGGAAAAGGAAAACACAACTACTCAAATCTTCCAGTTAACATGCAAAATAGTTTCATTGCAAAGCTATATATTTACAACCATCATAATCAACCAAGTTCTCTTTTTGTAACTATGTAGGCAGTGTGACACATAGTAATAGACACAACTTTAAAAAAATGCCACCATCAAACATTACAATTTTGACATAGTAATCCAGTTTAATATGTTGTGACCATAAACTATTGAAAATTTACCTGGGGGTGATGTATCATGATCAGTGACATAGACTCGCATTCCACCCTGCATATAGATGCATTAAAAATATAGTCAGTTGCGAAAACTGAGAAAAGGGTAAAAGAAAACAAAGGCATAGACGACGATACCAAAATAGCATAACACATTCCACATTAAGACATACCATTAACATCAAACCTAACAACTTTAGACGCTGTTATCTCTGAATGGATCACTACTCTTCATGTCAACTTTGTGGTAATCATCATAAAGCTAAAGCCAAAACTTTAGAAACTAGAAGCTATCAATACACGAAATGAAATAAGAGAATTGTACCAATTGCTATCAGCTATATATATGCAGATGCGAATGCGAGGACTTAACAACCCAAGAACTCTGAATACAAGAACACATTATAACAAACAGTCTAAGGTGGATAAATAATTAGAATTCCCAACTACGATCACAGCATCGATGCCTAATCGTAACCTAGGTCCTGTACCCGAGTAATTTATCAGTACCAATTTAACAATCATTTCTTTTTTCTTTTGATCTAATAAACAATCGGTGCAATTGCTTGTTATTAGCAGCCGAAACCAGATCAATGGTAAACACCAAACCGAACGATCAAATGAAAAAATAAATTAAAAAGAAGTCTAGGGTTTAGAAAGAAGTACCAAATTGGAAGAAACGACAGCGGAGGAAAAAAGGCCTTTGGATGGAAGATCAGCGAGGAACTTGGAAGCCCCCTTAGGGTTCTTGGATGGAGTTGTGGGGGCATCCATGGTGGCAATCGGCAAACAAAAACCCCTGTACCAAATTCGAACAAAATGTTGAAACGGGTTGACGGTGGAAGCAGGTTATAGAGGAGGGAACGGCAATACGAACCGACGCAAAATCATTAATAAAATCATTTGGGGTTTAATTTTTTTCTGCTTCCATCAAGTTATATTTTAATCAAATGTCATTTACAAAAATGTTTAAGGTTATCTTCATGTTTAATAAAAAATAGGTGAAAAGTTAGATGAAAATGTCAAATAAGAAAAATGAAAAAAAAAAACATTTTGACATTTCTTTTTTCTTTTTTGAGACCGAATTCATTCGATTTATAAAAGAGATTACTAATCCTTAACTTTTCGAGCAATCCTTCATCAGTGGTTGTGAATGACCGAGTTTTTCAATCTTTTCGATATTGATACCGTAAGAGCAAGTCAGAAAGTAGAACTATATGTTTTGATTCGTTCCCAATAGTCATGCGATCAATTACAATACTTTATAATGGATAAATTAATTTGGTGTTAGGGATAGGTGTATTAAGAGGTTATGTCTTTGCATTTTAAACAAAAAAACCATAGATCTTAAGTTTCGAAACATTTTGGTTGATTTTTGCACGTTACAAGTATTTTATTGTTTAGTTTTCATTTTGAACGTTCATCGTGTTTCTTTATCAATAAACAGGGTTGAAATTGTTCGAAAAATATTACATGGTTGGTTTTGTGGTAATGTTTTGTTGAATCACCATGTCCATGAACATGATTAGGGCATCCTCGATTGATAGCATCGATTCATATTCTTACACCATTTTGATGTAAAAGGGTATAAAATTTGATGGAAACGGCTATCCTTTTCAACAAACAACTCCAGTTTTACACTAAGACATAATACTTTGGTATCACAAACTAAGTTGCTTCCTAAGAATGTTATCCAACCTTCAAAGATGCTTGCAGATAAGAGTGTAGTAAACGAAAGGGACATCAGATAACTCTATCCTAACTCGTTCAAAATATATGCCTTTCAACTTTTAATTGTATAAATTTTAGGGATTTCAATTTATTGTTTATAATGTTTTTAGCTAATATGCATATCACATATATAGATGTTTATAATATTATTACAACATTTTATTTGGTTCTTTTGATCATAACAATTTTTTTTTTGGTTTTGCTCATAAAATGCCTATAAGAATCAAGTGTTGTAAGTTGTAACATAGTAAAATATTGCAATTTTGTTGTACTAAGCACTGCACTAAAACAAGATTAAAAGCATAACTACAAGCCAGACATATAAGTTGTTAACACGGTTCAATATATTAAACATACATATTTGGAGTACAGTCTAAAAGTCATTTTATATATTATTCAAATAAATGCACATGCGATTTACATTTTTGATATATAGAATTCTTGTATAAAAGTTTTCTAGCTTATACTCGTCTCATGAGTACCGACCGTATCCTCGGACTTCAAAACAATCTTTTGCAAAAACGTTTTGTTATCAATGTGTTTGATGATGAAGCATTATCCAAGATGACAGGCCAACTAGTTGGATGAAAGGCCGCTAGTATGTTGTATTTTTCATGCATTCTGTAAGCAGTGGCGGAGGCAGTAGGGGGACTGACTGGTACTGAGGCCCCCCTAACTGTTCCACCTGATATAGTATGTTATAGAAAAAATAATTAGTAAGGTCTGGTAGCCATGGGCGGACCTAATGTTGTGGTTACGGTGGCATGTGCCACCGTATTATTTCTCCGGCGAAGGGTAAAAAAATTTAGATTAGTGAATGGTGCAACCGTATCAATTTATTTTATGTCAATATATATATTTTGAAATTACAATAAAGATATAAATTGTCCTTGGTAGAGTTGATTTGGAAGACTCTTATTCCACTGCAAACTCGGGTTCGAGTCTTGTAAGTGTCTTTTTTTTTATAGTTTTTAGCTTTTAATTTCATGTTTATTATGTTTCTAAAAAATTCACAATGATAGGACTCAAACTTAAGACCTCAAGTTTGAAAAGTGAAGGACTAACCACCAGACCAATATTGATTTTGTGAAAAATGTCTCGATATTTGTTTCTAATAGTCAAATGGTGCCACCGATTGAAAAAAATTTGGGTCCGCCCCTGCTGGTAGCCCAAGTGGTTTGGTATGTTTAATTACACCTTCGAAGCCAGGGTTCGAATCCATGTTTTTTTCATCATATTTATTTCTTTTGATTTTCTCTAATACTCAATACTTTTTATTTTAAGATTTGGGAAAAGTACGATAAAACCAATAAAATCCAATGGACTTTACTTGTTAAGATTGATTAAGTTATTGGACAATTTTTTGGAACAGATAAGTCATTGTACTTTTTAGAACATGTTAAATAAATTCTTTGACTTTCAAAAACCTGTTAGATACATCTTTATGACCTATAAAATTGGTTAATGTGTTGAAAAACAATTGAAAAAAAACAGAGTTTCATATTTTTAGACATTTTTTGAACGGAAAAAAATACAATTTATAAAACGAAACGAATACACCATTTTCATTACTCTTCCCAAAACATATAAAAGTTGTTCCAAAGCATAAATAGATTTCAAGACATATTATTTAATTGGTCACTCTTTAGAAAACGAAACGAATACACCATTTTCATCACTACTGTTATGTCTTTCATCCTTATAGTTGACTCTTATACAAGCTAAGGTACAACCCGCAAAGCATGACTTGCGATATCTATCTGTAAGTAAATATGCACATATGTATGTTACCGACCTAAAATTGCTAAAAGGTTTAAAAGTCGACGAAATGGTATTAATATTTGATTAGGGATTTCCATGCAACTCGATATATTATTCCTTGCGATTTGATTTCCGATTTATCAGGTTTTTTCTCTCTCTATATTTTCTGCAAATTCTTGGCCCACCCTCTTCCTCCAAACTCCTTTTTGCTTGGGATTTTGTCTTTCGGTGGCTTTGTGTGCACTGCTCCTCCATTGCTCACCGCTCCCTAATCTATGCTTGCAAAATCTAAGCATGGTGCCTTTTAGGTATTTCGATTCTCATGTACTTCATTTGCAGGTTATAATTTTAAACAATAAGGATGTATCTAACAAATTCTCGAAAGTCTAGGGATTTATTTAATAGGTACCGAAAAATGCAATGGTTTATTTGTTCCAAAAATTTGTCCAATAACTTAATCATTCTTAACAGTAAAGTCCATTGGGTTGTATTGTACTTTCCCTTACAAATTGTATTAACTTGTCAGTGTTTTTAATTTCTAGTTTGATTAATTAAATTCTTTTTACTATTCATTTCTTTTTATTTTAATATTTTAATTCGTTTAAATTTTATAATTCTTATATTTATGTAGTTTTTAATATATATATTTTTCATTATATTCGGTTATTTTTATTTAAATGTTAATTTTTTATTTTCTAGTTTTCATTTATTAAATTCTTTTTTTGTTTTATAATACTTATATTCATGTAGTTTAAATACTAAGTTTATTAATATTAACGACAACCTTTGTATTGTTTTTTATTTATTAAAATTTTATAGAAATGTGTTGTTACATGAAAAACTAAATAAATTATATTCAATATTTATATCGGTGTATAAAGTTCAAAAATAAATTTAAGGTTTTACAAATTATATACTAAACCATTGATTTTTATAATGTTATTGTTTGTCAATCGAGTTATGAATTCTACTTTTCACCCAGTATATATACATACATAATTACATATAATATAATATAACATAGATGTTTATATTGACATAATTTATTTCTGATATATTAATAAATTAGTGTAACGAATGGCTCACTTAATGACTAAAAAAACATGTTTTTGGCTAATATAAAATATTGGGAAATTAATTAAAATACCCTAAGTTTGACCAACTGTTACCAAAATACCCTAAATTTTTTCAATTTTGCAAAAATACCCAAAATACCCGCGATGAGGTCCCGCGATCGCGGGATACGGTGACATGACACGTATTTTGGCCCCAAATGCCCCACGAAGCCCCTCAACTTTGGCCGCGGTGCACTTTTGGTCCCTGTCCGCGATCGCAGCCCGCGATGGCCCGAATTTTACACTTTTGATCCCTGAAATTTTACACTTTCAGCCCCTGTACTTAGACGAATCTTGCATGCTTTTACTGTTTTTTTCATAATTATTGTACTTTGGAGACGAATTTGTGGTTGAAATTCATTTGCACTTTTGAGATTTCATCCATAAATATCAGTAATATGCAATTCACAATTCACACTTGTTTCTTGCTTTCTTTCTTGATTTCTCTCTTGCTTCTTTCTTTGAATTGTTTTCTCTCTTGATTTCTTTTCTCTCATTTCATCCACAAATGGCATCGTCATCAAAATCCCTCGAAACGGTAGCATTTTCCTAATATAAAATATTTATCTCTCTTTTAATATTTCGCAAACAAGTTACAATATTTGTGGTATTTTTTTTATCTACACACATCACAAATCGAATTTTTTATGAAAATCTCACGAGACTTAGAGAACCAACATTAATCGAATATATCATATTAACTTTTGACTGACATGCTAAAATTAAAATTTTCTAGCCCCCCTTAAATTAAAATGGTTGGCTACGCCCCTGCTTGTAAGTAAATCAATTACTTAAATATTAGAAATGTCATATTGTAACGTCCCGAAAATTACAAGGAATTTAAAATTTTAAAAACATGCATTTCATTATAAAACAATCACAATTTAATAATTCGTAACTCAAATGAAGTTAACGTCGTTAACTCGAACAGTCAATAAAGTTTATGCAGCGGAAATTTCATAAAATAAAATCCAAAGGTTTGAAAGTGAAACTTAAACAATTCTTGACACTCCGCGCCTAGTGTGTGTACCGTCAAGCCCGACGGCCGCTCGCACCTGAAATCACAACATATTGGGAAAAGGGTAAGCTAAACGCTTAGTGAATCCTATCACACACGCAGGTAGCAACCCCACGTATATCGCCCCTACTCGCCAGTAGGCAACATCACCATCACCACGGATATAAATCCACATAACAATTAGCGTATAAATACGAACCTCGGTCCCACCGAGCACACCAAAAATATATCGATACAAGCTCAGTCCCACCGAGCCCTCGGTCCCACCGAGTAAAGACATTGATACAAGCTCAGTCCCACCGAGCCCTCGGTCCCACCGAGTAAAGACATTGATACAAGCTCAGTCCCATCGAGCCCTCGGTCCCACCGAGTAAAGATAATACAATTGTACTAGCTCAGTCCCACCGAGCCTGTTGGTTCCCGTTTTGCTTTAAACAAGATTATCAGATCTATTAGTTCAGGTTTAAGGTTTGATGCGGAAGCGTATTTGAAGAACTAATAGATATGTTTGATAGATTTAGAACACAATATAAATAAACAGTGAGCAGGAAATAATATCTCAAAGTTTACTGAATATATATATATATATCAAGAACAGATTTAAGAACAGTGAGTATGCAAAGCTTTAAACAGATATGACTCTAAATGTGCATAAGCTATGTGTTCTTGATGTTTGATTGAAGTGTTCTTGTTTTTCTGTTTTTGTGTGTAGTTCTATATCTTAGGAAGAACTCAACATGAGTCTTCCTTTTATACTACTCTTAGAAGACTATGAAGTAGGTCACTGTTCCTTTTACGGCATGAATAGTAAACTGGATGGTGTGAACAGTTGTTTGAGCCATGCGCATTTAATGGAGCAGATGTACTTTTGGTAAATGCATTAAATGGCGCAGACGTCTATTTTGTACCTTGCCCTATTGAGTCCACTCAGAGCTTGACACGTGTTTTGACAATACTTTTCCATACAAGTTGATGAACAGGTCTTGGAACAGTAGCAAGATATTATAAATATCTTCCTAGTCTTTTGAGGACCATAGAGGCTCTGTAATGTGTTACAGAGGTTCTGCGGTCTGGTTCCTCTGTAAAGTAGTCTTCACTGGATTCCGAGTCTTTGGTTGTTTACTTCTGCGGAGCTTCTGTCAAGGGTGGCAGAGGTTCTGAGGCTCGGTCCTCTTAGAAGTCTTCTTGGTTCCTTGTCTTCTGATGTTGTCCGCAGAGGCTCTGTTATTGGTAACAGAGGTTCTGCGGTCTTGGTCTTCTGAAAGCGTCCTTCTGTAGTTTCCTCGGTCTTTGATCACTCTTGATCAAAACTTCCTTTGATTCTCCTGAGATGCCCGGCAGAGCTTCTGTGGAAGTTCTTCTGTACTTGGCCATTTTTCAATACTTCTAATATTTCAGAATATTTGGAGCTAACAATCTCCCCCTAAGTATTGAAAAATAGAAGGTTGAATTTATGCATTTTAACCTAAGTAAAGAAGAGGTTAAACAATACCTCAGAAGATTATTTCATTCATTTTGGAATTTATGCCAGAGGCATTTACATTTAAGTACACAAAAATAAACGTTGACAGAGATTCTTTGAAGAGACTCAGATTTTTGCATTTGGGAAGTCGTCGAACTTTCTGTTGTCTTTTCCTACCTCCTTGAGTTCTTCATAGAACTTGTGACAGAGATTTCGTAAGCCGAGTGTAGCATCAATCTCTTTGATCATCATCAGAGCAGATTCTTCGTTCATAAGCTCTGTTGCTTTATTCTCCTCTAGTATCTTTCTGAACATGTTCAGAGTATGGGTTGTGTACTTCTGACAGTCCATTGTCACAAACAGTTTCAGTTGATCAGCAGGATTCTTGAATACTAACCCGTACCTTGGAGTTTTGATTATTGAATTGGGTATGGCATTGGGTGGGCAGAAATCCTCTGGTGGTCTGATACTTAGAGTAGTTATGCCCAGATCGATGGCTAGTTGAATGTCGATCATGCTGTAGATTAGGAGCTTTTCACGCATCGCCTTTCTGAGAACTCGATAAGACCTTTTGTGGCAGTCGTCATTGAAGTTGTCTTTCGTCCATTGCAGAAGGTCAGGTAAGTCATAGGGATTGAGGTTTCAGATATCAGCATCAGAGAATTGATTTTCTGATCTGTCAGACCTTTTGACTTTCCAGATGGTATACACCGTATGAGGATAGGTTCTCATTTTGGAGTATTTGCAATAGATTACCTTCTTTATTTTGTGAATGGAGTAAACTTGATTGACTGGTTTTGACTTTGTAGAGGTGAAGATTGCATCGAATTCCTCTCTTAGCTTCTGATATCGGACATGGGCTGGCAGATCGCTCTGGAAGTGCTGTCTGTAGAGATAACTGTAGACTTGTTCTTCCATTTGTTCAATGGTTGAAGTAGATCTTGGAATTGGTCTCCTTAGCTCATCCATCTTTCGAGTGATGTCTGCTACTCTACCTTCTGTTACCTTAGCTGTGGGATTCAGGGATGGGTTTTCTGACAGAGGATTCAAGTTGAATGTCCAGTCTTCCTCTTCGGGTTTAGGAGTGACGAAGGCATTAAATGCACCTTTCATCAATTTCTCTGTAGCAACTGGCATCTTCTTCTTTGGCTCTTCTTCTGTCATTATTCCCTTGCCTTTATCTTTTGGCTTTGAGGTTTCAGGTATTGGGTTTTGGATTTGTGTGGGTGGAACCTCTGTTGATTTGACAGTTGGAGGTTATGTGGGTTTTGGGGTTGTATGCTCTGATGTTTTGGTTGTTGCCTCTGAAGGTTTTGATACTTCGGGTTGTGAGATCTCTGTTGGTGAGGAGTCTTCGAGTCTTGGAGGTGGAATGTCAAAACGCTTTGCTGATTGAAAAGCAGATACAAATTCCATTCTGCGAAGAATGAACTCTGCAGAGCGTTTTGGTCTTTGGGGTTTTTGAGCTATGGTTTTGACTCTAGTTTTGTGCGGGATTGGTTGTGAGGTTGGTGTTGGTTCTTTGGGTGAGGGTGGAGTTTGTTCTGAGGATGAGGATGCAAGATTGATTACCTTAGGTTCTGTGGTTGGTGCATCCTCTGGTGAGATAGAGGTGTTTTGCCTCTGTTGTTTTCCCTTCTGGGTTTCTGTCGTAGAGGGTTCTGCAGATTTCTCTGTAGTTTTTGCAGAAGCAGCCTCTGTAGTTTCCTTTGTTTTCTCCCCCTCAGGATGACCAGATGCTCCATCATCAGGATCATCCTGCCTTCTTTTAGCAGTAACTTCTGTTCTGCAGGTGTCTTGAGCTGCTTGCCTTTCTGCATTTTTCTTCATTGTTTTAAAGTAGATTGCGATCGAAGTTTTGAAGGCTTTGGTCGCACTTTTCTCGAACTCTGCAGCGGTTGTTTTGGCAATGTTAGTGGCAGAGGCGATGGCAGCAGCAGCAGAAGTTTCTGTAGTTGACTTCATTTCTGCAAGGGCTGCTTTAACCTCTGTGGATAAGGTATCCACTTTGGTATTTAATCCTGTAAGCGCGCCTGAAGTTGACTCTGTAAAAGACGTGAATGAGCTTTGCAACTCATTCAATGTTTGAGTTACAGAGGTTACAAAGGCTTGGAACTCATCCTTCGTAACATGTTCCTCTTGGGTAACCTCTGGAGGAACAACTCCTTCTCCAGAGTGAGTCCCTGTTCCTGGGACACCTTCGTTCACCCTTGTTTGTACGTTGGGGGTGGAAGGATTTCCATCTGATCCTCGAGAAGAAACCTGAGTTTCAGTCTCTACAGAAGTTCTGTTAAGAATATTGTCTAAATCCACTCCAGAGGTGGGTATCGGAATATTCTTCTGTTGACTTGGAGACTTGTCTAGAGTCTCTTCGTCATGGTGCTCTCTACTTCTCTCTGAAAGAAGTTTTGGCCCTATATTGTGCGTGTCAGAGGAAACGAATTCCTCTGTAGGGTGTTCTAGTGTGATCTGGGGCAATGGATCACGAACTATAGGTGAGTCCCTCTGAGGAGACTCCCTAGGAATGGATTCCCCGGCTTCTGTGGGCACAGAGGTTGAAAGAGTAACCTCTGGCTGGATGGGTTGGGTGAGGTTTGAGCTGTGCTGCTCTTTTTCAATGACACCTTCTGCAGCTAGACCTGCGGTGTCAGATGTGTGGGTTGCACTGGGAGGGGTTGAGGGATGTGTGCCTTCGGCAACTTCGGCATCTTTTTCTTTTTCATTTTGTTTTCCTCCAGACGTTTCTACCCTATCCTCTAAACCTATTTGCACCTCTTTTTCTGCAGTCTCTTGTCTTGGCAGAAGTGTATCACGACCCTCTGTAATTATTTGGGTTTGCAGAGGTGAAGGTTGAGGTTGTGATTTAGGTTGTTCTTCTTCGATTCCCTCTGAAATTGATTGCAGAGGAGAAGATGGTTTCTTCTTCTTTGATTTCCTCTTCTTTGGTTTTGGTGCTCCCTCCTCTGTAGATTTTGACTTTCTTTTTCTTTTGGAAGAGGGAGGGGCAGAGGGACCTTGGATTTGTGGTGGAGATGAGGGTTCTGAGGGATGTTCAGTGGGTGGAGAAGATGGTTCTGCAGGAGTTTGTTGGATAGCAGAAGCAGAGGCACGTTGTTCCTCTGTAGAGGTCTTGGTTTTCTTTCCCTTTTTCTTCTTCTTCTCTTTAGATCCCTCAGAAGACTTCCTCTTTGAAGAGTAGAGGTCTTTCCTTATATCTCTGAAGTTCTTCTGGTTGGCCTTGTGTTTAGCCAATTTTATCTTCCATTCTTCTTCTGTAAGTTTCTCTACTACATTTCCTCCTATGGGCATTCCTATACGCGGGGGTGTTACAGAACTGGGTTCAGGAGTTCTGTAAACCCGTGTGTACTCACTAACTAGTTCTTCATCACTAGCATAACCTAACATTATCTTTGATAGTGGCCTGATGTGTGGGTAGCCATCCTCATGTTCTGTAGGGGTGTTCTTGGACATAGGAAATTGCTTAGGTTTGAGACCGTCCATTGGCCATTTTTGGATAAGGAGTAGGGGTTCGAAAAGTACACTGAGGATTCGCTGGAACTGTAGAGAGGGTAACCAGTTGTGATCAGACATTTTGGCTTTCTGGGAGGCGATTTTGCGATCGATGGTGTTGATGATCTCTTGCATCATTATGGTGGCATAATCTAAGGGTAGATCATAATACACACCATACATGATTGAGAGAATTTGAGGTGAGCTTTGATCGATGCTTCCGATTTTGCCCGTGAGGCAACGATTTAGGATGGAGAATAAGGTATTCCACACAGGGGGTAGTCTTGCTCTGCGGAAATCGTTCCTCTTTTTCAACTGTTTGTTGAACCCTAACATGTGCAGAAAGTCGATAAGTTCTTCATTTGTTGGTTGGGGTGCATACTTTTTGATTCCCATGAGTCCTCTTGTTGGAAGGCCAAATTCTAATGAGAACATGGTGCGATTGAACATCAGTTCAAGGCTCTTACTTTGGTCAGGTTTAGAAATGTAGCCTCTGATCAAATCGGTGTCAGCGTCATAACGGCAAGATTGCCAAAACTGATGTAGGTAACGTACTGGTATTTGTTCAACGGTTTTGCTCATAAGAGGGTAAAGAAAGTGGTTCTCTAGGATGTTTAGTAGGATGGCATGTTCTTTGCCAAATGCCGTAGGAGAAGGAACAAGATAACAATTGTTCGATTTAATGGGAAGGGTTTGCTCGAAATGGTCATTTGAGAAAAATTGTTGCAGGTGGGTAGTGGGTACGAAGGATGCCTCGTCGCCGGAGTCATATCTGTCGGCATCGGCGGCGATGTGTGGGTTGTGGGAGTGCTCAGAATGCACTAGAGAGGATGTCGGAGAGTTCGTTGGTGAAACGTGAGCAGATTTGGAACTAGAAGCCATTTATAGGTTTGAAAGTTCTAGATTTTCAGAAAGAAATAAGCAAGTTCGCCGGAGAAGATGAGAGAATAGTAAAGTTTTGAAAGTGATTTTAACTTGGGTTTTATACTGTGGTAACGGATAGAATTCGGAACGGTGAAAATGTGAGAAAGTTAATAAAATTTGAGGTCCACACTTGAGTTCATTCGGCGTGGTGCAAGTTTCTAGGACGACGTGGTATGTACGTCAATGAAAACTTGACACGTCATCAATGTCAGTGACGACGAGACGTCGTGGGCGGCCACATTAAATGAAAAACGCATAGGTTTTAAATTTTCACCACAGAAAAGTTACCGTTACAGATACAGAAATTCCCAAGTGGAAATCTTTACAGAAGCTCTGTGGGTACAGAAGCTCTGTGATTTTGAAAAACGTTTATCTCTGTAGATTGTATCTTTAATGAAAATCGTTTGAAAAACACAGAGAGGATCAAATAAATTTTTAGTAGAGAGAAATTATCCTACAAAGGTTTTTGGACCTCTGCCAGAGCCAGCAGAGGCTCTGTGACAGGAAATTTCTAATAACTAATAATTTATAAACATTTTTAATCATCCAAGTTTTTGATCAGTTTTAACAATGTATTTAGGACTTATTTGAAAGTTGGTGTCCTAGAAAATTGTAAATCTCAAAGATTTTGTGCAGCAGAAGTCATTTGAATGATTTGAGTGATCTACAGAGGTTCTTTGTTTGAAAGAACTCTGTTGCTTATGACTTCTGTGGCAAGATACCAACCTATTTCCTTTTTATCGGCGAATGTGATCTCTTCTGTCGCATTCTTTGCTCCCCCTTGACTTATGAATCTCTGTAGATTTAGCAAGGTCTCCTTTTCCGCTCCTCCTTGATCTAACAACCTCTGTAGGATTGATCTCTGTGGTTTGAAACCTGCCTTTTTATCTCTTGAAGCTTGTACTTTTACCAAAAACGTTTGAAAAACATTGGAGAGGATCGTTAAATCTTTAGTAGAGAGAAATTATCCTACAGAGGTTTTTTTGGACCTCTGCCAGAGCCAGCAAAGGCTTTGTGATAGAAAATTTCTAATAACTAATAATTTATAAAACTTTTTGATCATCCAAAGTTTTTATGGTTTTAAACATTGTTTTAGGACATATTTAGAAATTTTTGTCCTGGAAAATTGTTTTTGAAAAAAGATTTTGTGCGACACATACCTTTTAGAGTGTCTAGTTTGGACGACAGAAACTCTTGTTGATCATAATCCTCCTTTGGCTCCCCCTTGAATGATCAACCTCTGTAGATTAATTTGAGGTCTCCTTCTGCTCCCCCTTGACCTATGCTTGAATCAATAGAGATAAATAATGCACAGTACATAGGTTAACCTCATCAGAGGTTCTGTGGAGATTGTCATAGGTTCTGAGCAATTCCACAGAGGCTCTGTGAAGTATAGAATCTTTGAAGGATGAGTCTTAAACAAAGTGTTTAAGAGTCATAGTGTATTTTGAAGCCTGAGTCCTTAATAGAAGTATTAAGGAGTCCATTGTTTGCTGAAGAGTGAGTCCTGATCTGTAATGGTCAAAAGTCATTTTTCTGATGAAGCTCGAGTCTTAAACTGATTTGTTTAAGAGTCTTTTTCACTAAAGTGTGAGTCCTAAACTGATGTGTTTAGGAGTCCTTTTTTTTTCTTTGAAGAGCGAGTCCTGATCTGTAATGATCAGAAGTCCTTTTTTCTGATGAAGCTCGAGTCTTAAACTGATTTGTTTAAGAGTCTTTTTCACTAAAGTGTGAGTCCTAAACTGATGTGTTTAGGAGTCCTTTTTTTTTCTTTGAAGAGCGAGTCCTGATCTGTAATGATCAGAAGTCCTTTTTTCTGATGAAGCTCGAGTCTTAAACTGATTTGTTTAAGAGTCTTTTTCACTAAAGTGTGAGTCCTAAACTGATGTGTTTAGGAGTCCTTTTTTTTTCTTTGAAGAGCGAGTCCTGATCTGTAATGATCAGAAGTCCTTTTACCTGCAAGACAGATCAAAGAACTTTTGGTACCCATATCCAAATGGGTCCTTTTTTGTTAGGATTTGGAGCTGTCTTTAGGTCCTCTGGTTTGTCAATCTTCTTTCTATGACCTTTCTCATTTTGGGTCTTTGGATTTTTCTTTTGAAATGACCCATTTTGTACATAGAAAGATTTAGAGAAAAGGTTTCTTAATTGAAGCAGAAGATCAAAGCATTTATATGAATGAAAAGATGAAGGCTTTGTAGAAACAAATGGTTTTGGAGCATTTTTGTCAGGAATAGAGTTTTTGACTTTCCAAACCATTTTCATCTTTTTGTAAACAGGATTATTTGAATTTTTAGAACAAGAGTTTGCTAAGACAAGGTCTTTAAGCCTTTTAGCTAAAACATCTTTTTCTTTAAGGTTTAAATCAAATTTTCTTAGAAGATCTGATTTATACCTCTTCTCCAACATAATCTTGTTTGACAAATCGGATAGTCTCTTTGTTAAATTTGACATTTCAGCTTTAAAGACCTTTCTTTCCTTCTCAAACTTGTCTTTCAAACACTTTGTTTGAAATCCTTCTCTCTTCACCTTTTCAGACTCTTTTCTTTCAAAATCCTGCTCTTTCCTCTCTTTTTCAAGAGATTTCTGTAATTTTGAGATTTTGAAAGAAAGTTCCATATTCTTTGTCTCAAGAAGAGTTTTCTCTTTTTCAAACTTTTCATTTTCACTGATTATAAGTTTTTCAAAGTTGGAAATCAGTTTAGAAAAGTTTAGACACTTAAGCTCAAGGCTTTTCTTCTCTTCTTTAAAAACAGTCTTAACTTCCTCAAACTTCTTTTTCTCCTTTTTACCAAGCTCTTCTGACTCAGATAGTTTCCTTTTTAGTTCAAGATTTTCACAGTTTAGGAGTTTACCTGATTCTTCAAGCTTGGCAATGTTGTCTGAGTTAATAAGAATGATCTTGTTTCTTTCCTCTAATTCTTTCTCAAGAGAAGGAATTATTTTCTTAAAATTTGTGCTGAGTTTGAAATAATAATGAAAATCAGCATCAACACTAAATTTTAGTCTTGACATATTGAATGAAGTTTTTAACGAAAGAAACAGTTTCTAGGATGTTACCAGATCGAATAAATCGAAAATGGCAGTAAAACAGAATCTGTTTGAAGGAATGAAGAATAGGTTAAGAACAGACAGTTTCTATCAAGAATCTTGTCTAAACGAGGATCACTTGATATTGAAAACCAAGCTTTGCTCTGATACCAATTGTTGGTTCCCGTTTTGCTTTAAACAAGATTATCAGATCTATTAGTTCAGGTTTAAGGTTTGATGCGGAAGCGTATTTGAAGAACTAATAGATATGTTTGATAGATTTAGAACACAATATAAATAAACAGTGAGCAGGAAATAATATCTCAAAGTTTACTGAATATATATATATATATATATATATATATATATATCAAGAACAGATTTAAGAACAGTGAGTATGCAAAGCTTTAAACAGATATGACTCTAAATGTGCATAAGCTATGTGTTCTTGATGTTTGATTGAAGTGTTCTTGTTTTTCTGTTTTTGTGTGTAGTTCTATATCTTAGGAAGAACTCAACATGAGTCTTCCTTTTATACTACTCTTAGAAGACTATGAAGTAGGTCACTGTTCCTTTTACGGCATGAATAGTAAACTGGATGGTGTGAACAGTTGTTTGAGCCATGCGCATTTAATGGAGCAGATGTACTTTTGGTAAATGCATTAAATGGCGCATACGTCTATTTTGTACCTTGCCCTATTGAGTCCACTCAGAGCTTGACACGTGTTTTGACAATACTTTTCTATGCAAGTTGATGAACAGGTCTTGGAACAGTAGCAAGATATTATAAATATCTTCCTAGTCTTTTGAGGACCATAGAGGCTCTGTAATGTGTTACAGAGGTTCTGCGGTCTGGTTCCTCTGTAAAGTAGTCTTCACTGGATTCCGAGTCTTTGGTTGTTTACTTCTGCGGAGCTTCTGTCAAGGGTGGCAGAGGTTCTGAGGCTCGGTCCTCTTAGAAGTCTTCTTGGTTCCTTGTCTTCTGATGTTGTCCGCAGAGGCTCTGTTATTGGTAACAGAGGTTCTGCGGTCTTGGTCTTCTGAAAGCGTCCTTCTGTAGTTTCCTCGGTCTTTGATCACTCTTGATCAAAACTTCCTTTGATTCTCCTGAGATGCCCGGCAGAGCTTCTGTGGAAGTTCTTCTGTACTTGGCCATTTTTCAATACTTCTAATATTTCAGAATATTTGGAGCTAACAGAGCCCCCCAGTCCCACTGAGGTGTACACAAGCATACATAATTCACATACACATTCAACAGATCATAACTAGATATCACATCCCAACTAATTCACGTAAACACGTAATAACACATAATAACACGTAACACAAAACAACGATATGCATGAAATTCCTAACTACGCGGTGAGAGAACTCACCTCAAAGCAAAGCGACGCGCTCCCGAGCCGCAACACCAGCACGTCAACCTTCCTCACATTTTCCCACCTAATTACGCACTAAAAACGTCAACGGAAGGTCCCAACTCACGACACTTTTACTAGTTTAACGAAACTAAAAATTCCAGCTTTTATACTATAAACGCAGGTCTGTTCGGGACCCATTTTACCCCTGCTAAACTGATCAAACCAAAAATCTAATTCCACATTCAGGAAGTTCAATGTCTTACGGTTCCAGGGACGTATCGCACGCGTCCTAACGATATTCCTAGCACTCTATATGAATTTTACAAAAACACCTCTCAGAGCAGCTAAAACAGGACCTGTCCGTATAAAATGGAAATTTGACACTAGCTATGGCCCGAACTGGTTTTTCCACAAAACATATAAAAGTTACTAGACTCAGAATGGGAACTTTTGGCACCAGCTCCATCCCAATCCGACATTCCTAGCAAAAGTTATAACTTTTACAAAACAGGGCAGAAACTGTACAATTTACATAAAATGATAACCTTTTGAACTTGAACCCAATGAGACGTCTTAATCCAAACAGACCCGCAAAGCAACATGACTTACTGTTTTAGGGTTGACATGGGCTGAACCACACCATGCACCACCCACTGCCGCCTCCGGCGGTGGTGGTGGTTGGCGGCGACGACGGTGGTTGCGGTCGATAACCTCCGACGAAACCTCCCAACATCACCCGCAACCCCACACACGCACACACCCACACACCCGCAAGCGCACGCACTCTCTGCCGCCATCGCGGCGGCGTGCAGCGGCGGCCCCACCGCCAGCAGCCGTGGCTACGACGATGGTGGTGGCGGTTTACATTCTCCGACGAGGAAAAACATCAAATAAAACGAACGGGACACTTACCTTAACGGAATCCCTCTTCCTCCTCCTTTCCGACCACTCCCGACGCTGGTTCCCTCACGCCGGCGATCGCCTCCTTCCTCCTCTCGACCCTTGCTCTCTTTCTCTCTCGGTTTTTCTCTTCCTCCCTCTCTCTTCCGATTCCTCTCTCTCTCTTTTCCTTTCTCGGCCGAAAACAACAAGAAGGGGGAGGGGAGATGGCTAAAGGTTCTTGAGGGTTACTAACATGAAACCGAAGGGGAAGGGGAAGGGGAAGGGGTGTCTCTTGGCTGATCCCATGTACAAGTTTGGCCCCCTTGCCACTTTTGGCCCCTCAACTAAACTCTTCTCGCAAACCAACAAAATAGTTGACATACTTAACAATTAGGTCCAAATCGTCTAATCCCGTTAACGGAAACCACGTTAAATAATAGCTAAAAAAAATTAATAATACGAAAATACATACCGGGATACGGGCTTTACACATATATGACGTATCAAAATGAAAACTTTGAAGTTTGTTACAAAAAATATGAATCAAACCAAACTATGTTATATTTTTATGCAATGTGCCCTTTGGTTTACACGAAGTGGAGTGCGTATCAGTTCAGTGGGATCTTAACCGCTCATCAAAGAACGTGTTAGGATGCAAATATAACATCGATAGAGTAAAAATAACCATAGTGAGGTAAATTGTGATTTTGTAGGAAAAATCACTTAAAGAGAAGGATTGCAGACAAACAAGTTGTGTGTAATTGGGGTGTTAAGGATACACCATTTAATAAGCAACCCGAATACGAACACAAAATAAAATTCGTTTTAACTTATCGAGTGGCATTGTAACACCAATGTTTATACTGACTCATTCGAAAGCTCCATTAATTTTTTTGAGTCCAGTCGAGCCGAGCTATACAATTTTTTGAGTCGAATATGTTGATAAATAATTCAATCGAAATATAAAAATTAAAAAGAAGTTGATACTAACATTAGGCTTTGATGTCAAACAAATAAAGGGGTTATTTGGTCAAATGAGCATTGAGCTCATATTCGAACACTGAAAAAAGATATTCGAGCACAAATTTGATACTATTTTCTCAAGCCGAGATCAAACGACCTATTAGTATTACTTGATATTGACCCGACTTGCTAACACCCCAAACTATCGATTGAATTCATGTGTTGTTTTTCATATTAAGTTGCATGTGTTTTAGCAAAGAACGTTTGTATATATGTTTTGAGATATTGTTCATGTTGATTACGACGAAGCATACATTATTCGTAACTAGAGTTCAAAGACCTTATTCGTAACAAATATAAAAGCAGAGGGACAAAATTTGTAATTTAGTTGAAAGGAAAAAAAGAAAAATGGGGACATGATGAATATGCGGATAAGCATACATTCCCCTATAAATAGGGGTTTGTATGATCGGTTTACCGAATACCTCGCAAATGTCTGCGCCAAAATAACCAAAAGCCATTTGTGATTTGACAGACAAACACACAGAAAGAAAAAGAAAAAGAAAAATGGTGGTGGAAGAAGGTGGAAGTCCGAGGAGCCCAGAGGCTAAACTAGGGCTGGAAGTGGAGGACCTATGGGACGTACAAGAGCCCCAACTATCTCCAACCGAGAAGCTTAATGCTTGTTTCGAAAGCATTCCTGTTTCACAGTTTCCACATGCTTCTTCCCAAGGTATTCAAAAAATAATATATATATATATATATACACAGGGGTTAAATCATGTACGAACCAAAAATAGGTTGAGAACCGTGGGAACTGATCTAAGCCGTCATTTGGTTTTGATCCTATGGTTTTAAAAACAAAAAAATTCATTCATAGGTTCTCAACCTATTTTTGCTATAATAATGTCTATAGATTAAAATCAACTAGTGTTCGACATCGCGCGTTGCGCGATGATTAAACTTTATGTTAACAAAACTATAAAAAATGTTTTTGTTATTTTTATAGATATAGAACATATTGCAAATCCATACACAACAATTTCTTTTAGATAAATATTAGGTTTGAGCATATTCAGTCAATAGAGTTATGAAATATGTTGCATGTGTGATGAAAACTATTAGTAATAACTATAATTTAAATATTTATATATAAAACATTAATAAATGCCGTTTAAAATAAATCAATACAAAAAATAAAAAGTAAATAAAAAATGACTAACATAGTAGAAGATTTCGGATAATCAAGATTCAACACTAATAAATAAAAATTATACATAATTAGATTTAGTTTAAATATTCTACATTTTTTAAATATATTCAAATTGTATCAATAAATACCAAATAAAATCATATTATCAATTATTTATATTATTATAATTAAAATAAGTAATTTAAATAATTTTCATATTAAAATCCAATAATACGATTATTTCTAAAATTATAATCATTTAAAAAAATATGACAACAATTGATTAGATGTAATGAAGTGTTTATATTTATTTATAATATTAATTATTTTATAAGAAAAGACGTAGAAGTCTTTAGATTTTAAGAATTTTTTTTATCAAGGATTCACCTCATTTTTTCGTTTTGTCACTTACAATATTTTCTTCCCCTTTATCGACAATTCCTTGATTATTTGACAATTTGGATCAAAGTTTGTATTGATGTATAGGTCACATGAACACGATTGCATAACATTATCAGTTAGTTTTTCATTTTTCTTGTGTAAATGTGATTCATCAGCTTCATCTACTAAACGGATTGTCTCGGATACATTGTTGACAGTGGTATCGATCTCGTTAGATTATAGCACACCATAAAAATCATATAGAGTCAATACAATAACAAATAACTTAACAATAACCAAATATTAATCTTTTAGCAATACAAATTTAGTTACATAAAATGTGTTAGAGGAAGAGATTGAGAGGTAGATTGGTGTATGACAAAAAGGTTAAAAAACCAATAACATAGCCAACAAAAATAAAAAAACGCTTATGCTTAAATAAGTGAAATGAATGATTAATTAAAATAAAGAAAAGAAAATGAATGGTTAGTAACATTAAGAAAGGAAGATAAAAAGTTAATTTACATAAATGCAATTAGTTGAATGATTAATTAAAATAAATAATGAAAAACAATGGTTAATAACATAGAAAGAGAAAATAAATGGTTAATAACATAAATTGCAACGTGTTTGTAAAATTACTAAAAATGCCTTCATTTTTAATGAAAATACAACTTATATATGAGAATCGAAAAGTCATTAACATGTTCAACATTTAAAAAAATTGAAAATTGAAAAAAATGGAGGAGACAATTTAAGTATTAGAATGTGTCACATCATATCTTTAGATTCATTTTTCATAGATATAGATATTTTCAAGATATCCCATCATTTTTAATGATCATTCTTTATATAGATGTGGATATAGATTTATTATACAAATTAGCCTATATATTGATTAATCTATATATTTATATAATAAGATTGTATATGTAACTTGTAAAAAGTAACTGAAAGGTTTATTCAATTAATGATATATTTTTATTTTCATATAACTCAAAACTTGGAGAAAATAATAATAATGCTTCAAGCTCTCTCAAGATGTCACATTATCTTTTTATGATTCTCTTTTATATAGATATATAGATAGAAGTATTATGTAAATAATAATAAATGATAAGTTATATGGTAGTAAGTTATTATAAGTATTTCATTTATGTATATTGATGGCAATAAGGAATTTTTTATGTGTAAATTAAAAGTTATTACATTGACATGATTAGTGATCATCTTCATCTTATTTTTATTTACCCATTATAATCAATTTCTTATTGTATTCAACTGTTATATACACATTATATATTTAAGTGTTTGTAAATAAAAAAGTTTGATTTTAATCATAGTTAAAATGATTAGTAAAATTTAAACTTAAAAAAATATAGAAAACGAAAAAAAAGAACTCTAAAATCTCAACAAAAGTGAAAAGAAATGTATACTCATATTAGTCTTCTCGAAATAAACCTATTTATAAGTTTCACCTTTGAAATGAAGATGAAAAGGTTGGTAGGTTAAACTTTTTAAAATTACTAAAACAACCCTAACTCAATGAATTTTATCTTTTTAGTATAGGGACGGAAAAGTCTTTACCATATCAAATATTAAAAAAAATCAAAAGTCTTAGAAAAAAGAAAAATGGTCTTATAATACTTAGGAGAGGCCACATCATTATCTTTGGTTTCTTCTTTTATATATATATATATATATTGATTAACGGCTTAGATTGGTTTTCACGGTTCTCAACCTATTTTAGGTTCTCATTTGATTATCGTCCTATATATATATATATAGAGAGAGAGAGGCTCCGTAAAATGCAAACCTTACATTTGTTGCACACCTTACAAACCACAGTCTGCATATGTGCAGAACCAGTCTGCATATGCATACGTGCAAGAATATACATATAATGAACATACATTCATATGGGATAATGCATATATGCAGATTGTGGTTTGTAAGAGGTGCAACAAATACATGGTTTGTATTTGATTTGTACCCTATATATATGTATGTATGTATACAGGGTTGAGTTTCGGTAAGAAGTGCCAAATTTGGTGAAAAACGTAAAAAGTGGATAATAACCGTTGGATGAGAAATGGACGAATATTAAGATGAGATGCACCAAGATACACCGGATCAATTCCCCTGCAATTCATGGGAGAGGGTATTCGATTAAAAGTGATAAATGGTTTAAAAGTGCTTCTCATCAAGAATGACATTTCTTGCATGATCCCATACCTAGGCATGAATCATGTGAGAAGTGCCATTTTTTGTGAGAAGTGCGAGAAGTTCTTTTAGAATCACTTTTAATCAAATACCATCTCATGAATTGCGGCTTAGAAGTGAATTGATCCGGTGCAGTCTGTGCATCTCATCCTAATGTTCATCCAATTCTCATCCAACGGTTGATAACCATTCTCACGCTTCTCACCATATTTGACACTTCTCACCGGAACCCAACTCCACATACCTATACCTATACCTATATATATATATATATATATATATGTAAGTGTGTGTGTGTGTGTGTGAGAGAGAGAGAGAGAGAGAGAGAGATTTGGTTGGGCGCGATCATACCAGGATCCCATCAAAACTCCACACTTAAAACGTATATTGATCAAAATATGAATTGTGCAGTAATTGAGATCAAATCAGATGCGAGTCTAGGTGAAGCTGTTCGGTTGCTATCTCAAAATAAAATTCTAAGTGCACCGGTTGTAGACGTTGACGCACCCGATGATTCGAGTTGGATGGACAGATATCTCGGGATTGTGGAGTTTGCAGGCATTGTCGTTTGGATTCTACATCAGGTAACATTCATATTGATATAATATTATACTACGTTACGTATGAACAAAACACCAACACAAAGGTTTGATCTGAAAATGGTAGGATTTTATGTGTGCAGTCAGAAAAGAATAGTGGAATAGATGCTGCAGATGTATTTGCTAGAGCGTTACAGGAGACCACGGGACCCGCGGTTGCAGCAGCAGCGAGCGGAATTTCTTCCCCAAGATACCGAAGCTCACAGCCTGGTTCTCCTAAAACCGCTGGCAACTTTTTCGAGCTATTGACTTCTTCTGATTTCTATAAAAACACAAAGGTTAAAGACATCTCGGGATCATTTCGCTGGGCCCCGTTTCTTGCTTTGCAACCATCCAACTCCTTTCTCACCATGCTTTTACTGCTATCCAAGTACAGAATGAAGAGCATTCCGGTCGTTGATTTAGGGGAGGGGAAGATCGACAACATTATTACTCAATCTGCAGTATTCCACATGTTGGAGGAATGTGCAGATCTCCAATGGTTCAAAAGCTGGGGATCTAAGAAACTACACCAACTTGGTCTTCCTCTTATGAAATCTAATCGGGTTATTAAGGTCTGCTTGCAACCCTATAAGAACATTTGTAATCTTTCACGTAGGGAGCATATCTAATGTTGGTTTGTTTTCAGGTAGACGAGGATGAACCAGTTCTGCAGGCGTTTAGAATGATGCAAGAGAAGGGAGTTGGTGGGGTGCCGGTGGTTGCTAGCGGCGGAAACAAGATGATTGGTAACATAAGCATCAGAGATATTCAATTTCTCCTAATTGCCCCCGAGATTTACAAAGATTACAGGTTTGTCACAAATACTAACCTCATAGTTTAGTTATTGTTAAAACTGTTAGTGAGAATGTTATTGATATGATATAATGGTGCAGATCGATCACGACAAAGAACTTTGTAACAGCGGTTAAAAACTACTTGAAGGAGAATGAGAAGGCATCACCTGTGATGAGTGGGATGATTAGCTGCAGAAAAGAGGATACACTTAAAGATGTGATTATGAAGCTGGATTCGATGAAGGGTCATCGTATATATGTGGTTGATGAACAAGGGAACCTTGAAGGATTGATAACACTGAGAGATATCATATCTAGGTTAGTACATGAGCCTAGAGGATATTTTGGGGATTTCTTTGATGGTGTTTTGCCCTTGCCTCAAAACTCTAGGGTTTAGGAACAAAAGCTATGACTTCAAGAGAAAAAGTCCTTGAAGGGTGTTTTTGACATCAAGAGTCTCTTGTTAATTTGCAACTTTTCTGTTGCTGCTCTCTCTGTATTTGATTGAATGAATGAAGAAAGATGTATCATTTAATCATGAACTTGGTGTATTCTTGAATGTCACAAGTCTTATAAGTGATTAGATAGCATAAGCTTGTGAAAAGTGTGACAAAGAAAGAGTCAGAAATAGTAAAGATTTGAAAAGGAACCCATGATATTTCATTGAATTTCATAAAGAACATAAAAATTCTACTTGTTTATATCACATTTTTAACATCCAGAAAATCACAATTGAGAACTCAAACTAGATTCAAATCTCGGACCATTAGGTATCTTAAACACTTTGTTCATATCATTTTCCTACGCTACACGACTCTAATATTCATTTTCCTTAAGTAATTGGGAACGCTATGACCACCTACAAGCAAAATAAACATGCTAAACAACCAAAGCCCGTGGATTTAACGTCTTCACAACTAACATCAAGGAGACCATAAAATATATCATACCAGAATCTCAGTGCAACAGCTGATGCATTCATAATGAATGCAAGAAACGATGATGATATAAGTTACATATAGCGGAGGATCTACCATAATACCATACATGTACAAAATTATTAAAGTATATTGAGGTGGGTAATTCACTACCTTCAACCCAAACCCTGTGACACAAACATCAAAAATGATAACCAAATCATCATGCTGGATTCAAGAAGTAAGCAGAATAACAACCACACCCATGATACATAAACATACCTGTTAAGAAAGAGTCTTGCATCCTATGTACCTTTTCTTTTCATGTTGTTCAACTGAACAGCTTGCCCTTCAAATAAATCCAACAGGTAATGCTCTAAATCATCAAGGCTGTATTTGACATATTTTCCAGCATGTCTTCCACTGTCTAGTTGACCCCCGAATCTCCCCACAAATGCACGGTATGCAGGAAGCACCTTCTCAGATATGGATATTCGAAGTTCTTCCCTGAGTTGATCATCAGCCACTTTCCAACTTGATTGTATCCTGTAAATATCTTCAAAACAGGCGTTGAAGTTCTTGAATCTTTCTTTAAGAACCAACTTGGAGGCACTACTTGATCCCCCACCAATCCCTTCATCTTTCAAACACAACAACGCCTTTCCCCAAGCTGCCCTAAGGTAACTCGTGTGCCATTGACGAATCTGCCCACGATGTTTGCGAATCCACCTGTCACCCAGAAGGTTTCTGAGTTCAGAGTCTTTTACTTTCTGAACAATGTAAAGGATGTTATTCATCAAGAATATGTATCGCATGGCGCTATCATCATACAACCTTGATTTCTCCTCAAGTTTTGATTCCAATGAAGTAATTAACGACAGCAGGCGGCATGAAACAGGAGATAAAGTATCACCACTGTCAATATCATCGAGTTCAGAAGAACCACGATCAAGATCTTGACTGTTTGGCAACAAAGCATTCAGCGAATCGCTATAATCAACCAATAACTTGATATAATTCATCACATAACGGCTTAATGGATGAATATCGCCACCTAATATAGCCCTTCTTGAACTTTCACTCTTCACAGCATTCTCAAGCTCCACAAACGTTCCAATGGCTGCCTCACCTAGTCCACTCAAAACCCCCTTCACCTCGTTGCAAACTAATTCTCCAGATTGATCAGTGAATAAAGTTTCAAAATCCGGCAAAACATCTGCAACCACCTCATACATGTCAAGAATCCGAAAGAGCTTCTCGGAAGATCTTTGCCCAATGGCGACGGCCTCCCCGAAATTCAACAGCTGCATCACACATCCTTTCGTCGTCTCAACGAAGCTGATCTCTTTGATAAGTTCGGACTCGCTGAACACTTGTTCGCAAAGCCGTTTTTCCCCAAACAGAAGAACCTTGACTACGATTTTAACGGCTTGAATCCATTTCTTCATTTTCTCATCCAAAATTTTCCATTCAATCCTCTGTACCTCCTCAATACTAAGCCTCTCTACTCCGAGAAGGGACAAACACTCATCAAGTACATCACGGCGAACGTTACTGTAAACCTGACAACACTCTTTTTCATATCCAGACCTAATCATCCGATCGGCGATGGCCTTAAGCTCTTTAATTGCTTCAGGATGGATCAAATCCACAAAAACATCGCCTCCTAAGCTCGGACCTCTTTCGTGATGATAACCACTGCTGCCTCCTTGATCCTCCTCGCGAAAACTGTCGAAATCGTCTCCAATTTCAATCTCGTTTGACGCAAATGAAAGCGAACCCTTACGGATCGATCCGTACAGCCGATCTATGTCGAGAGGGACTGTGTTACGGATCAAAATATGAAGAAACTCATCCTCGAGCCTCGACATAGCCAACTGGAGCGCGTTCTCAGCTCGATCCATGGTCTCGGTGTCGCCATCGGATTGAATATTCAGGTCTTCCGTGAATTTGATAATCGTATCAACAGCTTCCAAATACTCGGTAGCCTCTGTAGGAGACTCCTCCCACGGCGACGAGTTCCTAGACGATGGCTCACCAAGACCTCCAGAATCATGCCGGAGAATCACCTTCTCCGCCGTTTCAAACCGATGATCGATTTCTTCACCAGCGGCACCGCCGTCCATCAAATCGGTGATGTTAGACAAACGATTATCAAAACTGGAGAGGATCAAGATCATATCCTCCGTGGCCTTCGTGTTGATGTTGAGGCTCTTCACGATTTGCTGAGCCGTGGCCAAAACTCTATCTTGTCCTTCTATGGTTGCCGCCATCACCTGTAGAGGGTTTATTATAGACGAAATTGTGCAATAATTAGGGTTGTTCAATAAAGGATAGGAATAGGAAGGGGAAAGGGAAAGGACTGTGTGTGTGAAGATCGACGGTCGTGAAATTAAGACAGTGATCGACGGTGGATTAGGACCACCGGCAGAGTGGATATTTTGCGAAGAAAACGGTGGGGGTGGGTGGTTGGCCGGCCGGAATCGGTCATGTCAAATTCATTGTAGGAAAAAGGGTTTTTATTTATATCATGTGAGTGAGTCTGAGGGTGGAATGGAATGGAATCATATTTAACTCACATGTCAATGTGAGTTAAAGTTTACCCATCTAATTTAGCTTCATCAAAAATTATATTAAAATGAAATAAAAGTATGGATATATTTTGGACAATAATATTTTTAATAAATGAAATAAATATATTACATATGTTTGGATAAAAGAAATATTGATACTAGTTCCAGATTTGATTAAAAAATTTAAAACTTTTTTAAAATAGATAATTAAAATTAGTTTATTTTCATTTTAAAAATTACAATATAAATTATATTATTAATTTCATAGATTGTTATTGGTAGGAAAAATAAAAATAATTATTTTTATAGTTAATAATTTTTTAAGAGTTCTTCAAAATTTGGAGAATTTTCCCTTTTTTTATTTAAGATTTTAGGAAATTTGTTAAAGCAAAAAGTCCCAAATCTTCATTTTAGAGACTCTGTTTGAAATTTTACATGGAAAAATAAATATATTTTTCTATAATATTTGTGTTTTTTTTATCAATATAATATTTGTGTTTAAAAGTAGAAATTAACGATAAATTGTAAATTATAGACACAAAAATCATAATTTATAAACCATAAAGACAAATATAGTAATTTTATAAACGAACCTGCATAAAAATGATTCGAATACCATGGTTAAAATAATAAAATGATACCCACTAAATTGTATGATTTATTTATTTGTGTATTTAAATAAAAACACTTTGTCAATAAAAAAAAATACATTGGTTTTACATATATATAAATTATAATGATTATACATGTATTTTTACTACACCTCAGTAGTTGATGAAATATATTTCAATTTACCTAAAAAATATTTAATTGTGGATTTTTTTAACTTGGATGAAATTAAAATAAAAAAATCCACAATTATCACCGTCAAATTTTAATATTTCTTTTATCTACAAAAAAATTAATTAATTATTAAATGGGGAATATGTTAGAGAAGAATGTAACTTTTTTGAATATTTTGACTTTTGATTCATCATTTTAGAGAATCTGTTAAAGATGCTTTTATTTGACGGCAAATACTAATTATTAAAATATAGTCTCAAAAGTTAAAATTTCTAAAAAGAATTATATTTATATTTAGCTCCAATGGATTCTCTATTTTAGAGGTTAAAATATTATTTAAATTTATAATTCCAATACATCTTTTAAAAAGAATTTGTAAAAACTAATAATAATCCAACCCTATTGGTAGGAATTAATAAAAAATAATTTCTCTCTCCATTTACCAAGTTTTAGATAATTCTTTAAACTTGGAGTTTTTCATAGTTTTCTCTATTTTAGAGAACAATATAGAAAAATTGTTGAAGCAATTTAAAGAACAAAAGTTTAATTTTCTCTATTTTAAAGAAATTGTCAGAGATAGACTAAGATTCAAAGTTCGAGATGATTACTTTCAAGGTTCTAATCCAAAACGTTCTTTAAAAAAACGAATAATATATAGGAAAATTATCAAAATAGTCAACATTTTATAAGTGTCATTTCATAACTTGTGAAAATATAATTTTTTATTAAGATATAATTTTAATCATATTTAATATAAAAAAAGTAAATTTCGTAAATTGTTAAATAGTCAATTAATACCATCCACACACCTGCAAGATCATATTTCTTTCTAAAGTGCCACATCAGCTTTGCAATAACACCTTTCACACACATTCAATACCAAACTTCTTTCTAAACTAATAAATTATTGTAACACCCTGAAATTTCGGGTAAATTTAAACCTGAATAATTTGCGAAAATGAGCTAAATGACATAGACAAATCACCCAAAAGGGGAAGTAATATTGTGGCGTTTACATTACAATTAATCGAACGGAATAAGTTCTACAACCTACTAATCTAGACTTAGAAAAGTTCAGATTAAATACGGGTGTTGCTATTTCGTCCTCAAAAGTATGTTAATCTATACACCAAAAGTTCGCCTCTATGTCCATCCAAAAATGCTATCTCTCTTCTCCACTATTCCCTCAACCCCGGGAAGAACCACCGCTAGGAAGGCCTGCTTAAACACAAACATACAAAAGAAGTGTTAGCCAAGAGCCTAGCCATATTGTAATTTCATAATAAAGATCATTCGTACAATACATAAGGTGTTATCTCGTACGTTACCGTTTAGCCGCTCGTTACATTATTTCATCATAAGGCATCAACCCAAACTAGGTCTTTAGCCCAATAAGACATCAGCCATACTAGGTCTATAGTCCATTAAGACATCAACCATACTAGGTCTTTAGTCCATTAAGACATCAACCATACTAGGTCTTTAGTCCATTAAGACATCAACCATACTAGGTCTTTAGTCCATTACAATACCATCCCAATATCAACACAATATCAAGTCCTAATTCACTTTAAATAACAATGTTAGAAACGACTATAATCATAAAAGCATCATTTTACACATGTAATCATCATATTGTTACCAATGCTACAACCCTAGCTTTTACCCTTTTTTATACTTGGAATCACAAGAAATAAAGGGTGTATATATTCAAAACATCCTTCTACACCACCCATCCATTTCATTCCTCCTCTAATTAAAACAATCCTCATATTTAAACTCTAATCTTCTCAAAAGGGAAGATTATGTCACATATCATAAGAGTAATAAAATAACAAGTAAATAAGCAAGTTATTCAAGAAATGTACACACACAAACATTTATAAGCTTAGTGAGTCTAGAAACTCACCTTAATAGGTTTGTCAAGTGAAAACCTACTCTCTTGGAAAACTCTAGAATTAGAGACTTGGTGACTTGAATGCTCTTGTACTCTAGATCTATCCCTTCCTTCCTTGCTTTAATTACAACCCAAGTTGGTGGATTGGTAGATTTGAAACCCTAGCTTTCATAAGTGAGGAGAGAGAGAGTGTTTGGGGTTGAAATCGCCAAAGGGAAGGAGAGGTCGAGCTAGCTGGAAAAATGACTGAATAAATCGAACTAAACCCTAAAATCCTGTTTTTCATGTTGTACATCGGACCACACTCGCGACCTTGCCACCAACGACTTTGCCCAGGGCATTGTCGCGGGGCAATGTCGCTGCTCATGTACCAGGTTCTGTTCGATTTCGTCCCATGCCCTCCCATGGCCGCGACTTTGACCTTCGCGACTATGCCACGACATAGTCGCCCCCGGCCTGCACCCTGCTGTTTCGTCGATGTTTTCGAGATAGAAACGCCCCCGCCACCCTACGTGAGGTGTTCATGCACACACACACTCATATACAGTCCCATGCATGGCTAACCGGAGTGCTAAAGATGATTATGTACCAGCTCACAAGATTAAAAGTACACAACGAATCACTTTAGACGTAAATACGTAATGAACAAAATCTTAGTATTCCATAAAAAGTAAGGCTAAGGAGTTTTGTTTTACTCGCAAGAAATTTGGGATGTTACAATTCTCCCCAACTTGAAAGATGATTTCGTCCGCGAAATCCTTAATTAAGTAAACAAGTGAGGGTATCGGCTCTTCATGACTTCTTCCGGTTTCCAAGTCACGTTAGCACCACGGTGGTGCTTCTATTGTACTTTGACCTTGACTACTTCCTTGTGTCGAAGTTTCGTAATCGCTCTATCCAAAATAGCTTCGGGTTTCTCGATACAACGGTTGTCATCCACCCGGATCTCCGACAATGGTATTACGCTCTCTCCTTCTTCCGCCAAAAACTTGCGTAGATAACACACGTGAAAGGTAGGATGGATTCCATCCATTTCCGGCGGCAAGTCTAATTTGTACGCTTGCAAACCAATCCGCTCCAAAACGGTGAACGACCCTAAGAAACGGGGACTCAACTTCCCACGCTTTCCAAAACGTATCAAGCCTTTCCAAGGGGATACCTTTAGCATTACCCACTCCCCAACTTGGAATTCTATCGGTCTCTGCTTCTTGTCAGCGTAACTCTTTTGACGATCTTGAGCCGCCTTCAAGCGTTCTCGGATTTCCTTAACCTTATCTGCCGTTTGTTGCACAATTTTTGGACCCGCAAATTGTTTTTCCCCCGCTTCCAACCAACATACCGGGGTCCGACACTTCCGACCATACACTGCTTCAAAAGGTGCCCTACCAATTCTCGAGTGGTAGCTGTTGTTGTAAGCGAATTCCACTAGGGGTAAGTGTGTATCCCAATTTCCACCGAAATCGATCACACACGACCTTAGCATGTACTCCAAGGTTTGTATTGTTCGTTCGCTTTGCCCATCCGTTTGCGGATGGTATGCCGTGCTCAAATTCACTCTCGTACCTAGTTCTTCTTGCAAGGACTGCCAAAATCTAGAGGTGAACCGGCTATCACGGTCAGAGACTATTGACACGGGTACGCCATGTCTCGACACAACTTCGTCGATATACAATTTCGCCAGTTTGTCAATTGGTGAAGCTTCTCGCATAGCTAAGAAATGAGCACTCTTCGTTAGACGGTCCACTATTACCCAAATGGTGTCGTTGCCTCTAGCCGTCCTTGGTAATTTGGTCACGAAATCCATGGTGATCTATTCCCACTTCCACTCGGGGATCTCCAACGATTTTAAGCTCCCATACGGTCGTTGATGCTCGGCCTTTACCAACGAACAAGTCACACATGTTTCCACATAACGAGCCACGTCTAACTTCATAACCGGCCACCAGTAATGTAACTTTAGGTCTCTATACATCTTCGTGCTTCCCGGATGTATGGAGTACTTGGATTTATGAGCCTCATCCATGAGTAGTCCTCGGCTCCCTCCAATTTTAGGCACCCACACTCGCCCATTGAATAGTTTGATACCACGGCTATCTTCCGTCAAGAGTAGCTTTTGCTTAGTCATCCCTTCTACTTTGAGGTTTTCCTCCAACAACGCCTCGGCTTGCGCCGTCTTAATCTGCTCTATAAGACTCGACACTAGTTCAATCCTTGAGAGACTCGCCCGGAGACTTCCACTATACTCCTTCCGACTTAAGGCATCGGCAACCACATTGGCCTTACCCGGGTGATAAAGTAACTCACAGTCGTAGTCCTTTAGTAGTTCCAACCACCTTCGTTGCCTCATGTTCAATTCTTTTTGGTCGAAGACATACTTCAAACTCTTATGATCTGTGTATAACGTACACTTCGTGCCATAGAGATAATGTCGCCACAACTTTAACGCGAACACTACCGCCGCAAGCTCCAAATCGTGAGTGGGGTAATTCTTCTCGTGTTCCTGAAGTTGTCTTGACGCGTAAGCGATTACCTTTCCTTTTTGCATCAACACACAACCCAAACCCATCTTTGATGCGTCACTATATACCACAAAGTCCTCCGATCCCTCGGGCAGGGATAGAATCGGGGCCTCACACAACTTCTTTTGTAGAGTCCGAAACGCCTTTTCTTGATCTTCCGTCCAAACGAACTTTACATTCTTTCGCGTCAAGCGTGTCAAGGATGAAGCAATCTTGGAGAAATCTTGAATAAACCTTCGGTAATATCCCGCGAGGCCCAAGAAGCTTCGTATTTCCGATGGTCTCTTAGGTGGTTCCCAATTCATCATTGATTCTATTTTGGAAGGATCTACTTTCACGCCGTCCCTTGTGACTACATGACCCAAAAATTGGACTTCTTCCAACCAAAAGTCACACTTGGAGAATTTTGCGTACAACTTCTCCTTTCGTAGGACTTCCAACACTTCTCAAAGATGTTGCTCGTGATCCACTTCGTCTCTAGAATATATCAAGATGTCGTCAATGAACACGATGACCGACTTGTCGAGGAATGGCCGACACACCCGGTTCATCAAGTCCATGAACACCGCCGGCGCATTTGTCAACCCAAAAGGCATCACCAAGACTCATAATGACCGTACCGCGTCCTAAAGGCCGTCTTTGGGACGTCGCCTTCTTTTACCTTCACTTGGTAGTAACCCGACCGTAAGTCGATCTTTGAAAAACACCCCGCTCCTTGGAGTTGGTCAAACAAATCGTCGATTCTAGGAAGTGGATATTTATTCTTCACGGTCACCTTATATAACTCCCTATAATCGATACACATCCTCATCGTGCCATCTTTCTTCTTCACAAATAAGATCGGTGCTCCCCAAGGAGATGAACTCAGCCTCACGAACCCCTTCTCCAACAGTTCCTGAAGTTGTGCCATCATTTCTTGCATCTCGGATGGGGCCAACCGATAAGGAGCTCTTGCTATCGGGGCCGCTCCCGGGATCAAGTCTATTTTGAACTCCATTTGCCGGTCCGGTGGCAAACCTGGCAAGTCCTCCGGAAATACGTCGAGAAACTCGCGCACGACCCTCACGTCTTCAAGTTTCTTCTTCTCTAACTTGGCATCGATTACAAAAGCTAAGAATGACGAACATCCCTTCAGCAAACATTTGCGTGCTTTTAACATGGAGATGATCGCTACATCCCCTTTCCTACGCTCACCAAAAATAGTCACCATACCCCCGTCCAACTTAGGGATACGTATTAACTTCTTTGCGCAAACAATTTCAGCTTGGTTCGTGGTTAACCAATCCATCCCGACTACCACATCAAATCCTCCAATTACCATAGGCATCAAATCAATTGGAAATTCTCTTCCTTCAATTTCTAACTTTCAACCCTTCAAAACCTCAAGAAACTACCACTTGTCCGCCGTCCGCTATTTCTACCACTATAGCATCTTCTAAACTACTAGTGAGCATAGACAATCTTGAAAGAAAAGAGTCCGACACAAAAGAAAAGCTCGCACCTGAATCAAATAACACACGTGTAGGCACAAAGTTTAGGAGAAACGTACCCGACACCACATATGTTGAGGCCTTCGCCTCATCCCCCATCATCTGGAACGCTCGTCCCGTCGCCCTCGGAGGGTCCACCTTCTTCCCTCCGCTTTCCCCAGTCTTCATTTTCGGGCACTCACTTCTAATGTGTCCCGACTCTTTGCATTCGAAGCAGGTGATTTCCTTGGCCGGGCAATCGTTGCGGACATGCCCCGGCTTTCCGCACTTGTAGCAAGTCACCCTGCTTGATTTGCATTGACCATGATGCTTGCTTCGCCATCTGGAGCACCACCTAGCTTCGTGCCTAGGGTCAGCCCTTCGGTAGTTGTCACTAAAGGATCTCGGCTTCTTGGAGGGTGCCGAACTACCCTCCCATTTCCTCTTTTCCGGGATCCGGTTCGTCATCTCTCGGTCCCGACTGTACGCATCTTCAACCAACTGAGCTTCCTCGATTGCCTCACGAAGAGTGGAGGCCTTAGATACTCGGACCATTGTCATCATGTCCGAAGGTAGGCCTTTGATGTAAGCCTTGATTTTCTCTTTCTCATTTGGGACCAGATGCCCCACCAGCCCCAACTTATCCATGAATAATCGGTTGTACTCTTTCACCGGCATATTTCATTTCTTTAAATTTCGAAAACTTTCTTCAATCCGGTCCATGGCCCTCTCATTACAGTACTCCTCCAACACTTTCTTCTTGAACGTTGGCCAACTCAGTTTGGCCAAAACGGAGGGCTCGAGTGAGGTGGAGTAGACGTTCCACCAAGTGAGGGTCGCCCCTCTTAGCAGTTGTGAGCCAAACTTGGCCTTTTGATTCTCTCCGCATTCGCTCGTGCGGAAGGCCTGCTCCATTTCCCTTATCCAGTTCATGCACACAACTGGATCATCCGTGCCCTTAAACTCGGGCGGTCGGCAACTAAGAAAGGTTTTGAAAGAACAAGTCTTCCCCGCTGGTCCAGTTCCCAAGGTTCCCAATCCGTCGGTGGGAATTTCATTTCCTCCAGATCCGTCCATCAGAATATTTTCGGCAACCGTCTCATGCTTACGGTTGCTCGCATCCCGATCCTCTATAAATTTCAGAAACTGCTCTTGTTGTTGATTCATGGCCTTGTTCATGGCCGCCATCATCCTGTCCATCATTCGTTTCTCAGCTGTAGCCTCTTCCATAATTGGATCAGATGTCTCCAAATTACGTCGGGGAATGTGCTCAGTTCTCCCTCCCAAAACGGTATTAATCAGCGGGGGTACCGTTGTCGTCGTTATCATGACCGTCCACCCTACTACGGGTATTAACCATCGAAGTCTGCCACTCAATCGAGAATAAGGTGAGAGATAGGCTAAATGAATTTACACATAAGGGATGTACCAACACATGCATCAATCATCATAACAATAGCAGTCTAAGCATACTCATGCAATGATACATTCATAATAGCAGTAGCTAATTGAGATTATGAACATACTTCACATAAGGATTCTCGTTACCAAGGTCACAACTTTCAATTTATGTACTTCCGTCGACTCTAAGACCATCCTATCTTAGAAGTTCTACCCAAGATCGCTGATTCATACTTAATCCTTTTCAGTTTAAGTCTAGGCAATTAGCAACATACCAAGTTCACTTAAACTACTGCTCTGATACCAACTTGTAACACCCTGAAATTTCAGATAAATTTAAACCTGAATAATTTGCGGAAATGAGCTAAATGACATAGACAAATCACCCAAAAGGGGAAGTAATATTGTGGAGTTTACATTACAATTAATCGAACGGAATAAGTTCAACAACCTACTAATCTAGACTTAGAAAAGTTCAGATTAAATACGGGTGTTGCTATTTCGTCCTCAAAAGTATGTTAATCTATACACCAAAAGTTCGCCTCTATGTCCATCCAAAAATGCTATCTCTCTTCTCCACTATTCCCTCAACCCCGGGAAGAACCACCGCTAGGAAGGCCTGCTTAAACACAAACATACAAAAGAAGTGTTAGCCAAGAGCCTAGCCATATTGTAATTTCATAATAAATATCATTCGTACAATACATAAGGTGTTATCTCGTACGTTACCGTTTAGCCGCTCGTTACATTATTTCATCATAAGGCATCAACCCAAACTAGGTCTTTACCCCAATAAGACATCAACCATACTAGGTCTATAGTCCATTAAGACATCAACCATACTAGGTCTTTAGTCCATTAAGACATCAACCATACTAGGTCTTTAGTCCATTAAGACATCAACCATACTAGGTCTTTAGTCCATTAAGACATCAACCATACTAGGTCTTTAGTCCATTACAATACCATCCCAATATCAACACAATATCAAGTCCTCATTCACTTTAAATAACAATGTTATAAACGACTATAATCATAAAAGCATCATTTTACACATGTAATCATCATATTGTTACCAATGCTACAACCCTAGCTTTTACCCTTTTTATACTTGGAATCACAAGAAATAAAGGGTGTATATATTCAAAACATCCTTCTACACCACCCATCCATTTCATTCCTCCTCTAATTAAAACCATCCTCATATTTAAACTCTAATCTTCTCAAAAGGGAAGATTAGGTCACATATCATAAGAGTAATAAAATAACAAGTAAATAAGCAAGTTATTCAAGAAATGTACACACACAAACATTTATAAGCTTAGTGAGTCTAGAAACTCACCTTAATAGGTTTGTCAAGTGAAAACCTACTCTCTTGGAAAACTCTAGAATTGGAGACTTGGTGACTTGAATGCTCTTGTACTCTAGATCTATCCCTTCCTTCCTTGCTTTAATTACAACCCAAGTTGGTGGATTGGTAGATTTAAAACCCTAGCTTTCATAAGTGAGGAGAGAGAGAGTGTTTGGGGCTGAAATCGCCAAAGGAAAGGAGAGGTCGAGCTAGCTGGAAAAATGACTGAATAAATCGAACTAAACCCTAAAATCCCGTTTTTCATGCTGCACATCGGACCACACTCGCGACCTTGCCCCCAGCGACTTTGCCCAGGGCATTGTCGCAGGGCAATGTCGCTGCTCATGTACCAGTTTCTGTTCGATTTCGTCCCATGCCCTCCCATGGCCACGACTTTGACCTTCGCGACTATGCCACTGCATAGTCGCCCCCGACCTGCACCCTGCTGTTCCGTCGATGTTTTCGAGATAGAAATGCCCCCACCACCCTACGTGAGGTGTTCATGCACACACACACACACACACACACACACACACACTCATATACAGTCCCATGCATGGCTAACCAGAGTGCTAAAGATGATTATGTACCAGCTCACAAGATTAAAAGTACACAACGAATCACTTTAGACGTAATGAACAAAATCTTAGTATTCCATAAAAAGTAAGGCTAAGGAGTTTTGTTTTACTCGCAAGAAATTTGGGATGTTACAATTATAATATAAATAATATAGATAATTAAAATTATTTTTGTTTTCTTTTACTATATTTTGTGTAAATATAATTTAATTAACAAATAAAATACATGGATATATTGAAAGCATGCAACGTTTACTAAAATACAAATATTACACAAAATACACAATAATATTATTGTACAATAATATTTATGTTGTATTTACTTATGTAATTTTTTTGATGTTTGTGTACGTTTATCTATTAGTATTTGTGTTTTCGTAATTTTTACATTAATGTACTTTTAATTTAGCAGTTTAAATAAAAAACATTGCATAAAAATATCATTTTTTTAAAATAAAGCGTGGATAAGAAGTTTTAATAAAAATATTAAAAAAATAATGTTCAAATAAACTAATAAATGAATTAAATTTAATAAATATATTAATAATTAATGTTTAAACAAACAAATTTAATCAATTAAATTAAACAAAACCTTACAACCCCTTTCTTTCACAATACTAATTTGTTGGGTTTTTTTGAACTTTTCCCTTGTTTAAGATATAATATTTGTGAAACACCTTTCTAATTGTGAAAGAAATGAGTTGTCTTACAAGACCTTGCAAGCCACATGTCATGCCATGTCATCTTGCAAGGAGTCTTGCAAGACGTGTGTGGATGCTCTATGATATTTTTGAGACGACATGATTCACTTGTTTTATTTATGTGAGGTTATCTTGAATAGGTTCTTTTTAAGTATATTTCAGGAATAAGAGAATTCCTTTTCATTTGCTTATAAAATATATATGGTTATAATTCGAGATTCTTCTAAAACGTACCATTCATTCATGTTCTCTTGATAAAAAGTGAAACGCATGATTCAATTATATTACATACATTATTCTTGTGATATTTCTTGAAAAAGAGAAAGATACTCTTGATATTTATCATTCATGTTAGTTTCTTAGGAAAATTGTATGATTATATAGTGGTGACATGATATACAAGCTTACAAACCACTGACACTTTTATGCATTATGTTGGGTCATCAAAGATTTGAAGATAACCTCCCGATCTCCTAATTTATCATACTTCATACTTAGAATATTTTGAGGTTCTTTTGTAATAATGTAACGTCCCAAAATCCGGGCTAATTTGAACCTTAAATTTCAACAAGTTATGATAAAATAAACTTCAACTTTCATATATATATATATATATATATATATAGCAAGTGAATTAACCACTAGGAGTGCATTTACAAGTACAAAATTCTTCAAATAACATATTAATCTAATTATGCCACTATAATCAGATTAACTAAGTTATCTAAGCAATCCTTCAAAATCTCCTTCTGTTAATTGACTTTTCCGCTATTCCAAAACGCTCGTCCCACATCCCTTTTACTTTCCCGAGTTGGTACCTGGTAAGAAAACATTATATTGAAACGATTAGGCCAACGCCTAGTGAGAACATTCGTTTCCACAATAATATTTGCAAAATCAATGTAAACACGTTATAACCAACCTGATTACCCTTTTCTTACCATACGTGTAACTCTTTTTCCGTTAACACAATTTTACCTAAGTCCATGAATATGACTGACACACATTCCATCATCATATCATGTCTCGGAGCCATTCTACGAATCTTCACTGATTCTAGAGTGTGCTCTTAATCCGGAAATCGCAATATACACATGCCCATTTCCACTTGTGATATAAATATATATTCCAGAAATCGCAATATACACATGCCCATTTCTGTTTATATCTAAGAAATAACAATATACACATGCCTATTTCTTAGAAAGGAAGTAGAGATTACAATATACACATGCCAATCTCTTTCTTTCCTTAGAAATCAGGAATTACGTTTATCCCATGATTTCTTACACACATCAGAATAATGACTAATCTTCATCTATTCCACGTGTACATAACCATTAGTGCCTATGATCCATTACACTTTACTAACGTATATGCATAACAACATATCACACCACATCTCATATCATATTCTTAACTCTGAGAATACTAGATAACCTATCGCATTTTCATCCTAAAATGCCCCCCCCCCCCCTTCGGTGACTTAGCACGGGGGTTCCGCTACCCGGTTAGCGGATGGGGTCAAGGGGCAGCGCCCCGAGAATTTTTTTAGAAAACTTAACCAGACAAAACATCCGGAAACTGCATCCAGACATCAGAACCTAACATTCTCAATTTCTCAAAAGTGTCCGGACAACAGGGGTTTCCGGATAACTTTGACTATCCGGGCAACTAAACTTTCCGGATAAGTACAACTCACCAGGTAAACCATACTTTCCGGATACCTTCTAATCTGGACAACATCCGGAGACTAAGACAATCCGGATACCATCCGGTAACTAATTCTATCCGGATACTTACAAGAAGATTGAAACTTACCGGATACTCTGCACGTCCGGAAACATTCTTCACAGGGGTTTCCGGATACGACTTTTCATCCGGAAACTTCGGTCTGCAGCCTAAAATTCGATCTAATTCGATTTCTGTTCTATTCAGCTCAGTCCAAACCATTCCATACAGTCCACAAACAGTTTATACAACTATGACAAGATTTAATTTAACATATAAACACTGATTTATGCAAACAACAAATGAACTCACCTTTTTGTTGCAAAACACACTTTGCTGCACAAATCCAATCCCAATCTGCTGTTAAAGATTCTGAAAACTTAACCAATAAACAGGTTCGTTCACAATCATATATCTACAACAGGAATGAGATATTATCTCTATCTCAGTTCCTTTATCCAACACACTTTCAACAATTGACTAAACACACCCTCAAGTTCCAATTCTCAAAGTTAACATAAAACTTTGTTTAATTATCTTTTAACCCCATTTATATATATATATATATATCTTCAATACACTTCAAGGTTTAAACCAAAATACAATAGATCCCAATCCTCATTAAAATAATATTATTGAAAATTCAGGATGTTACAATACTCCCCAACTTGAAAATGATTTCGTCCTCGAAATCAGAATCAGGTAAATAGATGGGGATACCTATCCTTCATATTCTCTTCCGACTCTAATGTAATGACCCAGACCTTTTTCGAAGTGTTTTGCGTTTGGTGTGGAGTTTTAAGTAGAAGTAGAAGTTGAGGGGCTAGTTGGTAAATAGGAGTTGGGGTATAAAAAGGCACAAAACCCTAGAGGACATGCCATTTTCCTGATTTGTCTATGTTTGTTGGCGGCTGATTCTAGAGAGAAAGGGAGGAGAAAAAGGGTTTTGGTGAAGGTTTTGTGCATTGGATTGAGAGGAGCATCAAGCATTGAAACTGGAAGAAGGATTCAAGATTTGGATTTCGTTCTGCAATCAATCAAACTAGGTAATTCGAAGCCCAGATTCCTACCTTGTTGCTATGTTTTGATTGTTAGAATGTTAGTGAGTTCTTGCTAAAAGTCATTCAAGACTCCTAAAGAAGGTTAAGGATCATTAAAACAAGTTTAATCAGTAAAGTTTGTGGAGAAATGGTTATAGATGCTTAAGTAAGTGATTCGTCGCATTATATTACTGATTTCAGAGTGTTTAGTAAGATTTCGAACCAATTAGTTCACCCAGCAGTCGTCCGGAAACCTTCAAGTATGAAGGTGTCCGGGTGAGTGTCCGGGAAGTTCTTGACCGTAGTGTAGAAGGTGTCCGGACATAGAGTTGTCCGAAAAATCTATGTCGTCCGGATAAGAGTCGTTGTCCGGGTACTATTCGGTATCCGGAAAAGTGAGGTTATCCGGTAACCTGTCCGGAAAAGTGTGGTTATCCGGAAATCAGAGGTGTCCGGACATTTTAGTGTCCGGTAAGTAGAAACGTCCGGAAAGTGAGAGTGTCCGGTAAGTGGTATCCGAACAGTTTGGTTAGTCAGCTTATGTGTTTATCCTTTAACCCAGGTAGATCGTTTGGGGAGTACAGAGCAAAGTAGGAGGGAAGTAAGCACATCATGTGAGTTTTCTAAACTAAAACGCGTGGATTTTAACATGTTTTCTAAAGCAAGTACATGATGAGAAATGCCATGTTTTATTCTTATGCTTTAAATTGCATGAAAGTTGTTTACAGTTTTAAATAAGATTTGTGTATGATTTGTGGGGCGGGCCTATCCCGTGTATGATTTATGGGGCGGGCCTATTCCGTGAATGCTTTTATGTGAAAGTTTTATGTGAGATGTATGCATACATTGTGTAGACGTAAATTGGCTAAGTCGGGGGGAGGTTCCTCCAGTACTCACGTCGGGGGGAGGTTCCGTTTATGCCATGGGAGTGAGTCCCAGTAAGGCAGCGTGATACTGACTCGTTGTCACCCTCGGGTGACTTCAGGGTGCCATTTACGGGAGCGGATTTATCCGTGAAAGATTTTTACTGATCAGCTTTGTGAAAGTTTATTATTGAAAGTCTTGTATACATTTGAAAGTTATGAGAAAGTTTTATGCAAAGATATTTGAAAGTTAGAAACTGTTTTTTTAAAAGTTTTGAGGACTGTCAGGAGGGACTCACTAGACCTCATGGTCTAACCCTCGCATTTTCCAAACTAAACTTTTTTCAGGCAAGCAGATTGCATGAGGCTCAGGTAGTCGAGCAAGAGCAGGATAGAGCACGGATGCAGATAGAGATATCGTCACTCATATTCTAGTAATAGTTATTCTTAGTTGTGTATAGGTTGTTTCCGCCAACCTAAGTTGTTTAGTCAGATGTAAAGAAATTTTATGGATCCAGTTTTGTAATTGTTTAATATTAATGCTAGTTATGCTTAATTTAGACTGGGTTGTTACATCTAAAGTCACATTAGCACCTCGATGGTGTTTCCACTGTACTTTCAACATAGCTACTTCCTTGCAATTACGTAGCTTTCTAACCAATCTTTCCAAAATTGCCTCTGGTTCTTCCACACAACGACTCTTTTCATCCACTCTTACATCAGTTAGTTCACATCTTCCTCTTCGGCTAGACATTTCCGAAGATAACAAACGTGGAAGGTATTGTGGATTCCTTCCAATTCAGGTGGAAGATCCAGCTGATAAGCTTGCAATCCGACCCTCTTAGTGATAGTGAAAGGTCCTAGAAAACGAGGACTTAACTTCCCACGTTTACCAAACCTTATCACACCTTTCCATGGGGATACCTTAAGCATCACGCGCTCCCCAACTTGGAATTCTTTTGGTCTTCTTTTCGGATCAGCATAACTCTTTTGTCTATCTTGAGCTGCTTTCATATGCTGCCGAATTTCTTTCACTTTATCTGCCGTTTGTTGTACCAGTTCCGGACCAGCAAACTGTTTATCTCCGGCTTCTAACCAACACACCGGCGTTCTACATTTCCGACCATACAAAGCTTCGAAAGGTGCTCTTCCAATACTGGAATGATAACTATTGTTATATGCGAACTCTACCAAAGGTAGATACGCATCCCAGTTACCTCCAAAATCCAATACACATGACCTGAGCATGTCTTCCAAAGTTTGAATGGTTCTTTCGCTTTGCCCGTCAGTTTGCGGATGATAAGCAGTACTCAAATTAACTTTCGTACCCAATTCCTCTTGTAGTGATTGCCAAAATCCCGAGATTCATTTTTTGTATTTTTCACGATATGCTCTCTCACTCATTCTCTCATCTAGTTAGGGTTTCATCTTGAAACTAGATTAGGGTTTCTTCATTTTCTTTAGTTGTATTGTAATTTCTATTTCTGTTGATAATAAAAGTTTGGTTAACGTTTTCAAGACATCTTGGGTCCAATCCAACTTGCGTAGTCGTTAGGTTGAAAACTAGGACCAATTTAAACGCAATGGTTCTAACCAATCCAATCTAGAACCACATTTTTTTAAAATCTATTGTTACTTCCGTTGAAGCAAGTTTGAACATCGAATTTTTAAAAATGGGTTTTTGATACGACTTTGACCAGTCTTGCGCTTATTCTACTTCTGGTCATTTTCTAAACATGTCCTTAAACGGTGCTTGGTCTAAACCGGGGTTCTAAAAGGCATCCTTCATGGCATAAGATGTGTCTCTTTCTTTACGGTAAGGCCTGTAGCATTTGTGTAAGATGTGGTTCACGCCATGGCGCCTTGAGGCACGTCATGGACTCATGGTGTGCGTTTTTTTTTACAATACATGTTTTTTTTCATTTTTTTTGTATTTTTATACTTTTAACTCACTGTTTAATAGATTCACACACATCCTAAAACTCGTATTTAAAATGAAGTTGTAAAACCCTTTCAAGTTTCAAGTTATATTCTGAATATTCGATCACAAACTCATTATATAATACTAATTAATATATAGGATATTTCTTCTTCTAATATGATGCAAAGTTTTTAATATCATTAAATCATTGAATAATAAATTGCAAACATATATGTATATATATACAATAACATATACGACCTACAAATTTATCACCTTATGTCATGCCTTGAAAAATATCGCGTCTTCGCCGTGACGTGTAAGGCTTGAAGTTTGACCTCGTGGCAATGTCATGCCTCATGCCATTTAGAACATTGGTTTAAACTAATCCTCACTTGAAGGCCTGGACCAATCCTACAGTTTTCGGTTAGGCTCTCGTTCTAAATTCGTTCTCAATCTTTTTGTGCATATTTGAATTACAACATTCAGTTTCAATCACTTACCTTACGATCTATATAAGTCAAATAATTTTTAGTATACAGTCACATATACAATTTTCTAATAGCATGAATATATTATATATAGGGGCAGACTTATTAGGAACCGAGCGGGCACCCGTGCACCCGCCTACTCGATTATTGCAAGAGAAAAAAATATAGACGTCTGAAAGGTGTATCCTCTTGATTTTGAGGGGCGCCCTTAAATAATTTGAAACAAAATCTATATCTATATATAAAGTAGAATCATGAAGAGATGATATGGCATGTTGAGAAAGATTGATTCATAATTTTTGTTGGTGCAAGTGTACCCAGCTTTAATATTAAGATATATTTTTGGTACTCATAAAATCACATCTCCATATTTATTTTGATGATTACAAAACACACCGCATTCTTTGTTATCTAATATTTTATCTGAGTGTGCAGCTTTTAAATAATCTCGATAATTTTATCTGAAGAATCCAAGACTGAAGATTTTCGTCGTTTTAATTTTAAAATGATAAATCACCCTAAAATAATATACCACTTGGATTTTTCTAATACTGTCTTTTTAAATAAACCAAGTCAGCTCTCCTCAACATCTTATCATCTTGCTGGATCATTTAATATGAAAGATTTGTTTCTAGAAGAATCTGCGCATGCGTACTGTTTCCTGCAACATTTTTTTGGGCGGCATACCGCGAAGGTACAGGCGGTATACCGCGGCAGGCATGGTGTACATCTCTGATTGGTTGGAAGCTCCCTTTTGTCTGCACGGCATACCGCGAAGAATAGCCGGTATACCGCGATGAATAGCCGGTATACCGCGAAGAATAGCCGGTATACCGCTGGTACAAGTTTACGTTTTGTTTTGCAGGGTTGACCTTCTCTTCTGCAGTGTACTTTTCTTCTGCACGGTATACCGCGAAGGATTGCCGGTATACCGCGAAAGGATTGCCGGTATACCGCGAAGGATTGCCGGTATACCGCGAAAGTCCGCGGACTGTTGCTCATCCAGTATATATACATGCAACCTACCAGCATTCAAAGCTACCAATTTACAATAACTCCTCTCTGCATTTGATAAAGACTCTGCAGCCTCTTCTCTTGATAATTAAACTGTTAAAATTATAAAACACGTTTTTGAGTAAGAAATCTTGAGTTGATAGCAGATTAAAATCTCTCGATTAGTTGAATCAGCAACACAACTCAAGTGATCAAACTCTCTAAAAATATCCAAGTGATAAACCTTATACAAGAGTGATTATTCATATTAAAATTATACCCTCTTGTAAGTGTTTGAATAGAGTGAGTGATCCACATAATTCTCTCAAAGAAGAGTGATTCGCGTTTGTTGTACTAAGGTTTGTGTTCTACCGTAAAGAACACGTTTTCTTATTGGATCTCCGAGAAGTGTTTTCTCGAGGTGGACTAGCCAACCGCGTGATTGGTGAACCACTTTAAAATTTCGGTGTCAAGTATTCTCTTTCCTTTATCTCTTTATTTTTTCCGCTGTGCTTTATTATATCTGTTTATATAAACTGCTTTGCATTTATATTTATTTATACAATCTCTGTGTATCTGTTTGTATTTATACTCTTCTGTATTGTACTATATTTACTCTGTATTTATTTACAAAAGAATTTTTGAAAGTAAGATTTTTTATAATACAACCTAACCCCCCCTTGGTTGTCCAACAATTGGTATCAGAGCAGGGCTTTCAAAATTTTTCTGCTTAAATTTTTTTTCTAAAATGACTCAACAAACTAATATTGTGTTTTCAAAACCTCCTTTGATAGATACTGAAAAGTTTGGCATTTGGGCCGAGCTATTTGAATGTCACGTGCGTGGCAAAAATCAAAAGATTTGGAACATAATTGAAAATGGGAACTTTAAACCCAAAATTGTTAAAGATGATGTTTTTATTGATAAACCTTTAGATGAATGGACTACTGCTGATGAATCTCATTTTTGTTTAAACTTTGAAGCTAAAAATATATTATATGCTGCTTTAACAACTGATGAAATTGAAAGAGTATATACATATAAAACCGCTAATCAAATATGGGAAAGTTTAAATAATACTCATCGTGGAAACACGGAAGTTAAATCAAGTAAAGTAAATATTCTAGTTCACGATTATGAACTATTCGAAATGAAACAAGATGAGTCAATTGACTCAATGTTTAAAAGATTTAACCTTATTATGACTACTTTGAAAGGTTTGGATCGCACTTATCCTAACGAGGACTATATAAGGAAAATCCTACGAGCCCTTCCTTCGGAGTGGATGCAAAAGATAACATCTTTGGAAGACTCCCGTGACCTTTCCCTAATGAAGATAGATGACTTAATCGGAAATCTCAAGGTGCACGAAATTGCACTTAAAAGAAATAAAGAAAGGGAGCAAGTTAAAAAGAAGTCAATCGCTCTCAATGTCTCAACACCAAAAGTCGAGAAGAAAAAGGAGAAAGCTAGCTCCTCAAAAGATCCTTCCGAAACTCTCGATGAAGTCGCCATGTTGGTAAGAAACTTTTCCAAGTTTTTTAATAATAATAAATTTTCTAACAATGGCAGATTTCAAAGAAACGGCAACTACCGTCGTGGTGGTGAAAACCGAAGTCGTAAGTTCCATAAACGAGACGAAAAAGTAAAGAAAAATGACGACTCAAGTGGTGACGATAAAGCTAAGCCAAAGAGAGGATTTTGCTACTCGTGTGGCGACAAAGATCATTACGCCAATGAATGTCCGAAAAAGAACAAGTACCAAAACAAGAAGGATAAAGCCTTCATTGGAGGCGCGTGGAGCGCGAGTGAAGAAGAAGATGACTATCAAGCCATTTGTCTTATGGCTGAAAGCGACAACGAGGTAAACACCTCTTATTCAAATTACGATAGTGATTATGATAGCGATAGCGAAAACAATCTTGAATTATTGCATGAATCGTTTCATAAAATGGCTAATCTTGCAAATAATTATAAAGACGAAATTGCTATGTTAAAAGAAACTGTAAATGCATGTAAAAAGGAAATAAATAATGTTAATCAAAAATCTGCAAATGATATGAATATAATTGCTAAATTAGAAACTAAATTAGGAGAAAAGGATTTTTGTAAATCTTGTGATGCTCTAAAGAAAGAAATTGCATGCTTAAATAAAAAGTCACATGAAAATATTATTTGTACAAAATGTGATATTCTTGAAAATGAAATTGCATGTTTAAAGGCTAAATGTGCTTCATATGAAAAAGATAACATGTTAGCTAAAGCTTTTGAAAGTAGTAATGAAAAAGTTCTTAACATGCTTAATATGTCGAACCGTATAAATTGTAGAAAAGGTATAGGTTCAAATACATGTGTTGAAAAATGTAATTGCATGCCTATTAAAAGATGTTATGAACCACCTAAGTTTAATACACGAAAGCCGTATATGCAAAAACCTCCGTATGTACCTAAAATGCATAATGTAAATTATAATACGAGAAAACCGTATGCTCGCATGTATAACGATAAGTATTCTAAACCTAAAAATAATGCGAATATAAATGCTTGTTTTTATGTGTATGATAAATACAATCGCAAAATTAAAATGATAAATAAATGGATTCCAAAAGGAATGTTTAGTAATGATAATCCCGGTGGTATGCGTTTATGGTTTTAAATGTGTTATATATTATATATATATATATATATAGTTTAAATATGATATATTTTCTTGTATATATAAGTAATATATTGTTATATGTACTTTTGTTTATATATATATACATACGTACTACATATATATATATTCTTTTTGATCTATTATATATATATATTTTGCTTAACTTTATATATATGTTGGTTGTTATCTTGAAACTAATTTACAAGGACCCACGAGAAATGGGGACCATAAAAGTTACATCTTTATTATTGTAGATAAACCTTGATATAGACTGGATACTCGATAGTGGTTGCACACGTCACATGACCGGAAACAGCAATCTTTTTTCATCATATAAGTCATGTGATGGTGGACAGGTAATTTTTGGAGGAAACTCCAAAGGAAATATAATTGGGAGAGGTACAGTTTCTTGCAATAATGTTAAATTTCTTGATGTGAATCATGTTAATAATTTTCATTTTAATCTGTTAAGTGTTCGCCAATTGTGTAAAAATGGTATAACTGTCGTCTTCGAAGAAGACTCGTGCAAAATCTTGAAAAATGGCAAAGTTCTTTTAACTGGTTCTGTGAAAGGAAATTTATATATTTGCAAAACTGTTGTATCTGAAAATGTATGCTTATCTTCTATTTATGATGTTTCTACTTTATGGCATAGACGTTTAGGTCACGCTAATCTAAGATTAATGCAAAACTTAAAAAATAAGGAGCTTGTGAGTGACCTTCCAAAATTAAAGTTTGATAATCATTTTTGTGATGCTTGTCGTGTCGGCAAACAACATCACGTTTCTCATAAATCTAAAAATGTTATTTCTACTCAAAGAGTTTTAGAACTTCTTCATATGGATCTTTTTGGCCCTATGGCGATTCAAAGTTTTGGAGGAAATTTTTACACTTTGGTTATTGTGGATGATTATTCCCGTTATACTTGGACTTTATTTTTGAGACATAAAAATGAGGCTTTTGAAAAGTTTAAAATTTTGGGAAAACGAATTCAAAACCAACAAGGTTGTACGATTGTTTCCATACGTACGGACCATGGACGAGAATTCGATAATGATATCCAATTTGGTGCCTTTTGTGATAAACATGGTATAACTCATAACTTTTCGGCTCCTCGAACTCCTCAGTCAAATGGGGTTGTTGAAAGGAAAAATCGAACGTTGCAAGAAATGAGTAGAACCATGCTAAACGAACATCAAGTTCCCCAAAAGTTTTGGTGTGATGCCGTTGCTACCGCAACCTATGTGCTAAACCGTGTCCTAGTTAGAAATATCCTAAATAAGACACCCTATGAACTTTACCGTGGTAGAAAACCTTCCTTAGCTCACCTGAAAGTTTTTGGTTGTAAATGCTTCATTTTAAACACCAAATCCTACTTAACCAAATTCGATGCCAAAGCCTATGAGGGAGTGTTCCTAGGTTACTCTTGGAATAGCAAAGCCTATAGAATTCTAAATAAGGAGACCATGGTTGTAGAAGAATCCTTAAATGTTAGCTTTGACGAGAGTCCTCCCAAACCGAGTGCACCCTTAGCAAATGACAATATCCGTGAGGGAGACGTCTTAGCACAACAACTTAGCAACTTGGATTTAGGTACCCAACCTTCCACAAATAATATTGAATCTAGTAATGCCCCTCCTTGCTTTATTCCACAAGGTATAGATGATCCTAACCTTAGAACCGCTCGAGGCCATCCCATAGATCAAATTATAGGTGACCTAAACCAAAGGACAACTAGATCACAAATCCATACCCATTGTGCTTTCCATGCCTTTATCTCAACCATAGAACCTAAAACCATAGATGAAGCTTTAGGTGATGAGGATTGGATAATGGCCATGCAAGAAGAGTTAAACCAATTTACTAGGAATGATGTGTGGGACTTAGTTCCTTGCCCTAGTAGTCAAACCATTATTGGCACAAGATGGGTCTTCCGTAACAAGATAGACGAGAACGGCGGAGTCACACGAAACAAGGCACGTTTAGTTGCCAAGGGGTACAATCAACAAGAAGGTATAGATTACGATGAAACCTTTGCACCGGTTGCAAGGTTGGAGTCTATTCGAATGCTTCTCGCTTTTGCAAATGCTAAAGATTTTAAATTATTTCAAATGGATGTTAAAAGTGCTTTCTTAAATGGTATTATAAATGAGGAGGTATACGTTTCTCAACCTCCCGGTTTTGAAAATTTTGAAAATCCGACACATGTTTATAAATTGAAAAAGGCGCTTTATGGTTTAAAGCAAGCTCCGCGTGCGTGGTATGATAGATTAAAAACCTTTCTAATTGTTAGTGGTTATATTATGGGTAAAATAGATAATACTTTATTTGTGAAATATGATCAAAATGATATTGTAGTTGTGCAAGTATATGTTGATGATATTATTTTTGGTTCCACTAATGAAAAACTGTGTAATGAATTTTCTGCGAAAATGACAAGCGAGTTTGAAATGAGCATGATGGGAGAGTTAAAATACTTCTTAGGATTGCAAATCAAACAATGTGAAACTGGTATTTTTATTAGTCAATCTAAATATTGTAAAGATATGTTGAAAAAGTTTAACTTTGAAAATGTCAAACCCGTTGAAACTCCAATGACCACAAACTTACAATTATCTCGTGACGAGGAGGGAAACGATTTTAATGAAAAGATTTATCGTGGTATGATTGGTAGTTTATTATATTTAACTGCTAGTAGACCTGATATTATGTTTAGTGTATGTTTATGTGCTCGTTTTCAATCTTCACCTAAACAAACTCACAATGAAGCTGTCAAGCGTATTTTTCGATATTTACGAGGTACTACTAATCTTGGCTTATGGTATGCAAAGAAACCCGAGTTAGAAGTAACGTGTTTCACCGATTCCGATCTTGGTGGATCTATTGTTGACCGAAAAAGTACTAGTGGGGTATGTGCCTTTATAGGTCTCTCACTTGTGTCTTGGTTCTCCAAGAAACAACAATCCGTAGCGTTGTCTACTACCGAAGCGGAATATGTAGCCGCCGCAAGAGCGTGTGCTCAAGTCCTTTGGATGAAACACACCCTTACCGATTTTGAGGTACATCTAACCAAAATTCCTATTATGTGTGATAACTCAAGTGCCATAAACTTAAGTAAAAATCCTGTTTTACATTCTCGTACAAAACATATTGAATTGAGACATCACTTTTTACGAGATAATGTTCAAAAAGGCCAAATCGTGCTTGAAAAGGTTGATTCGGAAGATAATTTGGCCGATATTTTTACTAAAGCCCTAAACAAAACTGCGTTTTTTAAACTAAGACTTGGTTTAGGCATGCTTGAGTATAACCCTTGAGAAAATGCTAACTCTCAAATATTGCATATTTTAAGGGGGAGCATCTTTCAAGGGGGAGCATAGCGTCTTTCCTAACCCTTTTTGCTTCGACAAAAGGGGGAGAGAAACCGAGTATGCTCTCCTGTTTAGCGTGTGTTTGTCATCATCAAAAAGGGGGAGATTGTTGGTGCAAGTGTACCCAGCTTTAATATTAAGATATATTTTTGGTACACATAAAATCACATCTCCATATTTATTTTGATGATTACAAAACACACCGCATTCTTTGTTATCTAATATTTTATCTGAGTGTGCAGCTTTTAAATAATCTCGATAATTTTATCTGAAGAATCCAAGACTGAAGATTTTCGTCGTTTTAATTTTAAAATGATAAATCACCCTAAAATAATATACCACTTGGATTTTTCTAATACTGTCTTTTTAAATAAACCAAGTCAGCTCTCCTCAACATCTTATCATCTTGCTGGATCATTTAATATGAAAGATTTGTTTCTAGAAGAATCTGCGCATGCGTACTGTTTCCTGCAACATTTTTCTGGGCGGCATACCGCGAAGGTACAGGCGGTATACCGCGGCAGGCATGGTGTACATCTCTGATTGGTTGGAAGCTCCCTTTTGTCTGCACGGCATACCACGAAGAATAGCCGGTATACCGCGATGAATAGCCGGTATACCGCGAAGAATAGCCGGTATACCGCTGGTACAAGTTTACGTTTTGTTTTGCAGGGTTGACCTTCTCTTCTGCAGTGTACTTTTCTTCTGCACGGTATACCGCGAAGGATTGCCGGTATACCGCGAAAGGATTGCCGGTATACCGCGAAGGATTGCCGGTATACCGCGAAAGTCCGCGGACTGTTGCTCATCCAGTATATATACATGCAACCTACCAGCATTCAAAGCTACCAATTTACAATAACTCCTCTCTGCATTTGATAAAGACTCTGCAGCCTCTTCTCTTGATAATTAAACTGTTAAAATTATAAAACACGTTTTTGAGTAAGAAATCTTGAGTTGATAGCAGATTAAAATCTCTCGATTAGTTGAATCAGCAACACAACTCAAGTGATCAAACTCTCTAAAAATATCCAAGTGATAAACCTTATACAAGAGTGATTATTCATATTAAAATTATACCCTCTTGTAAGTGTTTGAATAGAGTGAGTGATCCACATAATTCTCTCAAAGAAGAGTGATTCGCGTTTGTTGTACTAAGGTTTGTGTTCTACCGTAAAGAACACGTTTTCTTATTGGATCTCCGAGAAGTGTTTTCTCGAGGTGGACTAGCCAACCGCGTGATTGGTGAACCACTTTAAAATTTCGGTGTCAAGTATTCTCTTTCCTTTATCTCTTTATTTTTTCCGCTGTGCTTTATTATATCTGTTTATATAAACTGCTTTGCATTTATATTTATTTATACAATCTCTGTGTATCTGTTTGTATTTATACTCTTCTGTATTGTACTATATTTACTCTGTATTTATTTACAAAAGAATTTTTGAAAGTAAGATTTTTTATAATACAACCTAACCCCCCCCCCCCCCCCTTGGTTGTCCAACAATTTTCTATTTTCTCATGTTTTTGAGTTATTTTTTAATAAAAGTGTTATTAAGTGAGCAAACCTTTCATTTTCTCTTTAGGTTTTGGATATTTTTATATACTAAATGATAACAGATCTTATTCATTAATAATTTTTGTTTATTAATTTTATTTATGAAAACTAAAAAGAAAATGAGCACACCTCTCATTTTTTTATTTATATACATAAAGATTAATTTTATTTATTCAGATATATCTATGTATAAAGTAGAATCATATTTTTCTCAATTTATGGTATTTTCTCTTTCATTTTCTCTTTAGGTTTTGGATGCTTTTATATATTAAATGATAACACTTTTATTTATTAATAAATTTTATTTATGAAAACTAAAAAGAAAATGAGCACACCTCTCATTTTTTTATTTATATACATAAAGATTCATTTTATTTATGAAGATATATCCATGTATAAAGTAGAATCATGTTTCTCTCAATTTATGGTATTTTCTTTTTATTTTCCCTTAACTATTTGCCAATAGTTATTTATAATCCAACATGTCCTTTCAAATGCCAACTTCCTTTGAGTTTACTTTCTCTTATAATTACTTTGGTAATAATGTAATTATATGAAGAGATTAATTGAAGAAGTTCAAAAGTCTCACTAAAATTTCAAGTTGCAACATGAATGCTCCCTCTCTCCATCTTGCATATAAAAAGAAATCATGAATGTTGACATCGATTAGAGCATGTTAATAATTTTTGACATACAAGATGCTTGTATTTCTCATCCCACAAAGTTATTGTTCAACTTTATAAGGTTAGTTATCCATAGTACAAGTATCTTTTGAGTTTATTTACTTGCTTTTTGTGTGTTAACTTAACATATAGTTTTTCTTTTGCCTATGTAGGGACTTTTTGTGGGTTTGCTCAATGGTTTCATGTTGATTTTATTGTCAACTCAAGTAGTTCCATAGATTCTTTTTTTTTCAATTGATTTTCTTATATCAATTTAAATTGAAGATTTTGGAGAAGACAATATGAAGTTTATGGAGAAGTTATGTCAATACTCAATATTGATGTTTATCGTGTGAACATGTTGAACCTTCAATATATATATTAAATATATTTTTATATATTTATGGAGAGGGTCATTTGGCTAAGAATGTCATTTTTAACCCCCCCCCCCCCTCCCCTCCAATTTTAATATAAAATAGTTATTTTAGTCAACATATTGAACCTTCAATATATAAATATATTTTTATATATAAAAACAACAACCAAGAATAGTTGTTGAGGTGACACCCATGAGAATTGAGTATTCTCAAATGGTGATTGTAGTAAAAATTTAAGCATCCAACATTGATAAGAAAAGTGATATAACAATAGAAGAGTTGAGTATATAAAGGATGAGGAGAAGTATTTTAAAACTAAGAGAGTCATTTGGCTAAGCATGTCATTTTTAATCCCCCCAATTTTAATAAAAATTAGTTATTTTAGTCTATATGTTGAACCTTCAATATATCAATATAGATTGATAAGAAAAATGATATATCAATAGAAGAGTCGGTATATAAAGGTTGAGGAGAAGCCTTTGAAAACTAAAAGATCGTTTGGCTACACGTCATTTTTAACCCCAATTTTTAATAACATATATTATTTTTTTGTTTATATGTTGAAACATCAATATGTCAATATCTCATTAACATATCAATCAATCAATTAGCATATCTTTATATAAATAATAACAACCATAGAGAATGAGGTAGCAACTCCTAAGCTTTAAAAGATAGAAATCATATTCTATTTTTTTCTCATGTTTGCATCCCACATTGGTCAACTCTTTGTTTTTGAATATTGTTTGCATCCCACATCGGATGATGGAATGAAAGTGGCAAGAGCGAGACAAGTACAAAATATCTTTATCTTTATATATATAAAAACAACAGCCAAGAAAGGTTGAGGTGGCACCATGAGAATTGAGTATTCTCAAATGGTGTATTGTAGTTAAAATTTGAGTATCCACATTGATAAGAAAAGTGATATAACAATAGAAGAGTTGGGTATATAAAGGATGAGGAGAAGTATTTGAAAGCTAAGAGGGTCATTTGGCTAAGCATGTCATTTTTAACCCCCTCCCCCTAATTTTAATATAAAATAGTTATTTTAGTCAACATATTGAACCTTCAATATATAAATATATTTTTATATATAAAAACAACAACCAAGAATAGTTGTTGAGGTGACACCATGAGAATTGAGTATTCTCAAATGGTGATTGTAGTAAAAATTTAAGCATCCCACATTGATAAAAAAAAGTGATATAACAATAGAAGAGTTGAGTATATAAAGGATGAGGAGAAGTATTTTAAAACTAAGAGGGTCATTTGGCTAAGCATCTCATTTTTAACCCCCCAAATTTTAATGAAAAAAGATAATTTAATCTACATGTTGAACCTTCAATATATCAATATAGATTGATAAGAAAAATGATATATCAATTGAAGAGTCGGTATATAAAGGTTGAGGAGAAGCCTTTGAAAACTAAAAAATCGTTTGGCTACACGTCATTTTAACCCCAATTTTTAATAAAAAAAATTTATTTTTAGTTTATATGTTGAAACATCAATATGCCAATATCTCATTAACATATCAATCAATCAATTAACATATCAATCATTGTTGTGAAGGATAATTTCAAGATAATTACAAAGCTGATGTGGCGCTGATGTGACACATTTGCAATTGCAATGAAATTTCATTGTTGTGGATGCTCTAAGCTTTAGAAGATAGAAATCATATTTTATTTTTTTCTCATGTTTGCATCCCACATTGGATGAAAGAGTGATATAGGCATGAAGGATGTGGATATATAAAGAAAAGAATAAACTCTTTGTTTTTGGATATTGTTTGCATCCCACATCGGATGATGGAATGAAAGTGACAAGAGCGAGACAAGTAAAAATTTTTTGGCTAACATGGAAGTTAGAACAAACATATATTTTCTCTAATCTCGACACTTTGGTCAAAATCAAGTATAGTATATGTTTTTTCATAGTTTAACATACATATTCCCGTTATCCGCCGTTTGGTTAATATCGAGTATAATATTTACTCTTTTTTGTTTCTCACATCATTGTTTGCATCCTAAAATGGGATGTAGATACAAAAAGAAAAATGTCAAGTTTTTTCTCAATATTGTTTGCATCCTAGATCAGATGATGGAATGAACGTGACAAAAAGGAGGTGAGTACAAAAAAACATGGCTAACAATAGAAGAAACACATATTTCCCGAATCTCGATCTTTTGGTTAAGATCAAGTATAATATATGTTTAGTTTAATATCCAATATCTTGGCCATCCGCCTACTCGGTATTTTATCTTTTAGCATGTGACACTAATTTTTCAGTTTATGTTTTGTAGGTTATTATATACACTTAACATATCCTTAAATAATCAACATAAGATACTATTGAAAAAATGAAACACAACAAGGATGTATAAACATATATAGACCATCTTTGTAATAACTCAAAACAAGTAATGAGAATTAAATTGAAATTAGGGGTTTTAGTTGCTTATTGCTAAAGGTATGAGGGTAAGATATGTAAATTGGGGAAAAATTAAATTCCCTTCTCTTTTGATGCGCCGCATACTGAGGTTTAGGAGAAACATTTCTTTTGTTTTTTAGGGTTTATGAAACCTGCTGCAAGAGAAGAGAAGAGAGAGAGCTGCATGTTTTTCGTGAGGAAGAAGAGAGAGAGGGACGTCGGGGAAGAGACAGCCGGAGGGAGAGAAATAGACGCCGGAGAGAGCTGCGAGAGAAGAGAGAGAGAGAGAGCTGCGAGAGAAGAGAGATGTCGAGAGAGAGAAACAATCGAGAGAGAAGAGAGAGAGACGAGGAGAGAGAGACAACGAAAGAAGAAGGTGGTGGCGGGGGTCGTCGCCGGTAGATTGCAGGTTGCCGGTCGCCGGCAGTTTGCTGCTGCTGGTGGTTGCCGGCGGTTTGCTGCCGGTGGTGGTCGCCGGCGGCTGGCTGTCGGTGGTGGTCGCCGGCGGTGACGAAGTTTGGCAGCGGTCCTCCTTTTCGTGAGGCTTTTTGGGTAAGAAACGATTCCCTTACGTTTTCTCTTTTGCAAGAATTGGTAGAGTTGTAAGTTGAGGAATCAAGTATTGGGTATTAATAGAGTTTTGATTTTATCATATTGTCAAAGTAAATCAAGTGTTTTTGTGGGTTCTTGGTTAGAGAATAGCTTGTGTCAATTAAAAAGAAAAATTGTTGTCAATATGGAGTAGAATTAGAATAATGGCGAAATATGTGGGTTTGTTCGTAATCATCGGTTTTTCGGAACCGGGTGTACCGGAAGTCGGTATGTTCCGAAAGTTGACCCGTAATTCAATTGGGCTCCTCATTCGAAAGTGTTGGGTCGAAAGATTAATGGATGGACCGGAAGATTTATTCTTCCTTTTTGGGCTTAGTTTATTATTGAAGTCTATAGTTATATAATAAGGGTGTGATAGTCTATTTATTAATTTGGGCCATATTATTATTAGTAACGTGATCCGGTTTTGTTATTTAGAATCAAGTGTTATAATTTTATGTTGAGATCCTAGAGCCGGGTAAATTAATGGATCCGGTATAGTATGTCAATTGGATGGGTAAGCAAAGACCATTAATTATGATTTTTGGACTAGAAGGTAATCTACCAATTTAGATAAGGTAGGGTTGAGTTCGGGATTTAACTCGAGTAATAATTGAACGGATTATGACGAACGCTATTAATATAATAGGTGTTCCGCCTAGAGATCGGAAGTGTAAGTGAGGAGCTTTGGAGCAAGCAAGCCAGGTGAGTTTTCTAAACTAAAATGTGTGGCTTTTAAAGTGTTTTCAAAACGTGTTTTGAATGTTGAGAATTGCCATGCTTTAATATTATGCTTTAATTACATGAAAGTTGTTTAAAGTTTTATGTAGAATGTATGCATACATTGTGATAGACGTAAACTGGCCAAGACGGGAGTGGAGACCCGCCAGTGCTCGTGCGGGAGTGGAGACCCTTTATGCCAGGGGAAGTGGCCCCAAAATAAGGCAGCATGAGACTGACTCGTCGTCACCTTAGGGTGGCTTCAGGGTGTCAGATTACGAGGAGCGGATTTATCCGTGGAAGTTTTATGAGAAACTTTTATGATAAGTTATACGGAAGTTTTATGTACAGTATTTTGAAATCAGCTATGCGAAAGTTTATTATTGAAAGTTTATATATGAAAGATTTATGTTGAAAAGATAAACTGTTTTAAATGATTTTGAGAACTGTCAGGAGGGACTCACTAGACCTCATGGTCTAACCCTCGCTTTTCCATAATAAAACCTTTTCAGGTAAGCTTTGAGTAGGAGGCTCACGTAAGTGGGCAAGCACAGGATAGAGTACTGATGCAGTTAGAGACAATGCCGGTGCCACTTGTAGTAGTAGTTTCTCAGTTGTGTATAGGTTGTTTCCGCCAACCTTAGTTTATGTATGTTGTAACGAAAATTTTGGGACCCAGTTTTGTAAATTTATGCTTAAATGCTATGTTTGTTCTATTGTACTTTTGGGCCGTTACAAATGGTATCAGAGCCATAGTTTAAGGGATTTAGGTGACCGGATGGGCCTAAACTTAAACTTGGGAGTAGAAATCACAACTGAGAATCAGGAAATGCGTTAAGAGGGCACTAATGTAGATACAGGAAATGCGTTAGGAGGACACTGTCATAGAGTTAGGACTAATAGGGTACTGAGGACTGTCATGTAAGGTAAGTTTGAGATTTCACCTGGCCAGTGTAATTGCGAACTTACGGGTACATGTATGTGCTTGACCTACCTTATTATTCCAAGGTGGTAGTCAGAAGCTAATGTTTGTGTCGTGTTCCAGTACTTTAGAGTGGCAGCAAGATCCCTTACGGGTAAATTGAGACCCTTATCGGGGGAGTTTCATGAGAAGTTACTTATGATGTGGTATATGAATATATAATAGAGAAGAAATGTTGTATAGAATGTTATGAATTATCTAGAAGTAACTCTTCGCAGATTCGGAGAGGATAAATGATTGACTTTGAGTAAGACTCTTGTTCTAGAAAGTCCCAGTTCTAGAAATAGTGGGATGAGATCAGTTAGAATGGTAAGGAATAACAGTGTTGAAATTTGAATGTATCAATAGGACCCTGACTTCTTAGTCGAGCTTTTCAAAGGCGGTGTAAATGAAATAAGATACTTATTGTGAAATGAAAGCATGTAGAAGTAGAAAGATGAGATAGTGATTAAAACGAAATAGTATGAAAGGGATTGAGTAAGTGAGATGTGGAAAGTGTGTTCAGCAAGTTGTTGTGCGACTGAGAGGGCGACCGTTGGTCGTAGGTAGAATGTCAAGGATATGCTAAGCGAGTAAAGCAGTTGACCTTGTTAGAGTGAGTAGCCTTCAAATGCAAGTAGAGTCTCATGCATGGTGTCCTTTTTTTTTATGTAACATGAAATTTTCACGATTTAAGTTAAATATGTAAAGATAAATTTTGATCGAAAATGAGTCAGAATGTGCACGCGTACGTTTAAAGAAAAAGGTGATTTCATTCACATGGCGCCATGAAGTTTCGAGTTTTATGATTTGTAAAGTATTTCGCTCTTTTCATGATGAGTTAAATTATTGCAAAAGTCAAGAAAACGATTTAAATGCAAAACTTTTATAACCAAAGTGAGTAATGGCATGTTGGAGTTATTTATGAGTACGAAAACCAACTGATTTACCTGGCGACGGTAATTCTTTCAAAATTGTGCCAAAAAAAAAATTTCATACAATATATCACTGTCGTATTGACACCGTTCGGTAGGAGTAAGATTAAGTTTATGGAAAGTTGCATGCGAACGATTCTCGAGATCGTTGTGCAGGGCGTTGAATTTATAAGAGTGATGGGGGCATGTGTACCCAAGATGTTTTCAAGTGTTGTTTATTTAAAATGATAAAGTGTGCGAAATGATTTATTTAATGCGTTGTCATGCATGAAGGCTATGAACTCACTAGGTCATAGAGTATTACGTTTTAAGCCGAGGAAGAACTCCGAGAGTGAAGAGATATTGGTCAAATCAGGAAAGAATGATATAACCTTAGTAAGAGTGGCCAAGAGGAAGGGTGGACAGTGATGGAGTCAGTAGTGGATTATAGTATCGTTCGAATGAGGGTTTGCACCCTTGTTCGGTAGCTAGATGTACGGTTGTCAACAGACGGTTGTGTTTGGAGGGAGGGCTTGAAGTCTTCAAGGTGATGATTTTAGCGACTCGTTAAGAATAGTGTGGTAAGGAAGAATGAAATGTATGTGGTGTAGGAATGTGAGTCTCGAAGTGGGCTTATAATGGAAATGTTACCTGAGTAGGTTACGAAAGGAGGGAGGCAGATCATGAAGACGATTCAATATGTTGGTAGGAGTAAGTTCCGTAAGGGAACCATGTTTAAGAATAAGTTAAGAAAGTAGTTACAGGATTGTCAGTTGATGTAGAAGTCGATAGCTGTGTAAGATGGTCGAGGCCGAAGACGCGAACCAGAGGGGTGAAAATTGATAGAACACCTTGTAAGGGTGTTAAAAGGATGGGAAGTGACCTTAGTGAATAGGCATTCTATTTACGTGGTATGGAGGGATTCGTAGAATAGTGGGGCATGTAGCACAGACGAAGCGAGGGTGTAGATTTTTCAGTCGGTAAGAGATTTGGTCTGTAGTGTGATGTTATGAGCGAGGAATGTACAGTCATGTAATGGCATTAATTGCCAAGTTAATTGTATCAGTTAGTATCGTAGTGAGGTGATGTTAGAGAGAAAGAAAGCATCAGGTAGGAGCTTTTGGAGTTTTCGGATGAGATGTACGACCTATTAATCAGATTGTGGGGACACGTAGAGAGTAAGTTGACTTTTGGTGCGGTTATGATCGGGATGGAAGGACGGAGTAGTGGTGGTAGATTACCCCAAAGGAGAAACCAAGTGTTTTTGGTTGTATTAGTCGCTAAGTAGGTATATGTTGAGATCATTAGAAGTTTAAAGAGGATGAAGAGTGTGTTAGCCATGTTGTGTTATGGTAAATGCTAAACCTCTAAAAGAGCATGAATTGTTTCTCATGTGTGAGGGAATGATTCTAGAAGGTATCGGTTGGAAGTTTGGTTAGGTTTAAAGAATGACATGATGTTGACTATGTGTCGGACTGATAGTATGATGGAATGAGTAATTCTCAATTATTGTTGAAAACTTGGAATTGTGGAGTTGCTCAGTGGGAGTTGTTAGTTATGAAATCAGTTTGATGGATGGATTTTGTGAATACCAGCATAACAGATGTTAAGGCTAAGTTATTATATATATAATTTTATAGTGGATCGAAAGAAACGAATTGCATCTCAATTGGAGTCCATCTTTTGAATTAAGTTGAAAATTATAATTGAAATGAGTTGGCCAAGTTGAAGTTGCTTGTGATAAAGAGAAGGATTGTTTTGTTTCGCGCGGTAAGGATCGGTGGTTAGCTTGCACTAGTCGAGAAAGGCAGTTGAGCGCGGAAACTGATAATGGGGTCATAAATCAGATGAGGATAATTATGGAGTGGTAAGCATTGAGATACTTATAACCTTTGTTCGCATAATATGAACATTTAGAGGGATGTCGAGAGTTCGTGAGGAGGTGTTATTGAGATTAACACAATGATCGTTAAAGAATTATTCAAATCAACTTAAGTAAGAAAGTTGGGATGCCCTTATTTATAGCTATCTGGTTTTATAGTCATTGTTGTTAATAGCAAGAATGTTGGAACCGAGGTTCGTAAGGCCCCGGGATGGGTAGATTTGTTTGGGAGATAAATATATGATGATTGGATTTTCCTGTTACAAGCAAAGATTGTGAAATTAATCAGAGTTGCGCAGCCGAGGCATTGTTTTGTTATTGGAAGGATTTATTCCGAGAGTTGAGGTTTGAACTTCGATAATTAATTTTCGTCGGTTATCGTTGGAGTGAATTCCGGGACGGAATTCCATTAAGGAGGGGAGATTGTAATAACTCAAAACAAGTAATGAGAATTAAATTGAAATTAGGGGTTTTAGTTGCTTATTGCTAAAGGTATGAGGGTAAGATATGTAAATTGGGGAAAAATTAAATTCCCTTCTCTTTTGATGCGCCGCATACTGAGGTTTAGGAGAAACATTTCTTTTGTTTTTTAGGGTTTATGAAACCTGCTGCAAGAGAAGAGAAAAGAGAGAGAGCTGCATGTTTTTCGTGAGGAAGAAGAGAGAGAGGGACGTCGGGGAAGAGACAGCCGGAGGGAGAGAAATAGACGCCGGAGAGAGCTGCGAGAGAAGAGAGAGAGAGAGAGAGCTGCGAGAGAAGAGAGATGTCGAGAGAGAGAAACAGTCGAGAGAGAAGAGAGAGAGACGAGGAGAGAGATACAACGAAAGAAGAAGGTGGTGGCGGGGGTCGTCTCCGGCAGATTGCAGGTTGCCGGTCGCCGGCAGTTTGCTGCTGCTGGTGGTCGCCGACGGCGTGCTGCTGCTGGTGGTTGCCGGCAGTTTGCTGGTGGTGGTGGTTGCCGGCAGTTTGATGCTGCTGGTGGTTGCCGGCAGTTTGCTGCTGCTGGTGGTTGCCGGCGGTTTGCTGCCGGTGGTGGTCGCCGGCGGCTGGCTGTCGGTGGTGGTCGCCGGCGGTGACGAAGTTTGGCAGCGGTCCTCCTTTTCGTGAGGCTTTTTGGGTAAGAAACGATTCCCTTACGTTTTCTCTTTTGCAAGAATTGGTAGAGTTGTAAGTTGAGGAATCAAGTATTGGGTATTAATAGAGTTTTGATTTTATCATATTGTCAAAGTAAATCAAGTGTTTTTGTGGGTTCTTGGTTAGAGAATAGTTTGTGTCAATTAAAAAGAAAAATTGTTGTCAATATGGAGTAGAATTAGAATAATGGCGAAATATGTGGGTTTGTTCGTAATCATCGGTTTTTCGGAACCGGGTGTACCGGAAGTCGGTATGTTCCGAAAGTTGACCCGTAATTCAATTGGGCTCCTCATTCGAAAGTGTTGGGTCGAAAGATTAATGGATGGGCCGGAAGATTTATTCTTCCTTTTTGGGCTTAGTTTATTATTGAAGTCTATAGTTATATAATAAGGGTGTGATAGTCTATTTATTAATTTGGGCCATATTATTATTAGTAACGTGATCCGGTTTTGTTATTTAGAATCAAGTGTTATAATTTTATGTTGAGATCCTAGAGCCGGGTAAATTAATGGATCCGGTATAGTATGTCAATTGGATGGGTAAGCAAAGACCATTAATTATGATTTTTGGACTAGAAGGTAATCTACCAATTTAGATAAGGTAGGGTTGAGTTCGGGATTTAACTCGAGTAATAATTGAACGGATTATGACGAACGCTATTAATATAATAGGTGTTCCGCCTAGAGATCGGAAGTGTAAGTGAGGAGCTTTGGAGCAAGCAAGCCAGGTGAGTTTTCTAAACTAAAATGTGTGGCTTTTAAAGTGTTTTCAAAACGTGTTTTGAATGTTGAGAATTGCCATGCTTTAATATTATGCTTTAATTGCATGAAAGTTGTTTAAAGTTTTATGTAGAATGTATGCATACGTTGTGATAGACGTAAACTGGCCAAGACGGGAGTGGAGACCCGCCAGTGCTCGTGCGGGAGTGGAGATCCTTTATGCCAGGGGAAGTGGCCCCAAAATAAGGCAGCATGAGACTGACTCGTCGTCACCTTAGGGTGGCTTCAGGGTGTCAGATTACGAGGAGCGGATTTATCCGTGGAAGTTTTATGAGAAACTTTTATGATAAGTTATACGAAAGTTTTATGTACAATATTTTGAAATCAGCTATGCGAAAGTTTATTATTGAAAGTTTATATATGAAAGATTTATGTTGAAAAGATAAACTGTTTTAAATGATTTTGAGAACTGTCAGGAGGGACTCACTAGACCTCATGGTCTAACCCTCGCTTTTCCATAATAAAACCTTTTCAGGTAAGCTTTGAGTAGGAGGCTCAGGTAAGTGGGCAAGCGCATGATAGAGTACTGATGCAGTTAGAGACAATGCCGGTGCCACTTGTAGTAGTAGTTTCTCAGTTGTGTATAGGTTGTTTCCGCCAACCTTAGTTTATGTATGTTGTAACGAAAATTTTGGGACCCAGTTTTGTAAATTTATGCTTAAATGCTATGTTTGTTCTATTGTACTTTTGGGCCGTTACAATCTTGCATATTAATTAACTAAACTGCGACACATCCGCACACACACACACACACACACACACACACACACACACATATATATATATATATATATATATATATATATATATATTATTTTCAATAATGATGATATGATTGTGGGACATGTTGTTTCGGTGCATCTTAAACTCTTCGTAACAAAAAAAACTATATTATCGATATATGCAAACTAATCACTTTGAAATACATTGCATTTCTTTAAAAATAATTATCGTGACCGTGCAACGTGCGGTGACCAACACTAGTTTATAACATAAACTCAATACAGTTTGGATGGTTGGATTACCACTCATATGCAATGATTGTTTGAAGCTTATCATAAGTGAAAATTTAATTTTTTATCTTATAATTTTAGACTCCATGGCCAACCCAGACAGAGCTCTTTCTGAAAATATTAAGAATACAAATATAGTTTTAAAATTCGAAATCACAAACTCAAGTACAATTATATGCGTTACTACCACTTAGAGGTGGCCAAAAATCGGGTTCGGGCCGGGCCGGGTCGGGTTGGGGGACAAACCGGTTCTGCACAGTAACCGTGCGAACCGGGTTAAGTGAGAACCGGGTCGGGTCGGGCCGGGTTTAAACCGAAATCCCCTGACCCGTTTACTGGTATGTAGAACCGGTTTCGGGAAAACCGGGCCGGGCCGGGCCAAGAACCGGTTCATAGTAGGGCCTGCGATTTTTTTGTTTTTTAACTGCTTTCTTGGTATAATAATTAATTACTAAACTTTAACAAAGAAAAATTGGATTGGAATCATTGGATAAGTAAAATACACTTTAAAAATACGTTTTATTTATAATATATATCACTAAAATACACTTTTACGTTTTATAATTTATATATAATTTTAAGTTACAGACTTACAAGTTACACGTTACAATACATAAATTCTAAACATTCGAAGGTCCCGCTCCCGAACTTCCACTCCCATCACCCGGATAGTAATTGAATGGATTATAATTGAATGGATTGTATGGAGCGTAGTATGGATTCTGATCTGGATTGTAGTCTTCAAGAGTATTGTACTGCATCAGTCGTTTAATAGCCGTCTGATCGTCAAGGCGGTCGGTGTCTACATCTTCGTCATCTACGACACTACTAACATCAGAACTATCGGTTACGGACGGCGTACTTAGTAGTTCATCCGTGTCGTTTTCGAATAAGTTTTCTTCCACGCCTTCTATATCATCCTCCAGGTTCGTTCGATTTTGAATGCGGTCTTCTCCATCCAAGTAATCCTTCAGACATACGCAGCACTCCACCGATTTTAGGGTTAATTTTGTCCGACGCTCCGATATGATCCTGCCACTAAGAGAAAAGGCCGACTCCGAAGCTACAGTACTAGCTTGGATTGTTAGTATATCAAGTGCAATAGTGGCCATAATTGGGAAACTTGATTGTTTACTTTTCCACCATTCTAATAAATCTAGGGATTCAACATCTACGACGTTTGTGAAGGATGTCGTTATAAAATTAGTACGTACGTATTGATTGAATTCACCCAAATTATCCCCATCATATCTAGCTTTTTTAGAAGATTCCATGACAACCGATTGCATTAAAGTTTGCATTAAGTCTTCTCGGTTTCGGCCACGACTGCTACTAGAACCCGGTGAAAACATTTGAGGTGTAGGGGTTTGTTGGCTTCCTCCCCCATAATTAACTCTATAAATCTCATATAATTGATGAAAATCAGTATTAAATTGTTGTATGCGTTTCCTTGAAAAGATAGAATTTGTAAGAGAATCCAAACCAAACGATAAACATATTGCTTGTATTAAAACTTCGACACCCGTAACATTTAAAAACGGGTTTAATGCCGCGGCACAAAGAAAAGTGAAGGGGATCTTTTTAAAATATTTTACCAATTTTTCTTTCATTGGTTTCACCACGTCGTGAAAGTGCAAATCCTGTTCGTATTGAGCAATTTTACTTGCCAAAATATAAAGTTGATTTAAAAGTAAAGGGCTCGTTGGATAATAAACACCGGATAACATAGTTGTTGCAGTTTTGAAATCGCCCAAAATATCGTGAAAGCCATGAATCATTGTCCAATCATCCCGAGTTATCGTGTTATCCGGGTAATGAATGTTATAAAATGCTTGAATATATTGTTGTTGTCTTAATAAATTATCCATCATTTTCCAAGTCGAATTCCATCGAACCGGCATATCGTGCGCCGGTCCCAAAGCTTTAAAACCGACTTGTTTGCAATAATCTCTATATAAGTTTTGCATTTTTTTATTTCTTGTGAAAATTCGGCGTAACATAAGCCTAAACTTAGTTAAAGGCTCATTAAGTTTACTTAAGCCGTCTTGAACGGCTAAGTTTATTATGTGTGCGCAACAACGTGTATGAAATAAATTTCCCTCTAAAATAGGGGATAAAGCCAAACGTAATCGGTCTACGCATGCCGTATTATTACTAGCATTATCAAACGAAATACCAATAACTTTATTTTTTAAATTATAATATTGAAGACATCTCATAATTATAGAAAACTGACGTTCACCCGAATGTGGCGAACCAAAGAGCTCAAACGTGATTACACGTTTGCATAATTGCCACGATCCCGGCACAATCCAATGTGCCGTTATGCATATATAAGAATCTGGCAATCCGCATGGTGCACTCCATACATCACAAGTTAAAGAAACTTTGTTGGGTAAGTTTAAAAATATTTCTCGCATAATTTTTTGAACCTTATTCCAATATTTTAAAGCATCACGCTTAAGAGTTTGACGACTTACCGAACCATTGTAGCGTGGTTGGAACCCATTTTTGATCATGTTTGTAATGTGAGGATTGTCGAAATGTCCGAACGGCAACGCCATTTGAATGACACATTTCATTTGCATTTCTCGGGCGAGATCATTATCATAAGGTGGTGATCACTCCATAACACCCCTAGTATTTATATGGGGTTTGGAGGGTGTTTTTTGAGGCAAAAAACGGTCAAAAAGGGGTCCCAACGGCTCTCTAACAGTCATATTGTTTTTTGAAAAAAATCGGGTTGGGCCGGGTCGGGCCACGAACCGGTCCCGGGTCGGGTCGGGTCGGGAAAATTCCTAAATACACGAACCGGTCTCAGCTCTCGGGCTTGAAACCGGTTCTTGACCGGGTCGGGCCAGAACCGGTTCTTGGCCGGTTTCGGGTCGGGTCGATTTGGCCACCTCTACTACCAGTCTGTCAAAACAACTTTTTGTTAATTTTTCTCCCATTTTGATTTTCTTTATTTCTTTAATGATTTATCTTTCTTCCCAATGTTAAGTCATCTTAAAAATCGTCGCTTTTTTATCTCATTTTCAAGGCAACGTGTATTTATTTATAAACAATTTAAAAAAATATATAACTGTTTAAAAGAAATTATGCTATATATTAGGGGGTGTTTGGGATTTCTTATTTTTTTGACTTATTTTGCTTATTGTTTTTCCTCATCACAAATAAGCTATTTTGAGTGTTTGTATTGAAAAAAAAAGAAAAGTGATTATGACTTTTCTCCACCACAAATAAGTTGTTTTTGATAAGTTAATACATTTTAACTTATTTGAAAGTAATTATAACTTATTTGTTCAAATTACATATTTACCCCCAACTCTTTTTTATCATAACATAAGTTGATAAACCCTTTTAAAAATAAGCACAAGTTGTTTTAAATAAGCAATCCCAAACACCCCTTATATTAGCCATCATCGGATGGCGCGCGCACACACACGCTGGGACTGGTTTGCAATGCAACGTTATGGCCGAAGAAAGTGGCCTGGGAACAACGTGAAAAGCTTACTTTGACTTTTTATGGAACAGAACCTTTGACCTTTCGAGTTCCCACTTACAAAAGTCAAACCAATCGATGTTTCTAGGCGTTGAATGGAATCTTGGGCCGAGGGAGAACATGGATGCAAATTTAAAATTTATTTTTACTATTAAATAAATATAGCATCTTTTAAGAGTTTGCATGGTATGGAGGATCTGATGAAATAGGCGTAATACAAACTAGTGTTGCAACCACGTGTTGCGTTGTAGTATGAATAACTTGGATAGCAATATGAAGATTATTCATATGATAGATGTTAATTGTTAAATATGATAATCAATAAACATTATACAAATTATTTGTAGAAATCATTAGAATTTAGTTAGTGGAACTATAATATATATTTATATATATACACACACACACACATACATGATAATTTTTTTGTAATTAATGGTAGAATTGAACGATTGACCTAATTTAATCTAAACTTAATTATATATTTTCTAACAAAAATATTATCTCATTAAACTTCGGGTTTAACTTTGCTTAATATATTATTATCAATAAAATAATGATTTTATTGCCATTAATGATAAGTTTCTTCAATTAATGAGAAAATAATTCAGAATATGTTTTATCACAATACTAATAGTTTTGATTATATTGATTGTCATTGAAATAAAGTATAATAAAAGTTTTAAAAATATGATTTTGATTGTTATGTAATAGAATATGAAATTCATGTGTTGAGTTTAGATCAAAAATAAATCAAAATAAGAGGAAAAGAATATAAATATTATCGTATATATTAATTTAAAGTATTAACTGTCATAAGTGTTTCATTTATGTATATTGATTCATAAGAAATAAAATAATAATATGAATAGTTAGATCAATTAATGAAGTATAATTATATTATAATAATCATAACATACATGAAAAATTTAATCAATTAATCAGATATATAGATTTAAAAAACTAAAAATTAGATAAAAATAAAAACAATCATCAAAGCATTTTTAAAATGCCAATAAATATTCTTTTAGCTTATAAAAATATATTTATGTATTGATTGTTGTGTAAATAAAATATGAATGGTAAATAAAACTATTTTTTTAATTACATTGATTGTTAAAATAATAACTTAAACTGTAAATAAACAGATTCATTTAAAATAAAAATAGTTTTTAATTATATTGGTTGTTGTAAATTAAAAATAAGGGTAAATAAACGTTACATGTTAATTTATATTTATTATGTAAATTAAAAAAATAGTAATCAGTGTGTTGAGTTTAGAAAATGAAAAGTATATTTATTAATGATATATTTTTAATTTAAATTAATTCATAAGTTGAAGAAAATAATAAATAATATTTCAATTTCTCTCAAAATGCAATATCATCTATGAAAAAATAAAACGTAAAACTATTTTTTAAACTTTATATATAAACAATGCGTAGGTTAAAATGAAAATCTATAAATAAAAAACTTTTAGTTTTTTTACAAAATAAATCTAAGAAACTTTTCAATAAAAAAATATTTCGACAATTGACAGTAAAAAGAACTTTGATGAATTTTTTAAGGATGAACTCATAAACATCATAAATTGTCAAAAAAATGACAATATCAAATAGATTTTTTTGAAGTAGTCAAAATTTAACGCAATTATCAATCACGTATAAATGGTTAATGTCTATGGAGCTTAAATTTGCGAAAAAAATTATTTGATCATGTAATCACAAAATATCAAAATTCTATTTGAATGTATCTAATTTAAACGTAAACAAGATTGTCGTAGGATAACAACAAATCCAACAATATGTAAAAGAAAAAATATGTAATAACAAATAACATTTTTTGGAGAATATAATTTATACATACCTAATTAAAATCTTTCATGTGTTCTTCAACTTTCATCTTCTTCATCCCCTACCAAAACAATTTATAGGATTTCATTTTATTTAGTATTGAATTCATAGACATCATAAATTATCATAACATTGACATTTTTTTGAGAAGATTACTACACCATTGTGCCACATGAATGGATGTGGTTGTTCCTTCAATACAGTTAAATATACACAAATATGACAGATAGATATACTATTAACAAACGCAACAAAAAAACACAAATAACTCATATACTAAAAAGCTTACATAAATCATACCTTAGAACATGATTGTTGTAACCTGAAAACAAAAAGAAACAAAACTTGAGAAACTGCAATAATATGAGCAAAACACAATCGAGGAAAAAACAAACTTTGAAGAAAACTTATACACAAACATCAACAACAATATATAACTTCTACAAAACATGAAATAAAACATAAAAAGTTGTTACCTTGGAAAATTTGCGGAGGAAGAACAGTAGCTTCCATTTTAACGGGACATTTAATAATAGCTTACAATTGGATGAATCATGCAAATAGATCCACACACGATTGTTAACAAACTCATATTGTTTTTCTTAAAAAAAACTCATATTGTTGTAACCTGAAAACAAAAAGAAACAAAATTTAAGAAACTGCAATAATATGAGCAAAACACAATCGAGGAAAAAACAAATTTTGAAGAAAACATATACTCAAACATCAACAATATATAACTTCTACAAAACATGAAATAAAACATAAAAAACTGTTACCTGGTAAATTTGCGGAGGAAGAACAGTAGCTTCCATTTTAACGGGACATCTAATAATAACTTACAATTGGATGAATCATGCAAATAGATCTGTTGGGTCACCTAGATTTGAAATTGACTCTCCGATGTTCTCCCTTACATCCTACTTAGAATATTGTAGCATGGTTCTTTTAAAGATGACTTGTACAAGATATCAACTGTTCGGTGAAGTCGAAGATCAACCGAAACCAAGCTTGAAGACATTCTACTTGTGGAAAATAGAAGACTCTTCTTTGCACTCAACCAAGTCATTTTCCACCGATTCTGTTCTTACAAGTCGGTGGACAATACTTCACCGATTTGTTGTCACAAATCGGTGGACAACCCTTCACCGATCTTGTTCTCAACAAATCGGTGGACAAACCTTCTACCGACATATCCTCTGTCGGTCAGCCTCCTCTCACCGATAAGGAAGCTGAAATCGGTGGGATCCTTGTGTTATCAAATAAAAGATCTTCTCTTTGCAGATTGTTTCAAGTTCCAAAGTCAATTATATCGGTGAAACCTCATCGGTGTGATTGTCTTAGGATACACATCAAGAAGATCATTTATTATGGGACAATATCCTTTGACAGATAAAAGTGACTATTTGTCGTTTTATCCGTTATTAGTTAAAGTCCTTTTCTTCAGCATGGTCTCTATTTCCAGTACCTAGTAAAAGGTGATAAGGACATCTCAGCTTTTCAGAAGTCAACATCCTCAGCAAATATGATGATGACAAGTGTCCCAAGCATTCAATGCTTGTACACTACTTGCCACTATAAGAGGAAGAAGATATGCCCATGCAAACTACGCTTTCTGGAATTCTCTCAGTGAACGAAATCTCCATATTGCTTGATAACTTAATAGCTTTGCTCTCAATGTTCTTGGTTGTTTTGTTTAGTATACTTTGTGAAAGATTGTTAGAATAGTTTATCTGTTCTTTTCCACAACAGTCTTTAAGTTTCTTTGTGTAATTCTAGTTGAAAGATTTTCAATAAAAGAATTAAAATTGTGAAAAAAATTTAGTATTGTATTCAACCCCCCCTTCTACAATACTTGTTAAGCCATCTGGGACTAGCAAGTGGTATCAGAGCAGAAAGTTTAACTCCATAAACTTGATCTGCGATGGCTGCCTCTTCTTCTTCAACCTTTGAAAATTCTTTTCAAAACAATGTTTCTGAGAATGGCTCCATAACAAAACCGCCTAAGTTTAATGCTAACAACTTTTCTCTGTGGAAAAGCCGCATGATGCTATTCATGGAAGGAGTGGATACTAGATATCCAACCATTCTCAAAGAGAGACCTATCATCCCCAGAGTTTGGGCTCGCTATGAAACGCAGAGGCCTGGTAAAGAAACCATGGAAAAAGAAATCTCTAGTGATTCTGATGAAGAAAAATCCAGTGCTACTGGTCGTTACATCCTAAAAAATCCTAAGAAATATACTGATGAGGAAAAACGATTGGTTTCTCTCGACTCTAAGCTAAGAGCAATTATTGCACTCTCACTTCCTGATGAGGTCTATCACTCTCTGGTTAACTTTGAAACTACTAAAGAGATGTGGACCACACTGTGTGTACTGTACGAAGGTACAGTGGAAGTAAAGAAATGTAAAAAGATTGGTCTTATTAGAAAATATGAACTCTTTGCTTTTGAAAAAGGAGAATCTCTTCCTAGCTACTATAATCGTTTCAACTCTCTTTTAAATGATCTGAAGTTATTGGGCAGAGTCTATGATAATGAGGAAGTCTTAAGCAAGTTCATGGATTGTCTTCCAGAATTTTGGGAGAATATATGTACTTGCATTAAAACTACCAAGGACCTTGAGTTCATGCCCTTAACTGTCCTGTATGGAACTCTCTTCAATTTTGAGCAAACCAAGTTACAAAGGAAATCTTTCATCAAAGAGATAAAGAGCTCTTCTATAGCTCTTGTCAGTGAAAGTTCCAAGAAATCTCAAAATGTTCCTAGAATCACCTATCCTTCATCAGACTCTGACAACGACAGCCAAAATAACTCTACCCACCAAACGGAGGCATATCTTAGTGATGCTGATGATGAAGGTGAGGAAATTATGGTTGAAAAATTGTCTGAGGAAATGGCAATGATGGCTGGCTCTAAGAACAAATTTCTACCTTTCAACAAATCCAGAAATTTTAGAAAATCTTCATCTTCCAAGACTTCATCTGATAAATCAAATGAAGAGTGCTATAACCGTGGCAAGAAAGGACACTTTGCATCTGAGTGTAGGAGCAAGCGTGTTACTAAGTCTAGGAACCCATCCTCTGACAAATATTCTTCAAAGAATGAGAAACCCAGAAATAACCCTTTCAAATCAACCTTTTCCAAAAAGGATTCCCAATCCTCTTCCTTAGACCATCAGGAGCGTGCTGAGAAGTATAAAGCCAAGTACAAGAAAGAGAAAGAAAGGAGTGAGGGTCTTGAAAGAAAAGGAAAAGGTCTAATGGCAGAAACTCATGACTGGGATGAAGAAGACACCTCTGACAGTGATTCTCACAATATGTGCTTCATGGCCATTTCTGAAGAGATGGAAGATTCTGAAAAAGCTACCTCTCCAATGGCTCTTGTGGCAACTGGATGCTCGACAACTTATGCTCAGGCTTTTGAGCACCATCAAATATGGTATCTGGATAGTGGGTGCTCACGCCACATGACGGGAAACAAATCTCTCCTTATCAACTATGTGCCTGGAAAAGGTCCATCTGTAACTTTTGGTGATAACTCTAAAGGTTATACCAAAGGATATGGAACTCTCACAAATGGATCTGTCACCTTCAATAAAGTGGCGTTTGTTGACGGCCTCATGCATAATCTTCTCAGCATTAGCCAACTGTGTGATCTTGGATATAAAGTTATCTTTGAACTTTGTATCTGTACTGTGGTGGACAAGAACTTCAACGTGGTATTATCTGGTAAAAGGATGGAAAATGTCTATATCATTGATATGGGACTAAATAACAATTCATCAAATGTCTACTTTGTGTCAGATGACACATCCAAAAGAAACTGGTTGTGGCATAAACGTCTCTCTCATCTAAATTTCAAAACTCTTCATAAAATCTCCAACAAAGAGCTGGTGACTGGTATGCCCAAGTTGAACTTTGTCAAAGAGAAGCTGTGTGATGCATGTGAAAAAGGGAAGCTCACCAAGACTTCCTTCAGGACCAAGCAATGTTCTTCCATCACTCTTCCTCTCCAGATGCTGCACATGGACCTATGTGGACCAGTCAGCACTCAAAGTCTAGGAGGCAAAAGGTACATTCTTGTGATTGTTGATGAATTTACTAGATATACTTGGGTGTCTTTTCTCAGGTATAAAAGTGATGCAACTGAAGAAATCATCAACTTTGTCAAGAAAAATGAAGTTCTTAATGGTCAACTGGTTCGTTCGGTAAGAAGTGATAACGACACTGAATTCAGAAACAGTGCTCTTGAAGGCTTCTTCACTGAGAAAGGAATTTCTCAAAACTTCTCTGCAGTCCGTACTCCTCAGCAAAATGGAGTGGTGGAAAGGAAAAACAGAACTCTATGTGAGGCTGCAAGATCCATGTTAAGTGAATCCAACCTACCCACATATTTTTGGGCTGAAGCTGTTAATACTGCTTGCTTTACCCAAAATAGGTATGTGATATCCAAAAGACATAATAAAACCCCATATGAAGTTTTCCATGGCAGAAAACCAAACATTGGTTTTCTTCATGTTTTTGGCTGTGTGTGCTTTATTCTAAATGATCGTGACAATCTTGGGAAGTTTGATCCCAAAGCTGATGAAGGAATATTTGTTGGATACTCTCTATCCTCCAAAGCATATCGTGTGTTCAACCTCAGGAGAAAATGCATTGATGAGTCCATTCATGTCAAATTTGATGATCTTAGATCATCATCTCTGTCAAATGATGATGATGAATTACACAGATGGATCTCTTCATGCATCGGTGATGCCCCGTTATCAAACTCCACCGATACTCATTTCACACCCTCCAATCCATCTCCTTCAAATAACCAAGTCGGGTCACCCTCTATATTTCCCACCGAAACTAACCATGTTTCCACCGATGTGCTCTCTCCCACCGATGTGCAACTCTCCACCGACAAACTGCCTTCCACCGATCAAATTTCTTCCACCGAAAATGTTGCTTGCCACCGAACCTCTGATCCCACTCCATCTTCACCTCTAACACAAAATATTCCACCACCTTTACCTCCTGCAACCAAATGGACCAAAGATCACCCCATAGATCAAATCATCGGTGATCAACAAGCAGGTGTCCAAACACGTAGAGGAATTGGGAATATTTGTCTCTATGTGAATTTTCTCTCTCTTGTTGAACCTAAGAAGATTGATGAAGCTCTTGCAGATCCCTGTTGGATCACTGCCATGCAAGAAGAGCTCTCTCAATTTAAGAGAAACAAAGTTTGGAGATTGGTTCCAGACCCCGACAGAAAACAATCATTGGAACCAAATGGATCTTCAGAAATAAAATGGATGAAGATGGTACAGTTATCAGAAATAAAGCCAGACTGGTTGATCAAGGATACCGACAGGAAGAAGGCATTGATTATGATGAAACTTTTGCCCCGGTTGCAAGACTTGAAGCAATAAGAATCTTTCTGGCTCATGCTGCCTACCGAAATTTCAGAGTATTTCAAATGGATGTCAAAAGTGCCTTTCTCAATGGGGAACTTGTAGAGGAAGTCTATGTGAAACAACCTCCTGGCTTTGAAGACCCAGCTCATCCAGACTATGTGTACAGACTTGACAAGGCTCTTTATGGTCTCAAGCAAGCTCCACGTGCTTGGTATGACACTCTTGCCAACTTCCTTCTAAAGCATGGATATTCCAGAGGTAAAATTGACAATACTCTCTTCATCAAGGAAACCTCAGGTAATCTTATTCTTGTCCAAATCTATGTTGATGACATCATCTTTGGTGCCACTGATGAGTCACTATGTGATGAGTTTGCTTATCTCATGATGAGTGAATATGAGATGAGCATGATGGGAGAGCTTACATTCTTTTTGGGCCTTCAGGTCAAACAGTATTCAGAAGGGATTTTTATAAACCAAAGTAAATATATTCGTGACCTTCTAAAGAAATTTAATTTTTTAGATAGCTCTCCTATGAAAACCCCCATGGCTCCACCTTTGAAACTCAATGCTGATCTTAAAGGTGAATCTGTGGATGTTACCCTCTATCGAGGCATGATTGGTTCTCTTTTGTACTTAACTGCTAGCAGACCGGATATTATGTTTGCTACTTGTCTATGTGCCCGTTATCAGGCCAATCCTAAAGAATCACATTTAAAGGATGTAAAACGGATTTTTCGGTATCTCAAGGGTACCTTGCACTTGGGTCTTTGGTATCCCAAAGACTCAGGTTTTGAACTAATTGGGTATTCAGATTCAGATTATGCAGGTTCCCAGATTGATAGAAAAAGTACTACAGGAAGCTGCCAGCTTCTTGGTGGCAAATTGGTAAGTTGGTCCAGCAAGAAACAAAACTCTATGTCAACCTCTACTGCTGAGGCTGAATATGTAGCTGCTGGAAGCTGCTGTGCTCAGATCCTGTGGATGAGAAATCAACTCAGGGACCATGCTAAAATCTACTCCAAAGTCCCAATTCTGTGTGATAACTCAAGCGCAATAGCTATTGCAAACAACCCAGTTCTTCATTCCAGATCAAAGCACATAGATATCAGACATCATTTCATTAGGGACCACATCTCCAAAGGTGACATTGAGTTACATTTCATTCCCACCGATCTACAACTTGCTGATCTATTCACCAAACCCCTAGATGAAGCCAGGTTCAACTTCCTAATAAGTGAACTTGGCATGTGTAACTTTCAATAACTGTGTGTCTTCACTTTCCACCGATCTCACATCGGTGGACACTCTCTTAGTTTCTCCTTTCCACCGATCTCACATCGGTGGACACTCTCTTAGTCTCTCTTCTTCCACCGACCTCACATCGGTGGACACTCTCTTAGTTTCTCCTTTCCACCGATCTCACATCGGTGGACACTCTCTTAGTCTCTCTTCTTCCACCGATCTCACATCGGTAGACACTCTCTTAGTTTCTCCTTTCCACCGATCTCACATCGGTGGACACTCTCTTCTTTCCTCTTTCTACACCGATCGTACACCATTCTCACCACCGATATCTACTACCGACGCCTTTCCATCTTCCCACCGATATTCATGACCAATTCATCCCCGTCGGTAAGATCTGCACCCCGAAATACGTCACCGAATTCCAAACCTTATCCCATACGCTTCCCCATGCTCACATCACCCCTAAGACCCTAGATGTCAGTGACCTTGACCGTCCCTTTTCATGTAAAACCCTCTCCACCACATACCCCGAAACCCTCATCATTACCTTTTCCACTTATTTAATTTATTCAAATGTTCTTATACATAACCGTTCCCTCCTAAACCCTTCACCTCCTCCTATATATACGACCCCTCGTCCTTCACCCTCCTCCTCCTTCATTTTCTCTTTTCGAAACCTGCGACTCCTCCTACATCTTCTTCCTTCATTCTCATTCTCACAATGGCACCCACCAAGATACCTACGTGCTATGAAGACCTCATCTTCAACCCTTGCAACCATGTAGCAAGGTTCGAATCCGATCCCGCTCATCCCGAGTTCGACACCATTATCAAGTTCTTAACCCGCTCACCTCTTCTCCATGCTTTCTCCTGCAACCCAAAGATGAGCAAAATGCTCATTGGCAAATTTTGGCTGTCCTGTGTTTATGATATTTCGAATGAAGCAATCCATGCCTCTATCTTCTCTGACGAAGAGGGTGATCACGATGTTACTTTTGGCGTGGATGATGTCCGTCGTGCTCTCCGGATCGAAGCCTTTTCAGAATATGTGGACATGCATGTCAACAACTTTCTTGAGCAAGTCATCAGCACTATTGGCTATGTCCAACATTATGAGGATAAAGCTTCCAAGACTTCTAAAGGACCAGGTACTCTTCTTCGCAAACATATGGGTGGGGTTTGGAACTTCTTCTTTGCTCACGTGATCCATTGTCTCTCTAGAAAGACAAGTGGTCAAGACCAATCCCCATCTTATATTACAAAGCTTTCTCATGCACTGATTTTTCAAAGAAAGGTGGACTTTGCTCAGTATTTCTTTACTGAGCTGACTGAAGTAATCAAACACCCAAAAAGGTGTTATGTCGCATACCCTCGTTTCATCTCCATGATCCTTCAACACAAACTCCGTGCGGCCTTGGATGCGGATCGTAAGTCTAAAACTCCTCGCTTCATCTACGATTGGTCATCACCCTTTGTTGGCCAAAAGACGCTCAATATTGGCCATCTCGCTACTGATCTCCCCTTACGCCAAGGTATGATCTCCTTTGCTGTATCTCCCGATCTTCACTGGGGTGATGCGGAAGCTCCCGGGTTTCAACACCCGAAAGTTTCCGAGGCACCACAAGTTGTAGTGGCCCCTTCTTCCCTTTCTCGAGTAAAGTCGGGCGACGCGAAAAAGAAACAACGTACGGCCCCCGACACCTCCGCACCCGCTTCTCGAACTATGCCACCGAGAAATCCATCGGAGGCTTCCCCGGTTCAATCCCCATCTCATAAGCGGAGGCACTCAACTTCCCCTTCGAGATCTCTTTCAAAGAGATCTCGGACACCATCGGCCCAACCGACTCCTCTGCAGTCTCTCAAAAGACTACAGTTGTAGAAATGGAGAACCCACATGCCTCTTCCCTCACATCTTCGGGTGGTAGAGATGACTTCGAGGACTCTCCCCTCGAAGGAGTTGACTTGTCACTGCACGGCCTTTCACCCGGTCAGTTTATGATCGATGATGAAGCACAACTCGATCTGAGTTCGTGTAATAACCAGGTATTTTATCTAATTTAAATTTGGAATTTTATAAGTTCTTATTTTAGTATTTTATGGAGTTAAGAAGTTAAGGGGTAAGTTAAATTTATAAATAGAAGTTTAGGGGTGTGTCTTGCCATTTGAATGAAGTCTAGGGTTTGTTTAGTCTTTGTAACTACACCTCATCACCACCACCGTCCCACTTCTAGAATAGAGGGAGGAGGTGTCCTCCTAATACACTACTTGGATATACTTTGACCATTTGTACTTGGTGGGTGTGTTTCGTAAAGAAGAAAAGAGAGAGAGAGAGAGCCGTAGAAAAAGGGAAGAAGGAAGAAAGAATTCAAGAGGTTACTGCAGTGAATTAAGGACTAAACTGAAGTAATCCAGGTAACAAATCCATCCTTGGGTATGTTTTAAACTATTAAAAGTGTTCTTGAAGGTTGTTAGTTAAGTTTTAAGTGGGTCTTGGTATTTTTGGAAGGATATGATAGTTTTGGGATGGGAATAATGTTCTAATGGTAGTCTTGAACATATCTGCAATTTATCAGTAACATGCATAGTGTAAAACTGCAAAAATATGGGTTTTAGGATGAACAGTGGATTGAGACATTCATCGAAGTCGCAATAGACGACTGCGACATTCAACGAAGTCGCAATAGTTGGTTGCGACTTGGTTTTGAAGTCGCAATGGTCATTTGCGACTTGGCTTGGAATCGCAGTAATTGATTGCGATTTGGGTTTGGAATCGCAGTAGTTGATTGCGATTTGGGCTTGGAATCGCAGTAGTTGATTGCGACTTAGGATTGAAGTCGCAATAGTGGGTTGCGATTTCAAGGTGAAATCGCAATAGTTGGTTGCGACTTAGTACTGTTCATTGCGATTTTAATTTATTTTTGAGGGGTTGCGACTTGAGTTGAGGATTTCGTAAGTTTAGTTTTAAAAGAGATATTTGGTATTTTGTGTGATTTCAGATTCTGTGAAGGGTGGTCATACGTGATTTATCTTGGAAAAGCTTTTGTGATAAACATACCAGGTGAGTTTTACTTTAAAAAGTATTTTACTGGAATGCATTATGTGAATAACGAATGTTTGATAAAGTGTATGAATATGTCATACGTGGGTGATTATAATATATTGAGATATTATAATTACGTGAGTATTATATGAAAATATAATACGTGGCCGGGCTTTGGACCGGTGTGATAAATTGGCTCGCAACCAATTGATATTGGCCATTGGTGGAGGGATAAGGTGGAATGAGACAGGTATGATACATAAATGCTAGCTGGTATTAACTTACGTGTGATGTATGTGTATTTATATAAAGAGTGTTTTATATAAATGAATTTTTAATGAATTACAAATGTCAGGGATTTACTCACTAGACCCTTAGGTCTAACCCTCATTTTCTGTTTTAAAAATTATGTATTCCAGGTGGTGGTTCCAGTAAGAACAAGTAAATAGAGTACTTGTTAGCAAGCTTTTGAGAAGATGATTATCATGATACTATGGATGTTTTTGTACTTATGATTTTATTGTTATTGTTATGTAACTCAAAATGGATCAAGTTGTACTGGATTTTCTTTATGTTCAGACTTTAGTTGGGACCAAATGTGAAATATGAAGTACTTTGTTGTAAACATGTTATGGATTATATGTTGTATGTATGTTTGGATTTTGGGATGTTACAGATGGTATCAGAGCCCTAGTTTAAGGGATTTAGGTATTAGTATCTGTACCTAGACTTAAACTGCATGTGAAGTAGGATGTCCCTATTATTTTAGAACCTGGGGATGCTAAGTATAAAAGGTAGAAGGAACATCATGTAAGGTAATTTCAAATTACACCAGGCCAGTGTAATTACGATCTTACAGGTACATGTTTGAACTGGAATACCTTGTTATATGGGGTACGTGCTTATGTGTATATTAACTTTGTTTGAATCTACAGAATGGAAAGTGGCACTAGACAAAGGAATCAAAGAGGAGGAAGGAATTCGGGTGGAGAGAATCCACCAATAGGAACAGGGGGAAGAGGAGGAGATCGTGGTAGAGGCAGAATCGGAAGGGGAACTGGGGGCCGAACTGGAGGTAGAACACAACAGCATGGTACATAGTTTGTTACACGGGATGATTTGACTGCTGAAATGGGGAGATTACAGGATAGCATACAAGCTATGTTCGAACATAATCGTCATAAGGAAACTGAAAGACCAAGTCCGGAACACGAAGTTGAAATACCACTTACCTCTACGGTCTTACCGATGATGAAAAGGTGTGACTACAAAATGTTTCTTAGTTGCAAGCCCCCTACATATTCAGGAGATCGGGATCCGGTAAAAGCTATGAGATGGCTGAAAGAAATCGAGGCTATTTTCAAAACGTGTAAATGTGCTGAAGAAGATAAAGTACTTTATGGAGCTGTGATGCTGAAAGGTGATGCTTTGTATTGGTGGGAGGCTCATATAGAATCGAGAGGAGCGGATATTGATAAGTGCCTAATTTTATATATCTTTGCGTCAAAATCCCTTACAATTAGTATCCATTAGATGTCTAAAGTACTCATATTATATTATATTGTATTTTAATTTTATTATTTGTAAATAATATATATATATATATATATATAATAGTCTTTTATAATTAAGTTGTGTGTGTGTGTGTGTGTTATAATAATAATAACAAAAAAAAACTTTTGGTCTTTGTGTGGTCTCGTGAGGTACAGCAACAACAACAAAAAAAGAATGAATTATATTTACTTAGTCCTTGTGATATCATCTTGCAGCCAACGGTGAAGCCCAGTTTTAAAAGAGAAAAAAAAGAGAAGAGAATAGAAAAGCCCAGCAGCAGCCCAGAAAAGATCAAACCCAACCACGCCTTTCTCTCTCTCGTCGGAGGAAAAAAAAAACCGCAGCAGAAAATCACTTCAGAAATCAGTTTTGAAGAGAAGAGACGAATTGGGAGCAATTTCTTCATCAATTTCATTCAACTTTTTGGTAATTTCTTTTTAGTTGTAACCCTAGTTTTCTTTCCAACACTAGTTTGATTAGATTTTGATGGTTGCACTTTGAGATTCCATTGTAATCATTTGGGACAAATCTATTTGCTTGATTTCTATTTTCATTGTCAATTTCGTTTGAGTTTTCAATTAACTTGATCAATTAATTTGAATCTCTTATGGAAAAATGTTAGTCAAAACCTAGATACGTAATCGTCTTGGATTTTGATAAAGTAACAACTGATTTCATTCGGTTTCAATAAGGTTTCCGAATCGAAATCTTGAAATCTAGCAATCAAAGCAATTATAAGCCGAGCTTACGAGCTTATAGCTTTGAGTTGGTGTTTTTCTAGTCCGATAAAGCTAATCACATCTAAGAACTTAAGAGCTTATTTAATTTCTATTTGTGATTAAGATCCGGTTAAAGAGCTTATTTTAACCGGTGTAGATTAAGGAAAAATGGAGGTCGTTAGAGCTTGTTAACGACTATAATCAACTTGGGTTCGTTCTCTATGTTTACGTTTTTGGAATCAATGATAGGTGTCATTATCTTAATCGAAGTTAAACTAATGTTGGATTTTATTTCATTGTTTATAATTAGTTTTAGTCGTATGTTTAATTTTCTTAATCAAATCCAACCCCCCCCCCCCTTTTTTACGTAACGTGTAGAAGTAAAATAATTGTCACGACCAATCCCTGTGGATTCGACCCGACTTATCGCTACTACAATTTTGGTTGTAATTAGCTAATAGTTGGTACTTATTATTTGACGGTCTCGACGCCCGTCAAATTTTTATATACTACTTTTTCATGGGAGGAATTCGTGTTAGCTTTCACAACACACTTCTGTCCACAAGCTACTGTCAGACAATTGGAAGAAGAATTTATGAATCTACAGCAAGGGAATTTGTCAGTCAGAGATTATACTGCTCGATTTTTAGAAAAATCTCGTTTTGCAGGATATTATGTTGCTACAGAAAAGATGAAAATTGAGAGATTTATCTATGGGTTGAATTCAGAAGTTCGAAGACTAGTGACTGCAACAAGGCCAGATACGTTTACAGCTGCAGTGGATGCTGCAGAAAATGTCGAACGAGACAATAAAAGGGATGCCGGTGATAAGAGCTTGGGGAAAAGGAAATGGGAAGGACCACCACAGGATCCAAAGAAGTCTAGATTCCCGAGGTTTGATAACCGTCCGTCGTTCCGACCAGCGGAAAGACCATGTCCGAGATGTAATCGCTACCATCAGGGAAATTGTCAAGTGGAATCTCGGGTTTGTTTTAAGTGTGGGAAAACCGGTCATGTTGTTAAAGATTGTCGATCAACGCGGTTTTGCTTTTTGTGTAATTCTCCGGATCACCTCCAATCAGACTGTCCACGAGGTAGAATGCAACAAGGGGGTACATCGGGGAAACCAGCCATTACTAGACCAGTAGTCCCAAGAATAGAACCGCCAAAAACGAGGGCCCGTACATTCCAAATGACAGCTAAAGAGGCGGAGGAAACTCCAGATGTGGTCACAGGTACATTTTTCATAAACTCCACGCGTGCTAAGGTGTTATTTGATTCCGGTGCAAACCAATCTTTTGTGTCTCCCTCTTTTGCTGCTCACATGCATTTAGAGCCTAAAATGTTAAAACATGCTTTACTAGTAGACACGGCAAATGATAACCAAGTGGCGGTTAAAGAGGTTTTTGATCATTGCATGATAAATATAGAAGGATGTGGAGTACCGATACAACTATTTCCAATATCTTTGATTGAATTTGATGTGGTAGTAGGAATGGATTGGTTAGCCGAGAACCAGGCTAACATAGTTTGTGATAAGAAAATAATCAATGTCGTTTTACCTGATAAGAGATCAGTAGTGATGTATGGAGATCGTAAGAATCATCAGTCCAGTCTTATATCGATGGTAAAAGCCCGTAAATGTGTCAATAAGGGTTGCTCTAGTTATCTAGCTTATGTGATAGATAGTAGGCCTGAAAAGATTAAGCTGGAAGATATTTCTATTGTTAGTGAATATCCAGAAGTTTTTCCTGAGGACTTGAATAGTCTTCCTCCTGTTAGGCAAGTAGAATTTGGTATAGACCTAGTACCTGGAGCCACTCCAATTGCTCGTGCGCCGTACAGACTAGCACCTCCAGAAATGAAAGAAATGATGGCACAGCTTCAAGATTTATCTGATAAGGGCTTCATCAGACCCAGCTCTTCGCCGTGGGGTGCACCAGTTTTATTTGTGAAGAAGAAAGACGGCTCGATGAGAATGTGTATCGATTACCGGGAGCTGAACAAGCGTACGATCAAGAACAAGTATCCACTTCCAAGAATTGATGATCTTTTCGATCAATTAGTTGGAGCTTGTTACTTCTCCAAGATTGATCTCAGATCTGGCTACCATCAGTTGAAGGTTAAGGAAGAGGATGTTTTAAAGACTGCTTTTCGCACAAGATACGGCCACTACGAACTTTTGGTAATGCCTTTCGGATTGATGAACGCTCCAGCCGCTTTTATGGATCTAATGAATCGGGTATGTAAGCCTTATCTCGATAAATTTGTCATAGTATTTATCGATGATATACTTATTTATTCCCGATCCAAAGAGGATCATGCGCAACATCTTCGTTTGATTTTGGAGTTATTGAAGAAAGAAAAGTTGTACGCTAAGTTCTCTAAATGTGAATTCTGGTTGCGGGAAGTTCAGTTTTTGGGTCATATAGTTTCAGAGAAGGGTATACAAGTTGATCCAGCGAAAGTGGAAGCAATTGAAAGATGGGAACCGCCGAAAACGGCAACCGAAGTACGTAGCTTTCTGGGTCTAGGTGGATACTATCGGAAGTTTATAAAAGATTTTTCTCGAATTGCAACGCCATTGACTAAGCTGACTCGGAAGAATCTGAAGTTTGAATGGAAAGCAGAACAGGATGAGGCATTCAGAATATTGAAGGAGAAACTTTGCAGCGCACCGATATTAGCATTGCCAGAAGGTTCCGATGATTTTGTGGTCTACAGTGATGCTTCTAAATTGGGATTGGGATGCGTACTTATGCAACGTGGAAAGGTGATTGCATATGCTTCCCGTCAACTGAAGGATCATGAAAGACAATATCCTACTCATGATATGGAGCTTGCAGCAGTTGTCTTCGCATTAAAGATTTGGAGACATTATCTTTATGGTTCCAAATGTCAAATTTTTACTGACCATAAGAGTCTCCAACATCTTTTTGATCAGAAGGAACTGAATATGAGGCAAAGAAGACGGTTGGAATTGGTAAATGATTATGACTGTGAAATCCTTTATCACCCGGGAAGGCAAATGTGGTGGCAGATGCGCTAAGTCGTCAAGAAAGAAGTGGAACGATAAAAGCAATATCGCTACGAGCTGAACTTCTTCCTAACATCTTTGAAGAATTATTGAAGTGCCAAATAGATGCTTATCAAGAAGAAAGTTTGAAATCTGAACGGTTAGTTGGAATATCAGCATTGCTTGGGAAAGACGATCGTTGGTTATTGTGTATGGGAAACAGAATTTGGGTACCTCGTTTGGGTGGATTACGTGATCGTGTACTACAAGAAGCTCATCAATCTCGATTTTCTATTCATCCAGGTACAAATAAAATGTATAGAGATTTGAAACAATTCTATTGGTGGCCGGGAATGAAGAGAAGTGTTGCTAAGTATGTAGAAGATTGTACTACTTGCAAGAAAGTAAAGATTGAGCATCAGAAGCCGTTTGGTCAGTTACAACGACTGGATATACCAATGTGGAAATGGGATCAGATCACTACTGATTTTATTACCAAGTTACCTAGAACTTCAAAGGGATTCGATTCTATTTGGGTGATTGTGGATAGGTTGACGAAGTCTGCTCATTTCTTGCCGATAAAAGAAACTGATTCCTTGGAACGTTTGGCCAAATTGTACATTAATGAAATAGTAACTCGACATGGAATTACAATCTCGATTATCTCTGATCGAGATAGTCGTTTTACTTCTAGGTTCTGGAGAAGCTTTCAAAAAGAGATGGGGACACAGATAAAGTTGAGTACAGCATATCATCCTCAGACTGATGGACAGAGTGAAAGAACAATCCAGACTTTAGAAGATATGCTTCGGGCTTGTATAGTTGATTTTGGGGGATCGTGGGATAAACATCTGCCTCTGATAGAATTTGCCTACAACAACAGTTATCATTCCAGCATTCAAGCGACACCGTTTGAAGTATTGTATGGTAGAAAATGCCGAACGCCTTTGTGTTGGAATGAAGTGGGGGAGAAACAATTAGCAGGGCCAGAAATAGTACAGTTAACAGCGGATAAGATTACTCAGATTCGGGATAGATTGAAAACAGCTCAAGACAGACAGAAAAGCTATGATGATCGACGTCGGAAACCGTTAGAGTTTCAAGTTGGGGATTTTGTAATGTTGAAAGTATCGCCCTGGAAAGGAGTCATACGTTTTGGGAAGCAAGGTAAACTTAGTCTGCGGTATATTGGGCCATTTGAAATTACGGAAAGGATCGGTGAAGTAGCGTACAGATTGGATCTTCCGTCGGAATTGAGCAGGATTCACAACGCGTTTCATGTATCGAATTTTCGGAAATGTTTAGTTACACCAGACCAGGCAGTCTCTCTACCAGATATTCAGGTTGATGAAAAGTTAAACTATGTGGAGGAACCGGAAGCCATAGTTGATCACAAGGTCAAAGTATTGAGGAATAAAGAGATCAGACAGGTAAAGGTTCAGTGGAAACATCATAGAGGTCAGGATGCGACATGGGAATCAGAATCGGAGATAAGAACCAAATACCCTCATCTGTTCTCTTAACTGAATTCCGGGACGGAATTCTTTTAAGGGGGAGATGTTGTAATAACCAGGTATTTTATCTAATTTAAATTTGGAATTTTATAAGTTCTTATTTTAGTATTTTATGGAGTTAAGAAGTTAAGGGGTAAGTTAAATTTATAAATAGAAGTTTAGGGGTGTGTCTTGCCATTTGAATGAAGTCTAGGGTTTGTTTAGTCTTTGTAACTACACCTCATCACCACCACCGTCCCACTTCTAGAATAGAGGGAGGAGGTGTCCTCCTAATACACTACTTGGATATACTTTGACCATTTGTACTTGGTGTGTGTGTTTCGTAAAGAAGAAAAGAGAGAGAGAGCCGTAGAAAAGGGGAAGAAGGAAGAAAGAATTCAAGAGGTTACTGCAGTGAATTAAGGACTAAACTGAAGTAATCCAGGTAACAAATCCATCCTTGGGTATGTTTTAAACTATTAAAAGTGTTCTTGAAGGTTGTTAGTTAAGTTTTAAGTGGGTCTTGGTATTTTTGGAAGGATATGATAGTTTTGGGATGGGAATAATGTTCTAATGGTAGTCTTGAACATATCTGCAATTTATCAGTAACATGCATAGTGTAAAACTGCAAAAATATGGGTTTTAGGATGAACAGTGGATTGAGACATTCATCGAAGTCGCAATAGACGACTGCGACATTCAACGAAGTCGCAATAGTTGGTTGCGACTTGGTTTTGAAGTCGCAATGGTCATTTGCGACTTGGCTTGGAATCGCAGTAATTGATTGCGATTTGGGTTTGGAATCGCAGTAGTTGATTGCGATTTGGGCTTGGAATCGCAGTAGTTGATTGCGACTTAGGATTGAAGTCGCAATAGTGGGTTGCGATTTCAAGGTGAAATCGCAATAGTTGGTTGCGACTTAGTACTGTTCATTGCGATTTTAATTTATTTTTGAGGGGTTGCGACTTGAGTTGAGGATTTCGTAAGTTTAGTTTTAAAAGAGATATTTGGTATTTTGTATGATTTCAGATTCTGTGAAGGGTGGTCATACGTGATTTATCTTGGAAAAGCTTTTGTGATAAACATACCAGGTGAGTTTTACTTTAAAAAGTATTTTACTGGAATGCATTATGTGAATAACGAATGTTTGATAAAGTGTATGAATATGTCATACGTGGGTGATTATAATATATTGAGATATTATAATTATGTGAGTATTATATGAAAATATAATACGTGGCCGGGCTTTGGACCGGTGTGATAAATTGGCTCGCAACCAATTGATATTGGCCATTGGTGGAGGGATAAGGTGGAATGAGACAGGTATGATACATAAATGCTAGCTGGTATTAACTTACGTGTGATGTATGTGTATTTATATAAAGAGTGTTTTATATAAATGAATTTTTAATGAATTACAAATGTCAGGGATTTACTCACTAGACCCTTAGGTCTAACCCTCATTTTCTGTTTTAAAAATTATGTATTCCAGGTGGTGGTTCCAGTAAGAACAAGTAAATAGAGTACTTGTTGGCAAGCTTTTGAGAAGATGATCATCATGATACTATGGATGTTTTTGTACTTATGATTTTATTGTTATTGTTATGTAACTCAAAATGGATCAAGTTGTACTGAATTTTCTTTATGTTCAGACTTTAGTTGGGACCAAATGTGAAATATGAAGTACTTTGTTGTAAACATGTTATGGATTATATGTTGTATGTATGTTTGGATTTTGGGATGTTACAGTTCGCCCCCAAATCCCCCCCCCCCCCCCAATGACTTCTTTGAATTTCTTTTGGAGGACACTGGTTCTCCCCGAACCATCCCGTCCACCGACAAAATTCACACCGAGCCTCCCTCAACGCGGATTACTCTCACCGAAGACATCTCCACCGATCCCCCCTCCCCACCACCGAAGCCGCTATCTCCCCGACATCGGTTACTTTACACCGAACCTTCCTGGGTTCAATCGACTTCCTCTCCATTTATTGAGGATCGAATACTACCTCGCTCAAGTTTGGCACCAACCGAACCCCATCTACGAACCCTAAATCCTCTACCCGACGATGCTCTTTGTGAAACTCTTCGGTCTCTGTCTGACAATTTGGCCTTCTTAGCCAACAAAGTGGATACTTTGACCACTTCCCACTCCAACATTGCGGCTTCATTCGATGCTTTCAAGACTTCTTCTACAGTAAAAGATACTGAACTTCAGAGACTTATTCACGAGGCCAGAACTCATCAGGATCTTGGCAAAAGCATCACCGATTCTCTTAGCTCTCTTCACACCAAAGCTGACAACATGCTGGAGAAAGCTCAATGGGAAATGGACTTGGGTGATTTTTCAATGATCTCCGGTGACACCAATCACAGCTTGGCTCATCTTCACGCCAAGTTTGATAGTGTTTTTAAATAGTTGGGTTTTAAGGTTCCGGCTGCTGCTGAGGGGGAGAAGACTCTTGTTCATCCAAAAATACCTTCAATTAAGAGATCTATCATCAACAAGCCTTCACCCACCACCGAAAAATCCTCACCCTCCACCGAAACCTCTCCTACCACCGAAAGATCTTCATCCTCCACCGAATCATCACCTCAGGCCACCGAAACACCTCTTATACCCTCACCGAAAACTGCAGGTACCACCGATCGAGTCTCCACACCGACCAAGTCTCCATCGGAGAAAAGTAAGGCAACGTCTGAGGGGGAGAAAGTTTCTAAAACCCCCAAAGACAAAGGCAAGAAAACCCTCACTGCTGAACAGTTGGCCGAAGAAGAAAAGAAAAAGAAGGAGTTGACAAAATATGGGAATCAACCTGCTGATGCCCAAACTTTGAAGTTAAAGCCTCCTTCTCTACAATCTCAGGAATCCAACCTCGGTCTGACTCCTCAGGAGATTGAGGAAGCTAGACTTGCTCAAAAAGATTTAGATGACTCCAGAGCTCTATCTTTGAAAGCTCCACAAGAAGAGGCCATCAAAGCTAAGTCTACCGATCCTCTATTAACCCAAAAATCGATGCTGAGTGCTATTGAAAAAGAAAAGAATGAAGAAATAAGCTGGTACAAAAAGACCATCTACCACCGAATGTCCAAATCCCCGATCACAAATGTCAAAATTGCTACCTCCAGAGCCAACCCAAAGGATATCAGGATGATCATCGACAGAGAAGACGGATCAATGAAAAGTGTGAGAGATGTTAACCTCCAACATTACGGTCTTCCCGAATGGTATGAGATCTCTCAAAACTTGGTCAGAAGTGCAAACCCAAAGAAAGACGTTTTTATCAAATGCATTGAAGGACTGATGGAAAAGATGAAGGAGATTAAAATAAAACACAACATCATCCTTTCCTCTGATGAAAGGGCGAGACTTCAATCGATGAAAGAAGAAATCCGTCTTCCCAAAGTCAAGAATCCTATCGACAAGGTGTCCAAAGAAATGGCAAGTGAAGGGAAAATTCCAAATGTAAGCAACCTAAATCTGTCCCTCCCCACATCTGTGCCTTATCCTACCACAACCTTGAGCCTCTCACCGATTCCTGGACTGTTCTTCAATGATGGTTTCGGTCATCGTGCCTTCTTCAGATTTGCTCAAATTCCCATCGCCGATACCGTGTTTCTTCAAGGCATTTCCAACCTCTTTCCCAACATCCCTGAAGCTCAGCCGTTCTACCGAAACTTGTTGGACGAAATCAAGCAACGTCAAACTTCCAAGAAGTATGTTCTCTCTCTCAATGGTGCTTGTAAAAGTCTGTTTCTCTTCTTACATTTGTACGAGAAAACTTATCTAAATACAAGTACCTTTCTATTTGAATTTTTTTTTCTGTACATAACCTTACTTGAATTTACTTGTAAATACAATATATAGTATACATACTCATACAAAAGAAAAATAGATCAAAAGAACAAAAAGAATGGTCTATGTGAAAAGAACCCCAAAAAGAGTAAAAAGGGTCAAAATGCATTTTACTTTTATATACTCTTAAATTTTATAAGGGAAGAGCTCAAATTCAAATAGGGGGAGATTGTTGGGTCACCTAGATTTGAAATTGACTCTCCGATGTTCTCCCTACATCCTACTTAGAATATTGTAGCATGGTTCTTTTAAAGACGACTTGTACAAGATATCAACTGTTCGGTGAAGTCGAAGATCAACCGAAACCAAGCTTGAATACATTCTACTTGTGGAAAATAGAAGACTCTTCTTTGCACTCAACCAAGTCATTTTCCACCGATTCTGTTCTTACAAGTCGGTGGACAATACTTCACCGATTTGTTGTCACAAATCGGTGGACAACCCTTCACCGATCTTGTTCTCAACAAATCGGTGGACAAACCTTCTACCGACATATCCTCTGTCGGTCAGCCTCCTCTCACCGATAAGGAAGCTGAAATCGGTGGGATCCTTGTGTTATCAAATAAAAGATCTTCTCTCTGCAGATTGTTTCAAGTTCCAAAGTCAATTATATCGGTGAAACCTCATCGGTGTGATTGTCTTAGGATACACATCAAGAAGATCATTTATTATGGGACAATATCCTTTGACAGATAAAAGTGACTGTTTGTCGTTTTATCCGTTATTAGTTAAAGTCCTTTTCTTCAGCATGGGCTCTATTTCCAGTACCTAGTAAAATGTGATAAGGACATCTCAGCTTTTCAGAAGTCAACATCCTCAGCAAATATGATGATTACAAGTGTCCCAAGCATTCAATGCTTGTACACTACTTGCCACTATAAGAGGAAGAAGATATGCCCATGCAAACTACGCTTTCTGGAATTCTCTCAGTGAAAGAAATCTCCATATTGCTTGATAACTTAATAGCTTTGCTCTCAGTGTTCTTGGTTATTTTGTTTAGTATACTTTGTGAAAGATTGTTAGAATAGTTTATCTGTTCTTTTCCGCAACAATCTTTAAGTTTCTTTGTGTAATTCTAGTTGAAAGATTTTCAATAAAAGAATTAAAATTGTGAAATTTTTTTAGTATTGTATTCAATCTCCCCTTCTACAATACTTGTTAAGCCATCTGGGACTAACAAGATCCACACACGATTGTTAACAAACTCAACAAAAAAAACAAATGACTCATCTACTATTTTGATTGTAACATGTATTTGATGATTTGATAGATAATAAGTTGAAAGGTTTAAAGGGTGAATGAAAAGTTGCAAAATTTATGTTTTATATAGTGACTAATAAATAAATCACATTATGAAATCAATTAAATAGATTAAAAAGTATTAAAAATTAGAAAAATGAAAAATTTGAGAAAAAAGAAAAAAAAAGATTCTAAACATGAGAATGTTCCACGTCATCACACATGGTTTTTGTTTTAATATATATATATATATATTGATGATTAATTGTTCTTTGTTTGGTGCTGGTACATAAGAATGGTATTGAGAATTATCAATACACATGGAAGTATAATAATTTTAAAAAAATCAGAAGTTAAATTCGGGTTATTTAAAAACTAGGTAACAGCATCGCGTCTTGCGCGGTGAATACAAATATTATTATAAAGATTAATATACTTTACTAAAAAAATTGATTTATAAGCAGTTGTTATCTTACTAAAAAAACAAAAAAAACATTTTTTATTAAAATAAGTATTGTTAGCTTACTAAAAAAAGAATACAAACATTGGTATCTTACTAAGAAAAAATAAAACAATTTAAAAAAGTTTTGATTTATAATCATTATTAGTTTACTAAGAAAAACAAAAAGTTAATTAAATAAAAAATGTACTTTATTAAATAAGTATTGTTAACTTATCCAAAAAAAATGTAAATAAATAAAAAGATACATATTAAAACATTGATTTATAAACATTTTTAGCTTACTAAAAGAAAAAATAAAAAATAAAAATATACTCTATTAAAATATGTATTTGATTTATAATCATTGTTATCTATCATACGAAAAAAGGTGATATAATATTTAGATAAAGTAAGCTTACGAAGGAAAAATAAATCAATAAACTCAATAATTATAATAAAATAACCATTGTGATAAAATAATAATTATAATTTATTAGAAATTTATATTGATTTATAAGCAGTTATTATCTTACTATAAAATAAAAGAATATATATATATACAAATATAATTTATTAAAATAAGTATTGATTTATAAATATTGTTAGCTTACTGAAAGAAAAAATATAAGCGTTGGTATAGATATTACTAAAAAAATAAAACAATTTAAAAGTTTTGATTTATAATCGTTGTTAACTTATTAAGAAAAATAAAAATTAAATAAATAAAAAATATATTTTATTAAATAAATTTTGATTTATAAATATTGTTAGGTTATTCATAAAAATGTAGATAAATAAAAACATTCAATATTAAAAATATTTTTGATTTATAAGTATTGTTAGCCTACTAAAAGCTGAAAAGAATATAACCTATTAAAAGAAGTATTTTTGATTTATAAGCATTGTTACCTATCTTATAAATATATAAAATGAAATAAAAAATGAAAAGTTATATTAAAAATATTTTTGATTTATGTTAGTACATTAATGTATCCAAGATTTAGGACTAATTGTAATTAGTCAATATTAATCAAAATCAACAAAATAGCTAGTGAGGGTCAAAGGTATAAATACCCATTTGTAGGGTGTGTGAGGTCACTGTGCATAGCTTCCAATAGTGTATGTGTGTGTACTTAGATGAAATGTAAATGGATGACCTAATTCTCTCTCTTTTTCACACACACACACACTATTGGTAGCTATGCACACCGACCTTACACACCCTACAAATGGGTATTTATACCTTTGACCCTCACTAGCTATTTTGTTGACTTTGACTAATATTGACTAATTACAATTAGTCCTAAATCTTGGATACATTAATGTACTAACAATCTCCCCCTATGGATCCAAGATTTAAAAAAATTATGACGATAGTCTTCAGTTCTTTAACTTTCAGATATGTTTTATCTTCAAGAATCCACTTTGGCGGCTTTAATCTTCATTAGGCTCTTCTGAAACAAATAGTCACAAAGTCTTGAAACACGAACTTCAAATCCGTGTAGCGTTGATCAAAGTCTTCAAACAAAATCTTTTTATCTTCGAATCATTGGTCTTTGCAGCTTTGACTTTTGGCAGATTTCTTCAGTCTTTGAATTATAAATGAGATTTGAGATTTTAACGGGCTTTGAGCTTTAAAACATTCTTGAATAATCTTTAAGCACGAACTTAAAAATATTTTTGATTTATAAGCATTGTTAGCCTACTAAAAGATAAAAAGAATATAACCTATTAAAAGAAGTATTTTTGATTTATAAACATTGTTATATATCTTATAAATATATAAAATGAAATGAAAAATAAAAAGTTTTAGTAATTAATGGGAATATTTAATGTATGACTTTTATTTAAAATAAATCAAAATTCTATAAAATTAGATAAATGGTCATGGAAACCTATTCTTAACTCTTCTTAGACATTATCTTATATATATATATATATATATATATATATATATATATATAGACTTGAGATAATGTGAGACCAAGCCATTTCCGTGAAACTAAAAAAATAACACTAAACCTTCACAGCAAAAGACTGTGAAGGTAAACCTTCACAGTGTTTTTGCTATGAAGGTTCGCTATTTTGCTTACCTTCACAATGAATCGTTGTGAAGTTTAGTGTTATTTTGTGGTCTCACGGTCTCACGAAAACAGGTTGGTCTCACGTGAACCCAACCCTATATATATATATATATATATATATATATATATATATATATATATATATATATATATATATAGAGAGAGAGAGAGAGAGAGAGAGAGAAAGGTTCAAACGAGGAGCTTACCTATTTAAGAAAACATGAGGAGCATTCTCAGCCACTAATTAAGGATTGCTTAAACACGCGCCACTTTTCCACCCATGTTCGACCATATTTGATTTCTAATTTGAAACTTACACTTTTAACCCCTATAATTAGTTACTAATTTTACTTTATACCTTTTACTTTTTTAATTTTAATTTTACACCTTCATCATATTAACACATATAATCATTTATTAACTAAAATACGTTTTAATTTTAACAAGTTACACCATTGTAATCGTCTCTTCGATATATTCGAAATGAGCCTAATATTGAATATTTTTTGATTTAATTATTTTATTATATATCATTATGATTATGCGATTTTTCCTTTCACTTTAAGTCGCAACCAAAGTCGCGACTTAAAACAAAATCACATATGATTAATAACTAAGTGATATCAGATTGTAAAACAATATCATATATGATCACATATGATTTACTAAAACACAATCACATATGATTAATAACTAAGTGATATCGGATTGTAAAACAAGATATGATCACACATGATTTAATTACTAAAACAAAATCACATATGATTAATAACTAAGTGACATCAGATTGTAAAACAAGATCATATATGATCACATATGATTTACCAAAACAAAATCACATATGATTAATAATTAAGTGACATCAGATTGTAAATAAGATCATATATGATTAACTAGTGATATCAGATAACAGTCTTATAGATCACATATGATTTACCAACTAAAATAAAATCACATATGATTAATAACTAAGTGATATCAGAATGTAAAAAAATATCATATATGATTAATAACTAGTGATATCAGATAACAGTCTTATAGATTACATATGATTTACTATTGTTTCCTAATCATATATGATTTGATAGATGTTCCTAACAAAAATCTCATCAAAACTATAAGGGTATGAATTATAAATATTAAAAAAAATTATGTAGTATATATGATATATAATAAAATAATTAAATCAAAAAATATTTAATATTAGGCTCATTTCGAAGGTATCGAAAAGACGATTACAATGATGTAACTTGTTAAAATTAAAACGTATTTTTTTAACATATTTTAGTTAATAAACGATTATATGTGTTAATATGATAAATGTGTAAAATTAAAATTAGAAAAATAAAAGGTATAAAGTAAAGTAAGTAACTAATTATAGGGGTTGAAAGTGTAAATTTCAAATTAAAAATATTGAATGTGGCGCAGGTGGGTGGAAAGGAAAGCTACCGAGAATTTGTGATTAATTAGTGGTTGAGAATGCTCCACGTGTTCTCGTAAATAGGTAAGCTCCTCGTTTGAACCCACCTCTATATATAGGGAAATTAATTAAAATACCCCAAGTCAAACCAACTGTTACCAAAATACCCTAAAATTTTTCAACTTTGCAAAAAATGCCCAAAATACCCGCGATGGGGTCCCGCGATCGCGGGATACGCTGACGTGGCACGTATTTTGGGGCCAAATGCCCCGCGAAGCCCCTCAACTTTGGCCGCGGTGCACTTTTGGTCCCTGCCCGCGATCGCAGCCCGCGATGGCCCAAAAAATTACAGTTTTGGTCCCTGAAAATTTACACTTTCAGCCCCTATACTTAGACGAATTTTGCATGCTTTTACTGTTTTTTTCCACAATTATTGCAATTTAAAGACCGATTTGTGGTTGAAATTCATTTGCATGTTTCAATCAATGTTAAATCAATGTTTTTGGAATACCAGTTTGTGGATGAAATGAGAGATTGGTTTTCTGATATGTTGGTTGTTTCATTGATAAATAGACGTAAAATTCAAGCCATAATCCCCACACAACGATTTCATTGTTGGAATATTTCTTTTTGCAATATTTTGTGTTTGAGATACTACTGAAAAAATGAGTTCATCTGTTGCAAAAGTTAAGCTATATTTCTGTTTTGATGGTGAATGGGTGTAAGATAACAATGAGTGGAATTTTGCTTATAAATCTAAGCATGGTGTAAAAGTGTCGGTAAACTACACTTATCAGAAGTTTGTTGCATACGCCATGCAAAAATGTGGAATCAACTCTTCTGATATTTGCAAGTTAGTATTTAAAAATGGCGATGGGTCATTTGTGGATTTATCCAACGATGGGGATATCTCTACTTTTCTGCACCTTGCCGTCGATTCAGAAAGACCCCCATTACTCTTTGTGTATCCCGGCGTATCCGACGGTGACGACGACGGTGAAAGTTTAACAGCAGGTCAGATATTCGATTCGAAGGATCTCTTAGCAAGTCAGATCGGACTCAAGTTCTTGGAAGAGGGTTTCCAAAGTCGCGTGCGGGCATCTGACAAAAGCAAATACGTAGTTGAATGTGCTAGAGAAAAGTGTGAGTGGAGGTTGTACGCGATTCACACGGGTCCCAAAGGAGGGGCGATAATGATTAGAAAGTTGCACGACGTACACACTTGTACGAGGACGCAACTTAATCCCCACCACAAACAAGCCGGCAAAAAGACTTTGGGTGCGATCCTGAAAAACAAATTTCTTGATGTTAGCAGGTCATTGCGTCCAAAGGACATCGTCCACGACGTTCACCGGCAGTTCGGCGTCACGATTGATTACCACCAAGCGTGGCGTGCGCGCTGCCATGCACTGTTTATGGTGAGAGGCATGTTCGAGGAGTCGTATGAACGACTCCCGAGATATTTATATAATTTGCAGCTGCAGAACCCTGGTACTGTCACGCAGCTACGGACCGATTCACGTGGACGGTTTGAGATGTGCTTCGTGGCCCTTGGACCCGCGGTACGTATTTTAACACGTCATATGTTTACACATTATAAACTATAACATTTACACATTATAAACTATAACATTTTAACCTATGTTTTTGCAGATCCACACATTTCTGGAAAATCTACGTCGTGTCCTGATAATAGACGCAGCCCATTTAAAGGGCCGTTACTTGGGTATGATGTTCCTGGCGGTTGCCATGGACGGGGATAACTCCATCGTTCCAGTAGCTTTCGGCGTAGGCAAGTCCGAAACCGGGGACGAGTGGACTTGGTTTCTGTCCATGTTGAGACAAGCTATCGAAGACCAGCAAGGGTTGGTGTTTATGTCTGACAGGGCTCCTTCCATAAGCGCCGCAATCTCTGCCATGTACCCAAACGCCCCTCACGCCATATGATGTCGACATTTGGAGATGAACGCCAAATCCAAGGACAAACGTATTACCACCTACAAGGATGTCTATTGGGCGGCATGCAGAGCATATACGGATCGGGAGTTTAACAAGTACATGAATATGCTACGATACAGTGTCAAGGAAGCAGCCAAAGTCTTTGACGATGCTGGACCGGAGAGGTGGTCCGCGGCCCATTTTCCTGGACAACGGTATGACATTCTGACCTCGAATAGTGCAGAGTCTGTGAATGCACTCTCCCGTTTTGCGCGTAGATGTCCGATTGTTAATCTTATGGACTACTTTCGGGCCTTTCAACAAGAGTGGTACCAAATTCGACGCCTAAAAGGAGCTAAGATACAAAATGCACTCACACCAACGGCGGAGAATATCGTTCAGTACAGGGCGCGTCGTGCGGCGACATGGCCGGTAAGAGCAATCGGGTATGGGAAGTACGAGGTGCATGATGACTATATTCACGCGATTGTGAATATGGAAGACCACCTTTGTTCGTGTCGCGAATGGGATAAATCTGGGTTACCGTGCGGCCATGCCATCGCTGCAGCAACATATATGGGTCGTACAGATTGCAGCGACTTGGCTGTACCTTTCTTCACGTCCGAATATTACCGGAAAACATACGTGGAGGTAATAAACCCAGCTGGACCCCCTGCAGCATGGGTGTATCCACCCGACCCGCTTCCACCATGCTATCCACCTTTAATGGATAAGAACAGGGCCGGGAGACCGAGAAAGAACGACCGACGTCCATCACGTGGTGAAAGTTCGATACAACGAAGATGTACTCGGTGCCAATGCGTAGGACACACTCGTGGAGAGTGTCCAAATCCCGCCCCTTCAACCGTGCCAAGGAGACATTTTGTCAGTCACACCCCGGGCCCGTCACAGCTTGATACTGTTGATCTAAACACTGATTTGTAAATGATATATTTACACACATACATATGCTTCTAAATGAACATTGATAACACAGCTAGTTTGTATTCCATCCAACAAGCTCTTCATCTTCAATCTTTCTGACCCTTCTTTAACGGCTTCTGCTTTTGCAACCACGTATGGCCATTGTGTACCACAACCCGCACACACTTTAACAAATGAGTTGAGGGTTGTCATATATTCTACAAGAGGAGTAGGCCCACGAATGAGGTAACCTCTGACTTGACCTTGCATGATGTATCCAACCTAACCGTGGTTCAGCGGCTTAAAAACTACTTTTCAGAGAAATTAACAACAACAAAAAATACAAAACAACAACACAGTAAAAAAAATACAAAACAAGAAAAAAAAATACAAAACAACTAAAACAACCACCACCTACTTAAAAATTGATTTAGTTTCATCAATCCAAGCTTGCTTCTCGTTTACCTTCGCTTGAATAATTGCGAAGTCTTGCAGAATATGATGAATTGCTTCTTGTTCTCGACGAACACGAGCCTCCCTAGCTTTTATATCCCCTTTCATCCTTTTGATCTCCCTGTCTTCCTCTTCGATCTTTCTCAAATGGTCTGCCTTCCTGTCCATAATTTTTTTCCACTCTTCTGTTAGTTCATCTATCTCCTTTTCCTTTTTTGCTATGGCGACCTCGATTTGAGGTGGCATTTTTTCAGGAGTAGCCTTAGGGTTTGATGACGATGCCATTTGTGGATTAAATGAGAGAAGAGAAATCAAGAGAGAAAACAATTCAAAGAAAGAAAGCAAGAGAGAAATCAAGAAAGAAAGCAAGAGGAAGTGTGAATTGTGAATTGCATCTTACTGGTATTTATGGATGAAATCTCAAACATGCAAAAGAATTTCAACCACAAATCGGTCTTCAAAGTACAATAATTGTGGAAAAAAAACAGTAAAAGCATGCAAGATTCGTCTAAGTTTAGGGGCTGAAAGTGTAAATTTTAAGGGACCAAAAGTGTAAATTTTCAGGGACCAAAAGTGTAAATTTTCGCCCATCGCGGGCAGGGACCAAAAGTGCACCGCGGCCAAAGTTGAGGGGCTTCGCAGGGCATTTGTACCCAAAGTACGTGCCACGTCAGCCCTAGCCCGCGATCGCGGGATCCATCGCGGGTATTTTGGGTATTTTTGCAAAATTGAAAAAATTTAGGGTATTTCGGTAACAGTTGGTCAAACTTGGGGTATTTTAATTAATTTCCCCTATATATATATTGATATTAGCATACTAAAAGATAGAAAGAATATAACCTATTAAAAGAAGTATTTTTTATTTATAAACATTGTTATCTATCTTATAAATATATAAAATGAAATGAAAAATGAAAAGTTTTAGTAATTAATGAGACTATTTAATGTATGACTTTTGTTTAAAATAAATCAAAATTCTATAAAATTAGATAAATGGTCATGGAAGTCTATCATTGACTCTTTCTTAGACATTCTCCTTTATATATATATTGATCCTTAGTAAAACACTGTTAATAACAATAAAGAACACATAATTTGACAAAATTACTAGTATTTCATAAGAAATGATAAACCTAAATACCGAAATTATTAAGAAAAACACAAAAATTGTTGAGAATTATAACATCAAAAGCAAAATGTGAGTCCCCGAAAAAGGTTGAGGGCAGGGGTGCACACGGGTTGAGTTGGACGGTTTAGAACATTTTTACAACCCAACCCAATTATGGCGGTTTGGAACACTCTCAATCCAACCCAACTTAACTCATTCAAAAGTATAACCCAAGCCAACCCAACCCTTGCGGGTTATGGCGGTTTGGAACACTCTCAACCCAATCCAACTCAACTCATTCAAAAGTATAACCCAACCCAACCCAACCCAACCCTTGCGGGTTATGGCGGGTTAAGCGTTTTGGTAGTATCCATAAAATTAAAGAATAAAATACAATAAATACTACTAAAAATCTACAAAACGAATTTATTAACTATTACAATCATCAAAATATATAATGGCCTCCACCATTTTTGGACTCAAAGAGTTTCTAAATGAGTCCAAAATACGGCCGCTAGTGGGGTGTTAACGAACCGAGGTGAGCCGAGTTGCAACTTGTAAGTTATTCTACCTCGACTAGAAAAGAACACTGGGCTCGTGCTCGACTCGAGCTCAAATAACTTTCTCATAGTTGGGCTAGAGCTCGATACTCGTTTATGGACTCAAACTTGAGCTCGATTAGCTCGCTTATTGGCTCTATTCGGCTCGACCATAAGCTTTAATCTAAGTTATGACTAATTTGCCAAGAGATTAGTCTAGGCATAGCCCATTGGGAAGTCATAACTTAGATTAATAATACAATTTATATGTGGCAAAACCAAACCTATAAACAATAATTATTTAAATATTTATTCAATTTGTGCCAGTTATAATTATTATATGATGGGGAAAAATATCATTAAACGAAAGTTTGAGTTCCTTGGGGCAAATAGAGGTTTTCCGGACTGTTAACTTCAGATCCCATAAGATTAGTCGAGTTACACACAAGCTGACATGGACATCCACGAGTATAAGAAATTATGATACCCATCATCTACGTCTTAACGAACACCTATATGAGATAATGTCTTCCAAAATCCAATCACATTTGCTCTTTCCACGTCCTCCTCGATCTGGCCCTCCTTACACCCTCCTTAGTAAAAATGGAAAAGCAAGTCGTATTGCGTTTCACAATGTGAAACTCAACCATGTTGGTTTTGGTTTTGGAATATGAAAATTGCAACACGAGGAAAACAGCATACCAGAATTTAGGCCAACCCATGTTCTTCCATTTCAGTCACATGAACCATGATGGTCGATTTTCTACCAAACAAAAAAGATCCAAGTGTCGGGTATTCAACATGTAAAGATAACGAGATCCCACCACACAAAACTACATGTTCTAACACAATTTACAACTGTGGTTTAAAGGGGAACATCTACAACATAACCACTTAAGTCGTATGCTAAAACCAAACCGAACCAAAGTTCAACAGAATAAAGGACTAACCTCCCACCAAAGAACTGCTTTAGACCAGATTTTTCGCACCATCTCTAGTCTGACTCAAGTCAAATCTGCTAGTTCTAGCGATTCATCTCCTGTGTATAAAACAATTGTTAACATCCAAACTTTCATAATTGAACTTAAAAGTAAAAACCATTTAAAACTACTCATTCCATTAGGGTGTGTTTGGTACCGCAGACATGATAGAACAGGACAGGACGGAACATGACGGAACAGAACAGGACAGAACAGCTGTCCAACGTTTGGTAGACAGGACAGGACCGGACAGAACAGAACATATAACATTAAATGAAATAAAATAAATAAAATTTAAAGAATGAGTGAAATATAAAATAGAACGTGTATTTAATATTTTATGATAGAATTGGAAACAGGATGACTGTCGTTGTTACCAAGATTGGAGATTTTGAGCTCGTGCTTAGTAGTGGTTTTTCAATAAAGTTATTAGATTGTTGCTACTCGCCGGAAATGGCTCAAAACATTATTTCTTTTCATGCATTGTACAAGGATGGTTTTGAATTTCAATTTGATAATAATAATGGTTGCATTTTGGTTTATAAACATGGTTGTTTTTATTTTAAAGCCTCTCCTTGTAATGGCGTGTATGAAAGCGTGATTTGTGTGGTAGAAATAATAATAATTTAACTCTAAATGTTGGTTCCTCCAATAGTGAATTGGATAAATCGTCGTTATGGCATCATCGTCTTGGCCACATAAACAAGAAACGCATCGCCAAGCTCCAATCGGACGGGATCTTGGAAACATTTGGCTTAAAGTCGGATGAAGAATGCGAATCTTGCTTACTAGGCAAGATGACAAAAGCACCTTTCAAAGGAAAAATGGAAAGGGGTAAGGATCTATTGGACTTAATCCACACATATGTATGTGGACCGTTCAGATCTGCCACGAGAAACGGTGAGAGATACTTTGTTACCTTTACTGACGATTTCAGTAGATATGGATTTATCTATTTGATGAAAAACAAATCGGACACCTTTGAAGTGTTCAAAGGATTCAAAAATGAAGTAGAAAACCAACTGGGCAAGAAGATCAAGATGCTCCGGTCCGACAGGGGTGGAGAATACTTGAGTCATGAATTCTACGACTACCTAAGGGATTGTGGAATAGTTTCGCAATTATCTCCTCCCAGAACACCACAACTCAATGGTGTTGCTGAGAGAAGAAATCGAACGCTACTTGATATGGTTCGGTCCATGATGAGTCATGCTACACTTCCAATATCGTTCTGGGGCTATGCCTTAGAAACTGCAGCTCATATCTTAAACCTCGTTCCAACTAAGAAGGTTGCAAAGACACCCTCTGAAATGTGGACTGGGGCTCGTCCCTCGTTAGCACATATAAAGGTCTGGGGTTGTGAAGTCTTCGTTCGGCGCGAAACTAACGACAAGCTAGAACCTAGAGCAGAGAAGTGTCGGTTCATTGGTTATCCCTACAAATCCTTTGGATATATATTTTACAAACCTTCTGAGAACAAAGTGTTTGTAGCTAGAAGGGGAGTCTTCCAAGAAAGGGAGCTCATTTCCAAAGAGGATAGTGGGAGCAGTATTGATCTTGAAGAAATTCAAGAAACAACCAACGATGAACCTATAGTTGACACTAGCCCTCAACATGAGGTTGAACCACCTGTTGAGGAAACTAACATACCTCCACCACCTCTTCGCAGAACTAGTAGAGTTAATCGACCTCTAGAGTTTTATTATGGTTTTCATATTACAAAGGAAGGAGATACACTAGTCAATGATAAAACATTTGATAGTGTGGATGAGCCATCCAACTACAAGGAAGCGATGGCAGGCCCTGAGGCTGCCAAGTGGAAAGAGGCCATGGAGAGCGAGATTCAATCTATGTACGATAACCAAGTTTGGAAATTGGTTGATCATACACCAGGTCGCAAGACAGTTGGGTGTAAGTGGATCTTCAAAAAGAAGACCGACATGGATGGGAATGTGCACACATTCAAGGCTAAACTGGTTGCGAAAGGTTACACTCAAACTCAAGGGATTGATTATGATGAAACCTTCTCACCAGTGGCAAAGATTAAGTCTATCAGGATATTGCTTGCCATAGCTGCATTTCATGACTATGAAGTATGGCAAATGGATGTAAAAACCGCTTTCCTCAATGGGAAACTTGATGAGGATGTGTATATGGCACAACCTGAAGGTTTTGTACATACCGAGTATCCAGATAAGGTGTGTAAGCTTGAAAGATCCATTTATGGACTTAAACAAGCGTCTCGTAGCTGGAATCTTTGTTTTCATGAAAAGGTCAAGGAGTTTGGATTTTCTCGAAGCGAAGATGAGTCATGCGTATATGTTAAGGCTAGTGGGAGTAATGTTGTATTTCTAGTCTTGTATGTTGATGACATACTACTCGTAGAAAACGATATTCCGATGTTGCAAGATGTAAAGGTCTGGCTCGGGAAATGTTTCGCTATGAAAGATTTGGGAAATGCAGCATACATACTTGGAATAAGAATTTATCGAGATAGAACCAAGCGTTTAATTGGACTTAGCCAAAGTACATACTTGGATAAGATATTGAAGAAATTCAATATGAGTGAATCCAAGAAAGGGTATTTGCCCATGCAACATGGCATAAGATTGAGTAAAGATCAATGTCCCAGCACTAGTAAAGAACTGGATAGAATGAGTCGAATTCCATATGCATCTGCTATAGGATCGATCATGTATGCCATGACATGTACTAGACCTGATGTCTCATTTGCTTTAAGCATGGTGAGTAGATATCAAGGGAACCCAGGCGAAAGTCATTGGACGGCTGTAAAGAACATTCTTAAGTATCTTCGGAGGACTAAAGATGTGTTCTTAGTCTATGGTGGAAAAGATGAATTACGAGTAACAGGTTATACTGATGCGAGTTTCCAGACAGATCGGGATGATTCCCGCTCGCAGTCAGGATGGGTGTTCTTGTTGAATGGTGGGGTCGTGACTTGGAAAAGTTCCAAACAGGACACCGTGGCTGGCTCCACGTGTGAATCAGAATATATCGCAGCTAGTGAAGCAGCGAAAGAGGCTGCATGGTTGAAGAATTTCATAGGTGATCTGGGCGTTGTACCAAGCATCAGTGAACCCATTGAAATCTTCTGTGATAACGAAGGTGCAGTCGCATTGACTAAAGAACCTAAAGACCATGGGAAGTCAAAGCACATAGAGTGGAAGTATCACTTTGTGCGACACAAGGTTGCGGAAAACCAGATTGTGGTGAGTAGAATGCCGACTGAAGAGAATCCGGCGGATCCTTTCACGAAAGCATTAACTCGACCCAAACATGTGTATCATACTGAAGCCATAGGTGTTAGAATTATCAATATACCTTGAATGTTTTAGTTGTTAGTTTGATGTATTAAAAACGTAATAAATTGTATTTGATTTGAAGATTATTATATGGAGATTATAATATATGCTGGATTGCGTCCATTTACATTTAATTTATTATCGTGTTTCGTTTTGCATGTTTAGAACCAACTTCCTGAGTATTAATTTACTTAAACCTCCACAGTCAGTCATACTCCTGGAAGTAAGTAGTGATTCAAGACTGTCATGGAGTGTTAGAAGCATAGAGAATGCAACTAACACTCATGAGTACTTAATGGGTGATTTGGGTATTGGAACAACCCGCACTCAAAAGTTTACTTCATGGATTAAGTCAGAGTAATTTTGAGATGATAATATTTTATGTTCTTCAAACGGAGATACATAGAGTTTTGCTCTAGGATTCTGTTATGCTTTGGTGTGCTCCAACGTTGACCGTAACTGGCAGCTATACAGGGTATGTCCATGTATAATATGATGAGTAGAAATGAACTGTGTAGTCAAAGTTTATTTGTTCTTTCTGCCTAAACAGGAGAAGCGATATCCATGGGCCCCTCGATGATTTGGTGTTGACATTAAGTGTTTGGCCAAACCCTGACTAGAATTGATGTGTCCAATTGAGTAGTCTGATGAATTCAACACATATCGGAAATCGGGAAACATAATCTTGATCCATGAGATAGACATTTATCCATGTCTCAGGTTCATATGATATCTTGTAGAACAAAGGAACATTAAATCACTTATTTTAGGACTGAATCTTTATCAGAGTTCGGCAGCTGCATTGGATGGCTTGCTCTCTGCTGATTATTTGAAAGTGTTGAAACAAATAGAGTTAATAACTTGTCCAAGTGGGAGACTGTTGGATATAGTGTCCAGAGTCATTAACTATTGGTAATATTTCTAATAATAGCAGGGTCCTTTTGGGTTGCCCTTAAGACCCAAATAAACAATCAGAAGAATAAAAGGGAGTTAAAGCAATTAGTTTATTAATTTGTCATTTGATGATAAATTAATTATAAGCTACAATATAATTAATTAGATTAATTATATAAAGTACAGGGACTAAATGATAATTGGTTAAAATAGTTTTAACAGGCTTATCGGTTCAAGGGGGCTAGTTGTAAAATAGAGATAACTTGGTCGAGAAGCAGAAGAGGGGTTATAAATAAACTGCTAAGGGTCAAACCCTAGTTGGTTTTTTCGATCTCTCTCGGGTGGCCGTCGACCTCCCCCCTCTCTCTCTCTCTCTCTCCCAAATCGTAAACCCTAATAAGGGTTTAGGGTTTAAGCCTCTTCTTGATTGTTGGCATTTGGTGTTCTTAAGGGTGGTCCTTGACATCCAAGAAGTGAGATCAAAGGTTTGATTCATCATTTTGGTATTCGACAATCACAATAAACAAGTAAGTATTCTTGGTTCATTCTTTTGTAGTTAATTATCTAGAACATATGTATCCTTATAGGTTGTTAGTTTGTATTGCCATAGATGATATTTTAAATATGCTTCCGTTGCCTATATCATGTGGTTGTAAGTTTGCTCAAAACCTTTCAGGTAAAACATAAGCCTGTTCCATTGGGGTAGGGATGAAACAGGCCTGTTCCATGGGGTAGGGATGAAACAGGCCTGTTCCACTTTGTTCCACTCTGTTCCACATAAAAGTCCTGCCAAACATGGAACAGTGATCCCTGTTCTGTTCTGTCCTGTCCAGTGTACCAAACGCACCCTTAAAGAATTGCAGCCTGGAAATTGAAATGTTTTTTTTGGGTGAAGATTCCAAGTTAAACTCACCTATTTACTCACCTAGTGATTATCTCCAATTCTACCTTCAATTAAGAGATGAGGAAATTTATTACTCTCTCTATTATTAAGGGTAAAATTGTCATTAGTTCGATTAAAAAAATGTAATATACAAATTTCTAAAACTGGGTGCCTTTCTCTTTCATTATGGACATTTATTTTGAGATGGAGGGAGCATTTTTCTTCTATGATACATGTCATATTGATGCCTCACCCTATTATGCCGCATCATAATACCGATTGAAATACAAAACAATGAGAAATTATATTGAAAGACAAGGGTAAACCTCAAAGTAGAACTTACAGGGTCGGACAGTTGATCTCTTATAGAATACATAGACGTTAACATCGTCTCTAGTGAATCTTTAGCCAACTGGAAGTTCACATCTGTATCTCCTGAATTTGGCCTTGTGTTCAGACTGGGTAAAGTATCCTGTATATGGTTATCATTCAAAGAGATATAAAAGAAATTACCAGGCTTATATATCCTGTAAAAGATGCCAAATATCTCAATATGGTACCTGATCTTTCAATATATCTTCTCTCCAATCTTTATGGAACTTTTGGAGCAGAAGTGTCAATAATCTCTGTATCTCAGGCAGGACTTCAGTGGGAAACAACTTCTGTATTTCATCCTTATTGGTGTTCTCATAGACACATCTACGAATCAACATCCGAAGGCATACCAAAAGCTGCATGAAATAAATTTTAAAGTTCATCTTTAGTTTACTAGCAAAGTAGCAATTAGAAATCAGATCAAGCTGTTCACCAGATGGCATTTTCTAGCTAGCATGGACTACATAGAGAAGTTATGAACACATGTTTCTGGTATAAAACATTCTAGAAAAGATAACCACAAGAAAATAACTTGTACTAAAATCAAACCATCACTATCTACTCATGTTTTGTAGAACAACTTGGATTCTAAATTCCTTTTAATTTATATATACTTGTACAAGATCATTATACTTGAAGTGACAGCCAGTTACAGGATCATTGTCCAAACCATAATTCGACAGTCGTCAATCTTCCAAACAAATAGATAAACAGTAAACATTTTATAAGCAATTTCAAGCCAGTGCCTACAGTAGACATATACAAAATGGAAGAATATTATCGGTGTGTTTTCCATGTTCACAATTCGTATAAATTCTCATGACTTCAGATTTGGACTTTATACCAGAGTAGGTGTGTTCGTGGTCCGGTTTGGGCGGTTTAACCCCTCAGACCACAAACCAAACCGCAAGTGGCGGTTTATTAAATTTTCTAACCGAGGGGTTTGCCGTCAAGTAGTGTCCAGACTAGTCAAACCGGTCAGCGGTTTAGGAGGTTTGGTCCAACCGATGTAGGCGGTTTGGGCCTTTACGGGCTTTAATGTTTAAAATTAAAAAAATATATATATAAAATTTTGAATTTTAGACTAAAAAAGTAAACAAAGATTTTGTCCATTTGAATTAAACAAAGTCCACAAAAACCTTAACAAAATATTCCAACAAAACACTAAAAAAGGTAAATTATATATAATATACATCAGTGGCAAAGGCTTGGGGATAGTGCTGGAAGGCCTATGTCTCAAGTTCGAACCGGGGGCTGCACTTCGGCGGTATCTAGACTTTGGGCTTGGTCCTTTGGGGCCGGGTCCGGGGACGGTTGCGGAGGATCTAGTCTATGGGATCCACTTCCGGGCCGTTCGGGTCCAGCCAAAAGACTGGGCCGGGTCGCCGGGGATTAGTCGGGTGGCACCCTTAAGTGGGAGCCCGGATACCTCGGGAACGTGTGTGTTAAATGCCGTTCAAAAAAAATATACATGTATTTGGCGGTTAGTTTGCCAATTTTTCAAACCGGACCGCCAGAACCGCTCAGACCCCCAAAAATGGTCCGGTTTGACTTGGTTTTCACCGGTTTGAGCGGTCCAACGTTTTCCTTGAACAACCCTAATACCGAGTACCTCACGTAGAAGAACAATAACGAGAAGCTGTAGCAAAAACTACGTGGATTTAGCTTCTGAAAAAATCATAAATGGTAATTACAGGATCGAGGTCGGCGTCATTCTGAAGCTGAAGCATATCACGTATAACGTCGCGATCGGTTGAATCAAGGCCAACTTTGCGAGTTCTCCATAGAGTCTGGAGTATGTACTCCACTGATTCCTTCGAATTCGCTCTCACCAACAGAGGTAAATTCCCCCATAATGAATGCTCCATCGTCATAATCTAAAACACACACAGAGACTCTTTCGATTTGATTCACGAACTCTTTGCAGATTTTTGTAGTTGATCAACTGAAATCAATAGAAAAATGCCCTAGAAACGGCGTGATCTTTGAAGGTCCTATTGGAGTTTTTCGTGTTCCTTTGGGCACAAAAGAAAATAACTATTGACATTGTACAATTTAGATACCTCAGTTATTGTTTTTGCCAAATAAGCCCCTGCATTTTTGGTCAAATGACTCCAATCATATCTCATTTGTCCCCTAAAAATTGTAACATTTTCTATCTCCTGTTTGAGTCTACAACTCGAAAGAGTCATTTACTCATTTAAATATATAATTTTAAATAAGATTTTAATTAAATGCATGACAACCTAGATTATTAAATAAAAACTGGTTTCATATTCATCAGAAGTTAGAGATAATAATACCAATTAGGTATTATCTCCTTGTGATCTGTCTCCGTACAAACGAGTGTGCCTTCTTCCAGAAGCGGACCCAGAATTTTTTTCTTACGGTGGCACCTTTGACGAACCTAAAAATTTTCCACATCGCCCGATGTTGTTTTAGCCTAATTCCACTGCTTTGAGAATTTTTTTAAATTTTTTTCTCGATTTCGAGGAACTTTTAAAAAAAATCAATTTCGAGAGAACTTTTCGGGTTTTTTTGGTTGATTTTACGAGTTTTTTGGGATTTTTGGTTGATTTTAGAGTTTTTTTATACGGTTGCACCATTTAAAACGATACGGTTGCACTCTTCACACGACTAAAAATTTTTACCCTTCGCCGGACGAACGATACGGTGGCACGTGCCACCGTATCCCACACTCTAGGTCCGCCATTGCCTTCTTCAACTAAATAAAATTCGTGGCAAAACGAGGATATATTATGCGTTCAGTTTAGTTTTGTCCTATGAAAACTCGTTTTTGTCTCATGTTGTCCTGTTGTATTTTTGTCCCACGGCTAACCAAACGTAGGACTGTTTTTTTCGTGTCCCGTCCCATCCAGTTTGCATACCAAATGCAGTATGCAAATGCACCCTTATAGATTGTTTAAAGCATTTTCATTGGTAGAAGGAATAAACAATAATTTTTCTCTCATAAGTCATCATTCTTGGTGATATCTCCAAATTTGGATATTTTCATCATCTCTCTCGTAATTTCTTCATTTTGGAGAAGGTTTTGGGGAATTTGTTGAAGCAAAAAATCCCTAAAATCTCTACTTTGGAGAAGTTGTTGAAGATCTATTAGATCCCTTATAAAATTGGGAAAACGAGAAGTGTGTTAAGTTCGACCCGTAAATGTATAATAATTGTCATTAACTAAACCTTGAGATACAAGAATATGTGACAACATATTGTTTTATTCTTCTGCATATAAACTTAAAGTGGCAAACCTTGTACAAGTAACATATACATTAGGTTCAGGTTGCCACAGTAGAAGTTCCACAACCATCATGTACACATGCCAAAACATCTTTGTAGTCCCTTGAGATTGTGAAACTATCATAAACCTTTCCATCGCTACTCTTCTTGTACTCGAAAAGAAGTGAAGAATGGTTAAATGCCGTTAGTTTGACAAATCCCCAGTCGTGATCTTTATAGAGACTCCAATCTGTATCAATCTCGCTAAAAGTTGACAATTTGCTCCCGCCTCCACCCACAACAACATGAATTGTCCCATCTACGGTGCCAGAATAGTTAAATCTTTCCATGTTGACGCATCGATTCTACACCACGACCAGCATAACGAAGAGCAAGTTATAAAAAGGCAATAAGAGATTAATGACATCTCCAATAGATTAGCTATAATTTCTCGAAAACGTTTAAATCTCCAAAAATAATTACGCTCAACTCCAGCAGTTTCTTCATGTTGGAGATTTGACATTAATTATGCTATTCAATAATCTAATATCCCAACAAATTTTCAAATAAATTTTATATGAAATGATAATACATCCAACTTCATTGGTGTTAACCGTAAAAAAACCATTTCTCTCTCTCCAACATTTAATTTTAAAGAGTTCTATTTTTTGGAGATTCTGTTGGAGATGCTCTAACAAGTCAATACGAGTGAAAGACAATTGGTACGACTCATTACCCCATATTTTAAGTAAATACAAATTAAACCAAACTGAACCAGGCGAACCCATAATATCCCACCCGGATGTGGGGTTACTTTTTTTAGAGTGCTTAAGGGGTTCAACCTTTATAACTGAAAAACTGTCAAGTTAGATGATAATAATGCTATATTAGAACCCTTATATGTATTTATTTAGAAAGAAAAATAATAGTACCTGGTATATACGACACGTTCTTTCATAACCATGGACATGCCCATAAAACGCGATGTCCACCTTGTATTTCTGCCACAGCTTCTGCAAGTGTTCTCTTCCCATTGGTTCTTCAAAGGAACCCTCCTTGGCATACTGACTGCTAGAAGAATATCCGAGAACACGGTTCGCAGCAAAGATCAGCCACGGCTGCTTTTCCCTGTCAACTGACGCAAAACATTTCTCTATCCATGCATACTGTTCCGACCCCTCCCTCCAATCCTGCTCCGAATCCGCTATACAAAAGTGAAACATGCCATAATCCGTTGAGTACCTGTGAACACAAGTACAAGTCGAGATGTAACTTTGATGACAATTTTACAATAAAAGCAAACACTAAGGTGGCCTTTGGTTCACAGAATGTTTTTGAATGAAATGGAATCTGTAAAAGGAATTGGAATGGAATGTTGTGAGGTTTGACTACCTGTTTGGTTGACAGACATTGGAATGGAATCTATTAAGGAATTGCAATTACAAAATGTAGCTTTGGAATTGGAATGAAATATTGATAAATGACCAAAATGCCCTTTTTGAAAATTTTAAATTTTCTAAAACAAAAAATACTCTGAAAAAATAAATAATATGTAAAATAAAATAATTTAAATGAATAAATAAAATAAAATAATTAAAATAAATGAATGAATGAATAAATAAAATAGTAAATATTTCAAAAAAATAAAATAAAAAACAAAAGTATTAAATTAAATTAATTAAATTATATTTGGGTTAAAGGGTATATTTGGGATTATGAAAATATAAGATTCCATTCCATTAAAATCCCAACTTATTGTGAAGGAATGTTGAAATTTTTTATTTGTGGAATTTGGTGGAATTTGAAGATTCCTTCTTTAAAAAAGAATGAACCAAACGAATGAATGAAATTTGGTCAAAGGAATGCAACATTCCAATTCCATTAGAATTTGCGAACCAAACACCACCTAAATATGAAGTTATCAAGAAGAATCGAACAATTTACCAAAACTTAGCTCTGTTCTTTGCCGGGACGTAAAACATGGTCTCAGCGGGCACACCACACTCCCCACCTGAATCAGAAGTCAAATAGAAGGATCCGGAATTAGGAAAATCTCGTTCATTGTTGCCACTGCAGGATTAAAAGTACGATGTTAGTATATTATTTTATCTAGAACTAATAATGGTATCAATACTTTAAAATCCAAACCTTGCAACCATATAAGGCTTTTTTGATGCGATAGGTTCAATTTGTGCTGTGAAGTGGTCCCACTGTGAGATGTATCCTTTCGCATATGCTAGATTACCGATATGGAATACTATATCAAAGTTATCAAGGTCACTCGATAGTTGGTCAGCAGTAATGAGTGATCCCGGCTGATAATTAGCATAATCGTTAGAACCATCACGTTCTCCCTGAAGATAGGGATTAATTTCAACGTAACATAGTCAGTGATCTTGTTAATGAAACTCAATTTATTCAAATCTTTTTATGTTGTTATTTCATATTTTAAATTAAATCAAATATCCTACCTTCCCCATGTCTCCGAATATAATAACACGCTGCAATGAGTCCTGTCCAGGATACGGAGATGATTTAAAAGAATACGTTTTGCTCCAAACAATAGATCCGTTGGACAATCTATGGCCCATCCGGTAAAGGTACCTGGAAAAATATCGTCACAACGAGAACCCATTCAGAAAATAACATGGAAAATGAGAAAAATAGCATCGATGCTTGTTAAAATTATAATTTGAAATGATAGTGGTCAAAGCATACATGGTGTTAGGCCATAAATCCTTTAAGAAACTAGTGTGTATAAAACCAGGATCACGCCATCCAACGGTACGTGCAGGTGCACCTGCAGGGGAATTAAAGTTCCTATCAGCTCGAGTAATTGTTACACTTTAAAACTAACTAAATGACAATTATACCTTTAATAATAGAGGGGGTAATGAATTTATCCATCTCATAATTAAGGGTAGAATTGGAAAGTAGACACTTACTTTTTACCAATTTTGGGACAAGCTAAATAAAAATGTGGATACTTATTTTGGGACGGAGGGAGTAGAAGGGAAGGATTACATGCCATTTAAAAGAAGAATGGTGGATAAAGACAGATTACAACGTGAAATCTTACCACACATGCTGCTACGAGAAAATGTCAATGTTCCTGCCGGAGAAAGATTTGTGTTTTGGCCGCCTTTCCAACCCCACTCAACAAATGGAGTGGCTTCATCAACGTTGTAGCCACTTGTCCATGTTACCGTCATCTGAACAAACACCAAACATAACATGTGAATTTACTATAATCGCATGTGAATTTACTAAAATCACATGTGAATTTACTAAAATCACATGTGAATTTATTAAAATCACATGTGATATAGGTGTTCTTGTGTTTTCTTATTTTGACCATGTTCTCGTTTGAACCCAACCCGATATAGTATACATCAATATTTGAACTGGGTATGGATGAAAACAGAAATTACAGGATCATTGATGGTAATTTACCTTATCCCAAGACTTCCCATGAGCAAGGCGCGGATAAAGCGGAGCTTTGGGGTTCGTAAATGATGTCGGATGTGAAACAGCTATCAACTTTGGCTGTGATTCCCAAACAGTAATCAGTCAGTGGAAAACTGTAGCATCAACAACTCCAAAATCCATGTATTAGAAAACAAAAAGGTAGTGGAAAGAGTGATTTCACGCACACTCTCCAACCCGCCAGTAAAAAGTGCAAAGGAGAAATCTGCCCGTTGATTGATAATCTGGAACATTAATGAAGCTCGACCTGTTGTTGTGTAAGCGGGATTGGAATCGATTGCGAACATGTACTGTTTATGGCAAATATGTACAATATCGATTAGAAGAAAGAAAATATGAATCTGAGTTGACTCGAAGAGTCCCATTTATAACATCTTACCTTTATTGGGGCTGTGCATATGTATGGAGTGACTTCCAAGTCACCAGATTCATAGTAACAATTTGATGCACTGCAACATTCATTCAAAATAAATCAGTGGTTGTTAATTCTAGTTTCGGGGACATTAGGCATTAACATATAAACATTACTCGAACTTTGCTGGTGAGAAAACTCCAACCCAGTCGTCGTTTCTTGGTTTTACCGACTGAAGCTCCACGTGGACCCATACAGTATCCTCACCCTATTGTCATATTAACGGTCAAGACATCAATCCTTTGTTGAAATAACCAACTCATGAAACTTGACCCAAAACAATGAAAAAACGCTACTGGAAAGCAATAAAAGTGGGAGCAAGAAGCCATTGATTTAGAAAACCTCTATAGAATCAACTAAGTAAACCATTTTTACCTTTTCGCCCAGAAGTAAAGGGTTAACTATAATGTAAGATGATCCATCGATAGCATTAACAGCTTTGTGAATGGCTATCTTGGAAAGTGGGTGTTCACTGCTGGGACCTTGAAGATGGTCAGGATCAGTCCCTTCAAGATGAGCGGAAGATGAAGCATAACAAACCCTATAAACAAAAGAACTAGACAACAACAAGAACAAGAACAGATTGCACACTTCATTTGGTGTTCTCATTTTATCAAACAGTTGGTGCGCTAAGTAAAGACTCGGTTTCTATTTATAGCCACTAATCACAAACTCATAACAGACTAACGAGATATTATCATATTAATAAATCATTAATCAAGAGAAGCGGACAACTTTAGTTTTGTAATTCCAAAATGTTGTTAAATTTAATCTATTTCAAGTAATTTGATGTGGTTATCCATTTCAAATAATTTGATGTGGACACAAAAACTGTGTGCAACAAGGTTTTAGTGACCCTGGGGATTCAACTTCCAGCAAAATGGTAGAAATTCAGGAACAAATTCTTCATGCTTTTTGCAATGTCTTACAATGACTATTAGGCAAATTTCCAATTCTGAAAATCCCAATAGACTTTTAGGCAAAATAAAAGTGAATAGAATAGTGCCAATTTGTCAAAATAATGTCTAATTCAACTATAACCAAGGACTTGTAAAAAAAATATCAAGCTAGATCACATTTAATTATAATTTAAGGTTATTTCTGAAGGAAAGAGATCAAGAATCAGATACAAAGTTATGTTCTTGAGGACTTCCAGTTTGCAAGAACTTGTCAATCTCCTTCACCAATAATCACCACACGAACATTTCCCATCTGCGAAACGATGAAATCTGCTAGCATCTCTCACAACAATCACCCGTCCAGTCGCCTTAGCTATCAACTTTACTGCCAGGTGGCAGTCATCACAAATCCGGTGGCTCTGCACAAGATGCAACGGCATTGAATCTGCTGTGTTAATCAACCCAAAAGAAACCGCAAGTTTCTCACTGTGATACAGTGACATCTGTTCTTCCCGTTCATCAACATCAGGAAGCAAAGCGTTTTTCTTTGGAACATACCCATATTCCACGATTTTCAACATTAGTTTCTTCAAATTCCTAAGAATCTGAATATGGGATTTAGATTTATCTCCCGAGAGAAACATATGTTGTTGTTTCTTGACATCTATCCAGGTACATGCAGGCAACATCCTCAAACCTTTCTTTTTTAGAGTCTGGAAAACAGAAGCAGCTTCTTCACGCTTTCCACAACTATTGTATATGTTTAAAAGAACGACATAGTTACTAAGCTTTTCTGGCTCCATGCCATAGATTTTCTCAGCTGCAAACTTCCCAAGCTCCAAATTCTTGTGGACCCGACAAGCTGTCAGCAAAGCGGCCCACATATTGACAGTTGGCTTAAAGGGTGCATCTCTGATCAAAGCAAATGCTTCATCCAAGAGCCCTTCGTGGCCTAATAACTCAATCATGCATGCATAATGCATGGCTCGAGGCTTTACTTTGAAGTCGGTTCCCATCGATTCAAATATCTCCCACCCTTGATCAGATAATCCAGAATAGCTACAAGCTGATAGAACAGCAAGAAAAGTAACATGATTTGGGGTAAAATTTTCACTAATCATCCGCTTGAATAACTCCAAGGCTTCAATTCCTTGACCATGATTACCATAACCAGCAATTAATGCATTCCATGATATGACATTCTTGTGAGGCATTTTCTCGAACAGATTGCGTGCATCTTCAATTCTTCCCCATTTACTGTAGAAGTCAACAAGTGCAGTGTTAGCAACTATGTCTAGCCCAAAACCATTACGTACAAGCCCTGCATGTGCTTGTTTGGCATGCTCTAATGAACCTAATCTTGTACACACTCTTACTATCATTGAGAAAGTGAAGTGATCCATTTTAACACCAGAATCTTGCATCTCATAATAAAGATCCAAAGCCTCCTCACTATACCCATGAAGGGCATAACCTGCAATGATTGTGTTCCAACCCACAGTTGTTTTCTGAGGCATCACATCAAAAACACATTGGGCGTCCTCGATGCTTCCGCACTTGCTATACATGTCAATTAGCGCACACGATACAAAGATATCTTGATCTACATCCATTTTTATAGCACAAGCATGCAATTGCTGTCCTGGAGAAATGACTCCCAATCCTGCAGATGCCCGCATCATTGTGGCAAAAGTACGTGAACTAGCTTCAGATTGTTCCTCCCACATAATTAGAAATAACCGAAATGCATCCAAATATTCTCTGGAGTCAACAAGCCCTGCCATAATTGTGTTCCACGAAACTAAATTTCTCTCAGGCATTTCATCGAACAACATCCGGGCATCAATCATCATCCCACATTTCACATGCATCAATAGCATCCTATTCCTCAAATACAAATCCGGCTCAAACCCACTATTAATCATATAACTAAACACCCTTTTCACCCCTCTAATCGACTTCAAACTAATACAAGCATCCACTAACGCATCATAAGTACTGTTACCAACATGATCATCATAGCACTCAATTTCCAGAATTTCAAACATTTCAAGAGCATCTCTGTATCTTTTACAAAGAACCAATTTCTCAATCTGACCACAAAGCCCTGAACTAGACCCTAGATTCTGTGACGAATGGGTTTCTTTCTTTACTACATCATGACCATTCTTTAGTGGCTTCGGCTTCGGTTTTGGATGTAATCCCTGTTTTACGAAAGAACAACTAATCCGAGACAGTTGTGTTCTTCGTTTTGGTTTGTTTAACAAGTAAGACCCATAAAACAAGTGTCTTTCTTGGTAAAATTTAACATCCGTTAAAGACCAAGAGCTACTTTGGACGATTGATGTGTTCTGATAACGGGACAAGGAAATGTCCATGGAAGAACAAAGAAACGGGGATCTTGTAACTTACCTAATGTGAGGATTCAAATTGAACAACTTCTTGTTGCGATCTCTGAAGAGCGACTATTATGGAGGAGATTTTAAGAAATAGAAAGTGTTTTTGTGATCTGAACTTTGTACAATAGAGTATAGTAGTTTTATGGCTAACAAGATGCATTGAAATATCCGTCCTATGAGTGTTGTTGTTTGTTGATACTACGAGTCAAAATAACCAAATCCATACCTAACTTGCAGAAGAAAAAAAAATCCTGTCGTTGCTTGGGTATCATTACCTAATCAACCACGCCATATACCAGAATTTCAGTGTTAAAATAGGTCAAGTAATGCATTAAAAATTTAAATATTATTGTGTTAAAAAGAATAGTACTAGATAATTGTGTATTTAGTAATAGTAAAATCATGAAGTTTGGTTTAGTTCCTATTCAACGTAATGAAGTTTATTTTTTCTCAATTAATATAATAAATATCTATCTTTTTTCTATTTTATACATATTTTACCTACTAAACAAGTTACCAACCCATCTGTCCAGGGTTCTAATTCAAGTGTACACAACAATTATGGCCACTGAGGATGCGTTTGGTAAAAGTTTTAGTCCCATGTTTGGCTTGACATAGAACAAGGACAAGATGGAACAAGGAGGACTAAATATCATTTTCATGGGACAAAATGAGCATTTTTTTTGTTCCATCAAAAAAGGTGGAACAACCTTTGGACTAATCTTAAAATGACTTATTTACCCTTAATATAATACAAAATCTGTAACCTAACACCTAAAAACATCAACAGGTCCAAATATCAAACTCTGTTAAACCACGCCCCTCCAAAACGAATTCTTAAATCGAATATCTCCACATCCAGCGATACAAGGTAGAACCTATCTGAGTTCTCGATACAGAGGATTGTGTGGATTTCTTTTCAATATCTCAAATATCAAATTAGATTTGTGCTTTAATTTTTTTAATTGATTTGCACACATTTTAAAACAATTTTACTTAAATATGCATTTTACAAATTTACCAAATTCGTTCACTTTTTCATAAATACAATTATTTATATTTTAATTGATTTGTCATTTATAATTATTATACATAAAAAATATCAAACAATATTTTAAGGGTAATCTGTTCATTTTAACAGTTTTGTTCCGTTTTGTTCTAGTCATACCAAACACAGGATAGACAATTAGTCTTGTCCCGTCCTGTCCAGTCTCGTCCTGTTCCATCCCGTCCAGTCTCATCTAGTCTGCGTACCAAACGCTACCTGAGGTTTGATCAGAGCCGATGTCTTACAGTCATAATTTGCCAAGGGATTAGTCTAGGCATAGCCTAGAACACCCTTCTAAAAAAAACAAGTTACCAACCTATATGTCACCAATATTTATTGACATGATATTTTTTTAGTTTCAAATCAACTTAATTTAAGTCAATTTTAATACTTTGCTCTCTTTTATAATTTTTTTTAACGTATCGGTATTTAATGCATTATGTACAAACATTTGACGAAAGATGGATACTATCAATTACAAATTTTATTACGTGAAACGTGAATGGTGTCAAGTAGTATTTGAGATGAATTTTTACTAAACAATCAATAATTTTCTTTTAATTTATCAAACATTTCAAGTTTTACCCTTCCCATTTTACCCACGGTTGTTCCACGGCCTCTTCTTCACCATAACTCTCATTTGTCGTTCATGTTCATCGTTTACCCTTTGACACTCACCGTTCACCCTTAGACACTCGTCGTCCACCCTTTAGATTGTGATTCCATATATGTATGTGAGTTGGAGTATAGTTAAACCCCATTAAAAGGTTGATGAAAGGAGGAGAACAAGATAACCCATATATGTTACTTGTGTGAAAGTGAGAGAGATGATAAATGAGAAAAATCATTCTTCTACGTCGAATATGGGTGCATGGGTAATGAATGTTATAAGCCCTCGTTCACAGGTACCTGTTTTGGGAGATGGAGGTTTATTGAGATGGAGATGGGTAGCAAATACCGACATTAAAAAACTTATATAAGATGGCAAAGTATTAAAATAGACTTAAATTAGGTTGATTTGAAATTAAAAAGGAAAAAAATATTATGTCAATAAACATTGGTGACATGTAGGTTGGTAACTTGTTTAGTAGGTAAAATATGTATAAAATAGAAAAATATAGAAGTTTGTTATATTAATTAAGAAAAATAAAATTTGTTACATCAAATAAGAATAAAACCAAACTTCATTACATTTAGTCGCATTTTGCCCATTTAGTGAACAATTTTGGAAGCGGTTGAAGAATGAAACCCATGAAAATGAAAAAAAAAATGTAGTGGAGCTTGAACGAGCCCACCTTTGAATAATATATTCGTGTTTGAGCCTGATATAAATTTACAAGTTGAGTTTGAATAACTTGATACTCAATTCGACTCGTTTACACCTCTATCATCGACCAAACCTCTTCTATCAATTTTTCCGGGAAAACCTTGAACCACTATTGCTCCCAGCCACCGTGAACTAGAGAATCGTCAACCACCAATCTGCTTTGAACTCCCTTTTCACCATCAATCAAAACCACTTATATCTCTTCTGAAAAATCACACCATTGAGAAGCAATTGATAAGACGAGCTTTCAAAATTGGTTCTCATTTAGGGGAATCACATATGTTTATTTAGGGTTTGAGTGAGTTTTATTTAGGGGTTGCGTTTGAGTTTCTACGCTCTAACATCTTTGACAAATTAAAACTTGGTCTTTTGGAATTGAACAATGATCATGTGATAACAATTAACAACCATCTATTTACTTGTATTTGTGTATCTATTCCCTGTTGTGGTCTTGGTGGTTGCATTTGACATTGGTGGACCTATGTTGGTTATAATGAATCAAATGCTTATTTAAACACAATGAAGACCTTGATTTGGGTTGAAGTTTAAAATCCAAGTTTAAAATGGATACCCAATCAAATAATGAAGCTAAACAAGTTTAAAACGAATAACCCAATCAAAGAATGAAGCTAAAGATAGAAAGAAGGTGCTCAATTGGACCACCATCTTCATCAACGTCCAGTTCATGAAAAGGGTGATTGTACACAGTCATTGGAATTTACAATGTGTATATAAAAATACCATATTACATATTTAATATAATATGTATTATATTATTTTTAAAGAAAAATGAGAGAGAAATGAGAAAAGACCAAAATATCCCTTATTTAACGGATAGAATTGGCAGAAGTTAGTAAGAAGGATCAAAACCAAGCAAAAATACACATCACATGAGTTCTCTTGTAATAAATATTTCATAGGGACCCAAACCGAAAACAAATCAACCATAAGGACCAAAAAATGCAATTTAAATTTCTAGCAACCTTGGGGTGTTGTGTTAGTAATCATGGGGTTTGAAAAGGCCGCTCAAACGGTGAATCGGTATCAATGGCGCCTCATGACATACGCCGTCCGTTCAAACGTGCCGCCATCTCCGACCAACACAAACGCCGTGAACTCTCTTTACAACGGCAGGCTCAGAACCGGACTGAAGCTCAGCTACAAGCCCGCCGTCTCGCCTCATCCATCCTCTCCCTCCCAAACCACAACTCCGAACCTCAACCTTTGGAATCACTCCCCGAACCTATAGTTGAAGAACCCGAAACTGATGCCGGAGATATTACCGACATCGATATCCGTCAAGCGGCTAAGCTCAAAGGCCCCGAAGCTCGGCGGTGGTTCGCCAGTCAGCTTATGCTTCCGGAGTGGATGATTGATGTACCTGATCGCCTCAATTACGATTGGTATGTTTTGCAGTTTTTTTTTTGTTTTTTTTTATTTTCAGTCATTTTTTAGAAAGAATTAGTTAATTATACAGGCCTAGTTTGGTGTATTTAATTTTAGTCTGCATAATTTCAATAAGAAGTTGCTGAAGTTATCTATTATAGATGAATTACATACATTTGGTCAAATTAGGGCTAAAGGAGATTCGTAAAATTAATACTTTAGTTGCGAACAATGGTAGAGAGCCATCAATTTGGTGCGAGATTTATGCCCAAAGTGCTTCAAATTTGATGAGAAGAGTGAGAAGTGGTTATCAACCGTTGATTAGAAATGGACGAACATTAGGATGAGAGTGCACCGAGATGCACCGGATCAATTCCTATTAAGCCGCAATTCATGGGAGGGTAGTTGATTAAAAGTGATCTAACGGTTTAAAAGTACTTCTCACCAAAAAATGGCACTTCTTACATGATCCCATGCCAGTGCTTCAACTACTCATACTTACAATTTGATAATGCTTTTTGGGCATAACTACACACTATTTTGCTTGTTCCAATGGATTTTTCTATTTGAGGTGGGAGTTTTGGAACAGAGGATCTTTAACCAATTTCGTGGTTGTTAACACAAGGCCTCATAAGTGACCCTGTTCATAGTACTTGTCATGTGAAAGTGTTTTAGTTTATCTGCAAGAGTTAAACTTGTATGGAATCCTGAATCTAGGGTGCTAGGCAATTAGAAATTGTGGATTTTTATATGGGTGAAATCTGCAATTGCTCTCCTGTGTAATGAATGAAACCTGCAGGTACGTATTTGCAAGGCCTTCTGGAAAACGCTGCTTTGTTGTTTCATCTAATGGAGCAACTGTTAGCAGACTACGCAATGGCTGCCTCTTGCACCGTTTTCCATCTGCTTTACCTAATGGTGCCAGGTCCAAAGAAAGTTCTAGATCTGCCCAGTCATATTGTATACTTGACTGCATATTTCACGAGGTATTATGCAGTTACATATGAAGTAAGAATTTGCGATGTTTATTCCAACTTATTGTTCAAGTGTTTTGATGTTTTTTTGTCTTTATTGTGATCACAGTTGGACCAAACGTACTATGTAATAGACATGGTCTGCTGGGCAGGGATCTCGTTTTATGAATGCACTGCGGAGTTCAGATTTTTCTGGCTGAACAGCAAGCTTATTGAGTCAGGAGCTTGCGAGGCTCCCTCTACTCACCATAGATATAGATTTAGTCTCATTCCAGTTTATAATTGTGATCATGAGGGGCTCCAAACAGCTTATACAGGGGCGGTACCTTATGTGAAAGATGGGTTACTGTTCTATAACAAGTAAGCTTTTTAATGTTTTTTTGATGCTTTTATGTTCTTTATTAAAGCCCTAATGTGCCTCTATTCAGGAAGTAATATATAAGACTCTTTTTGTTGCTATCTGGTTTCAATCATATTATTAATATTTGGATGCGACTTTTTCTTTGTTTTAGGCATGCACATTATCAAACAGGAAATACACCGTTGACACTTGTCTGGAAGGACGAGACATGTAGTGAGTATGTCATTGATACGGATAACAAAGGACAGGTTCCAAATAAGCAGCAGGTGGGTCCCTTTATTAAACGTATTCAATTTTATTCATCTTCTTTTGAGGCTAACCATGAACTTGCACTTTTATCATGGAGCTTTCATAGGGGGGCTTTGTCATTTCAAGTATTTGATTCAATTTTGGGCACTAATATAGATAATTTAGTGAACTCACCAATTTATCACGCAATTGTTCCTGTTCAGCATAAACCACGTTATTTAAATCCCGCTTTACGTTTATTATTAATTTGTTATATTTGGCAAATCTCAATTGATTCCAGTCCCTTGATTGAATCTGTCAAGACCACCTATGCATGATCATGCCACCATTCACATATATGTTTCTGCGTATCTGTGAGATATTAGAATTTTCCAAGACTTATATTTCTGTTTTTAAATGAAAAGGTGGTTTTGGAGCTACAAGATAATGGGCAACTGGTTACATCTGATGATCCTCCTGTTGTGCTTGGATGCTTGAATGCAGTTTTTATTCAAGAGGTTTGTGTAATTATTTCTTAAAAATATTTCACTTGTGGAGTTACATTATTGGAAGGAGTTTTATTAAGTGTCTTTACATAACTGCACAGATATTTATAACTTCATAGAAATGCCTTTGAGCAACTTAGATCCTTGCCACATATTCACCCCTTGGGTTCTCTGAGTTTTCAGACAGGACTGCATCCAGGGAACCTCGTCCGATTTGCTGTTAATGAGGGTGGATTAACATTTGTGGATGGGAAGCTCGAGAAGGCTGATCTACAGTATCTAGGAAAGGTACATCGAGCTCGTGCTTTTGCTGATAGTTACTCCAAGGTAAATACTAATCTGAAGGCTTTCATTCTAGCAGTTCACTTTTTCTTTTGAATAATTGGTAAATCAAGACTGATTGCCTTGACAACAAAGTAATGAGCTTTGAAATCTTGCATTGCTGGTTATTATGTGAGGGTGCGTTTGGTACGCAGACTGGATGGGACAAAAAAAATAGTCCCATGTTTGGTATGCCATGGGACAAAAATCAGATGGGACAATATGGGACAAAACTTAAGATTTTTTGTTCCACCAAAATAGGTGGAACATGGGACTAAAACATAAGATTACTAAAATACCCTTTTTTTCCAACGTAACCTAGATTAAAATTATCTCCTCCACTCCAGTCCCGTCCCGTCCCATCTAGTCCCGTCCCGTCCCATCCAGTCTGCGTACCAAACGCTACCTGAAGGATGGGTTACTGTTCAGGTTCGGGGGAACACCCTGGTAGCCTTTCATATATACAAGTAATTTGTAGCATGCACATGTGCACAACTGCATACCGTCCAGATGAAAGGCTACCGGAGTGTTCCTCAGTTTTCATTTTTTTGAGGTTTTCCCTGAACCTCCCTCTCTCTCTCTCTCTATATATATATATATATATATATATATATATATACTAGAAGGGTACTCGTGCAACGCAACGCGATATATCTTAATTTTAATGTTTTGTTTTACTTTTTATCATTGTCGATTTTATAAAACGGTTTTGTGTAGTTTTGAAAAAATTATAATATTTTTTTATATAAATTTGTACAAACATGGTTTGAGGATTTGAAAGGGGTTCATAGATAAGGATTAATTAGGTAACTAATGAGGATTAAAGAATGATGCTTTTTTTAGGGGTTTACCATTTGAGAATTTGTAGGGAGTTAAAGATAAGGATTAATTAAGTAATTAGCATTTACAGTGGTACATAAAGCTTCGTTAGTTGTTTTTAAGAGATTTTAAGTAATCAGCAATTCAGCATTAAATAGCAGAACATAAGACTTTATGGATTGTTTTTAAGAGTTTTTCATAAATGCTTTATAATATAGTATAGATATATTTCTGTAACGGTAGTGCGTACCCATGCTAGAAAATCTAAGTGAACCATTATGAATTTATGATAAACCATCATTTGAACATTTCTGGGAATCCTATAATTAACATTTTTTCTCCATTCAGATTGTATTCCAATATATGGTTCGGCATTCTCCTCTGCGGATTGAACATCTGTTTGCATCCATGAGTACAGTAAGTGAACAAGAGAACCAGACCAACGAGATGGAAATGGTTGGTTGATCTGATCCCCAACAATGTGCGATATTTCGATATTTATATTTTGTTTTGCCACCAATAATCTCATGATCCGCTAGTACTTGTCGACAAGTACGTATTTTCCACAACTTTTGACCCCTGATGAGGCGGTTTCAACATTTGGTGGCTGCATATGGCTTGTGTTCACGAGAATTTGGGATCCGGATCCCATTTGGTTCGATATCTAAAGGGGACTCCTCGCTCTATTGTGTTGATTTCGATCTGATATCTAGTGTGTTATCTTGTACGTTTGGAACAAATGTGTAGATAAAGCCAAATAAGGCCACTTTGATCATTTTATTTGTGTTCAAGGTAAGTTATTCAATATATGTTGATGAATTAAGTTGTAACCTTATCTTTTTATGAACCATTACCCATAAAAAATACTATTACGTCTGTAACTAAACCAAATGAACCCGATATATCTCATTTGAAAAAGCAGTGTTTGGAAGGTAATTTGTACATAGACCTACCTCTCTAAAAAGAGGTAGAGCGGTTGTTTCAGTGAAGACTCAAAACAATATAAATTTCAAGATTTTAGGACTCAAATCAGCAAAGTTTTTCTGATGTACATAAGATCTATCAATTGGGAACAATTGCTTCGACATCAAGACCCCAATTACCCTAGGATGGGGATTCAAGTCCCTGCTGATCTCTGCAAATGGGATGCATGCACTGATTTACCTCCACATGATGATTGTAGGACAGGTGCGATGAGGGCGTGGGATGGGGATTCAAGTCTCCATTGATCTCCGGCTCCCTGCAAATGGGATGCATGCACTAATTTACCTCCTCCATGATGACCATAGGACAAGTGCGATGAGGGTGTGGGATGGGGATTCAAGTCTCCACTGATCCCTGGCTCCCTGCAAATGGGATGCATGCACTAATTTACCTCCCCCATGATGACCGTAGGACAGGTGTGATGGGGATTCAAGTCCCCACTAATCTTTACAAATGGGGTGCATGCACTGATTTACCTCCCCCACCGGTTGTGATTGTGGCACCTCAGAGGGTGGTGTCTACCATTTAAGAATTTCCACAAAGGCAAAGGCAAACCAAACCAATCCACAGAATTCAACACAAAGTGGGGTCTATATCCCAAGGGGTAAATAAGAATGTTTTCAAGAATATTCCGGTGTTAGGCAGCAAAATCATTTTCTTATTATTTTAGCATTGGTCCATAAGACAATAGAAAATGTTGCTTCAATAAGAATGCACAGAAGAACTAATGTCTAACTAACATCTAAGATGCCAAGGTGGTAGGCTCACAACCATCATGTACACAAGCCAACACATCTCTGTAGTCTCTCGAGATGGTGAACGAATCGTACACATTCCCATCCTTGCTCTTCTTGTACTCGAACAATAGCGCCGAATGATTAAACGCAGTCATTTTCACAAACCCATGATCATAATCCTTGTAAACACTCCAAGTAGTATTAATTTGTGCGAATTCCGATAAATGAGCCCCCGCTCCACCCACGACCACATGGATTGTGCCGTTCACGGTGCCAGAATAATGAGACTTCTCCGAGTTCACACAATGATTCTACAACATCACCAAAAGCACAACATTAAAAAAAATCAAATAAACCCGGTAAATCCCATGCCAGATAAGGTACGGGGAAGCATCTCCAACAACGATGCTATAATTTTTCCATAATAGAGTATGAAAATCAAAATCACTAAAAAGAATTACATCCATGTTAAGCACCCACCCATTCGGTTCACGTATAGTAGAAAGAGAGGGGGACCACAGTAATCTGTTACAACTTTCTGGAGGGAATGGGAGTTTGTTCCAGGGGCATTTTGGGTATTGCCTAGAATAAGTCATTGGGAAGCTAGCTATAAATAAGAAGAGGTGTTGAATGGAGAGGGCATCCAGAAAATTACCTGTTCGTTTGTGGAGAGAACTAGCCTCTCGAAAGCTAGTATTCCTTTTTTATTTTTCAATCAATCATACAACCAATCCCATTTTCCCTCTTAATCTGTGTTAATTGCCTTAATTTCGTATCTGATATTCTGGTTCTTAACAAATTGGTATCAGAGCACACATCCTGAGCAACCATGGCCCCACCCAGAGCTGATCCGGTGAATCAGAGAGTGGAATCGGTGGAGGAAGATGTGGCGGCAGTACGTATGTCGATGATGGAACTTCAGCAAACATTGCAACGCCAATTTACGGAACAGATGGCGTTGATCACTCAGCGATTTACTGAGATGGCGGCAGAAAACAGCAGCTTCGTTCCTCAATCAGGGAGGAGGTTCGAGCCACGATCACCGATTCGAAGTTCTCCACAGGAGGATTTGCATCAAACGAGAGTCCAGTAAAACAAGGAGAGACGTCCGGAGGGATTAATAATCCAGGCGGGGGAACAAACTGGCGATTTCGGAAGTTGGACATGCCATTGTTCGATGGAAATAATCCAGACGGGTGGATCATTCGAGCAGAACGTTATTTTACGTTTTATCGTCTGAATGAGATGGAGAAATTGGAGGCGGCTGTTGTGACGTTGGAAGGAGATGCACTCCTCTGGTATCAGTGGGAACACCGACGGCGTCCGATTACTCGTTGGGAAGAGATGAAATCGTTGCTTCTCAGGCAGTTCAGGCCATCCAGTAGTGGATCTCTGCACGAACAATGGCTAGCCCTAACCCAGGTAAGTACTGTTGCTGAATATCAACGTCGGTTTATTGAGTTAGCCGCCCCACTTACCAATATTCCAGATGAAATAGCTTTGGGCCATTTCATTAATGGGCTTAAGGCAGAGATACGGGCTGAAGTTAGGGTCCTTGGGCCTCGTAACTTGGACCAGGCCATGGATCTGGCGGTGAAAGTAGAAGACAAACTTCGATTTGGAACTGGGAAGAGATACGATGGTCGACCGTTCTCCACATCTCTTGGGTCGGGAAATACCAATTCGAAGGTATTCTCAGTCCAAGCAGGGGCGGCGATATCCCCAGGGCAATCGCCAACAATGGTTGGTGGTCAAGCCACGACGAGAACCCCGGAATCACTGAAATCGGCTGTAGGAGGAAGAACCGTGGGGGAGATAAGGAGACTGTCAGACAAAGAATTGCAGAATAAAAGAGAGAAGGGCCTTTGTTTCAGATGTGACGAGAAGTGGAATTTAGGCCATCGTTGTCGTCGTAAAGAGTTAAGTGTGTTGTTGACCACTGAAGAAGAGGAGGGGGAGGAATTACTTGAGCCACAGACGGAGGATGTTGGTGAGCAACCTCCTACAGAGATCTGCCTTAACTCCGTGATGGGAATCACAAACCCAAAAACGATGAAATTGAAGGGGTTGTTGTGTGGGACAGAAGTAATCATCATGATTGATCCAGGGGCCACTCACAATTTTTTTATCTCTGGCTATTATTTAGAAATTGGGAATTCCTATCAGCAACACCAAGAGTTTTGGGGTATCGTTGGGCACAGGGGAGGCTGTGAAAGGACAGGGAGAATGTCGAGGAGTACGGTTGCTCATTCAAGGACTCGAGGTGTTTGAAGATTTTCTACCGTTGACTCTCGGGAATTCCGACGTGATCCTTGGGGTTCAATGGTTAGAAAAATTGGGACCGGTTACCACCAACTGGAAAACACAACTGATGAAATTCCAACTCAACGGCTCGAACGTATCTTTGAAAGGGGATCCGTCCCTGGATCGGTCACTGGTTACGCTGAAGAATATGATCAGGACGATTGGAAAAGAAAGAGGAGGTTACCTGTTGCAATTGAATCAGGTGGAGAAGGCCATAACCTCAACCGGGTTGCCACAATCACCTGATTTTTTACGTGAAGCTATTCAGGCCCACCAAGGCATTTTCGAGTGGCCAAATGAGCTTCCACCGCGGCGTGATCGAGAGCACGCGATTATTCTTAAAAAAGGGGCAGAACCGGTATCGGTAAGGCCTTACAAGTACCCTCATTTCCAGAAGGCAGAAATAGAACGGCTGGTTCGAGACATGCTACGGGCAGGGATCATACGGTCATCTCAAGGACCATTTTCCAGCCCGGTGTTACTAGTTAAAAAGAAAGATGGCTCGTGGAGGTTTTGTGTCGACTACCGAGCCTTAAACAAAGTTACGGTACCTGATAAATACCCAATTCCGGTGATCGATGAGCTGTTGGATGAACTTCATGGATCTCGGGTATTCTCGAAACTCGATTTAAAATCGGGATACCACCAGATTCGGGTCAGGGAAGAAGACGTAGCCAAGACCGCGTTTCGAACCCATGAAGGCCACTACGAGTTTTTAGTCATGCCGTTTGGCTTGACTAATGCTCCAGCCACATTCCAGTCCGTAATGAATGACATTTTCCGTCCTTTTCTTCGTAAATTTGTACTTGTCTTTTTCGATGACATTTTAGTGTACAGCCGAAGTGAGCAACAACATGTTGAACACTTAACAACAGTGATGGAACTGCTGGAGCGTCATAAGTTCTATGCCAATCCGAGCAAGTGCGAATTGGGCAAAACAGAGGTGGCGTATTTGGGTCACGTGATATCATCGGCTGGAGTCGCCGTGGACCCGGAGAAGATTAAGGCAATGGTTGATTGGCCAACGCCTACCAATTTAAGAGAGCTGCGTGGGTTTTTGGGGCTGACAGGGTACTACCGGCGATTTATAGCCGGGTATGCTCGTGTAGCCACACCACTCACCGACCAATTAAAGAAAGACAATTTTGGGTGGTCGGAAACAGCTACAAAAGCTTTTCACGCACTAAAGACAGCCTTAACCCAGGCCCCGATTTTAGCAATGCCAGATTTTGCCCAACCGTTTATTGTGGAGACAGATGCGTCGGGTTTTGGTGTTGGAGCAGTGCTGTTACAAAATCAGCACCCAATTGCCTATTTCAGCCAAGTGTTTGGGTATGAAAAATCGTCTGAAATCAGTATACGAAAAAGAGTTGATGGCTATAGTACTCGCGGTGATGAGGTGGCGACATTATTTGTTGGGGCGACACTTTGTAATTCGAACAGACCAAAAGAGCCTTAAGTATTTGTTGGAACAACGGGTGATATCTTTAGACTATCAGAAGTGGGTGAGCAAGCTGTTAGGATTTGATTTTGAAATCCAATACAAGCCCGGATGTTCGAATCGTGTGGCGGACGCGTTGTCTAGAGAATTTGCTGCCGAGAAGGAGTTAGGGGCAATTACTTCTTCATGGTCGGTTGATATGACAGAATTGCATAAAGAAATAGCAGCGGACCCGTTTATCCAGTGTGTTACTAAGGACATCGAGGAAGGAAAGCCTCATGTGGGGTATACCATCGAGCAAAACCGGCTGTTATACAAAGGTCGAATGGTTATTTCCCAGAATTCCCCACTTATTCCCAAATTGTTCCAAGAATATCATGATTCAGTCGTTGGGGGTCATTCAGGGGAATTCAAAACATATCAGCGCTTGGCTTCGGAATGGTTTTGGGTGGGAATGCGACGCGCGGTGCAGCGGTATGTACAAGCGTGTGTGGTGTGCCAACAACAAAAAGCGATGACAACTCAACCTGCGGGGCTGTTGCAACCTCTGCCCATACCCTCGCAAGTGTGGGAAGAGTTAACGATGGATTTCATTGAGGGATTGCCTCGTTCTAATGGGTTCGATACGGTGTTGGTGGTGGTAGACCGTCTAACCAAGTTCGCTCATTTTTTACCCCTGAAACATCCCTTTACTGCAAGCTCTGTAGCTTCTTTGTTTGTTAAAGAAATTGTTCGGCTCCACGGTTTCCCATTAACGATCGTCTCTGATCGAGATAAGGTCTTCATGAGTAATTTTTGGCGAGAACTGTTTCGACTACAAGGGACCACGCTCTTACGCAGCACCGCGTACCACCCCCAAACGGATGGGCAGTCGGAGATCGTTAATAAGATTGTGGAGACGTACCTTCGGTGCTTCATTCAAGGAAATCCACGTAAATGGGTAAATTGGCTGGCTTGGGCAGAATACTGGCATAACACGTCATATCACACCGCTACTAAGTGCACCCCTTTCAAAGCACTGTATGGACGGGATCCCCCGCATCTGGTACGAACACAACCAGGCAACACTGGAGTGTCGTCGTTGGAGGACCAGCTGTTGGAACGAGATGCTATTTTGGATGAACTACGCGGGTATCTATTACAGGCTCAACAAAACATGAAGAGGATGGTTGATAAATCTCGAAGGCCGGTTACATTTGAGGTAGGAGACTGGGTTTATTTGAAGTTACGACCGTACCGCCAAAAGTCTATGGCGACTCGACCCTTCCAAAAGCTGGCAGCCCGTTTTTATGGTCCTTTTCAGATCGTCCAACGCATCGGGGCCGTGGCATATAAGTTACAATTTCCGGAGACAGCTCGAATTCATCCCGTGTTCCATGTCTCGCAGCTCAAGAAGGCTGTTGGACCCACGCCGGCAGCACCAATATTTCCCCCGCAACTCAGTGAGGAACTAGAATTGGAGGTGGAACCGGAGGCGTTGTTAGGAGTTCGCACCAGTGATCGACCACATGGCCAGCAGGTGGAAGTATTGCTCAAATGGAAAGGGTTGCCCGAATATGAGGCCTCGTGGGAAGATTTGGAAACAATGCGACAGGTTTTTCCCGACTTTCACCTTGAGGACAAGGTGATTCTTTGGGGGCGGAGTAATGTTAAGCACCCACCCATTCGGTTCACGTATAGTAGAAAGAGAGGGGGACCACAGTAATCTGTTACAACTTTCTGGAGGGAATGGGAGTTTGTTCCAGGGGCATTTTGGGTATTGCCTAGAATAAGTCATTGGGAAGCTAGCTATAAATAAGAAGAGGTGTTGAATGGAGAGGGCATCCAGAAAATTACCTGTTCGTTTGTGGAGAGAACTAGCCTCTCGAAAGCTAGTATTCCTTTTTTATTTTTCAATCAATCATACAACCAATCCCATTTTCCCTCTTAATCTGTGTTAATTGCCTTAATTTCGTATCTGATATTCTGGTTCTTAACAATCCATCTCCGATGGCTACTCTATTTTAGCAATCCTAACATTAACTAAATTAATAATATATATATATATATATATATATATACAAAATAGCATACTGTTGGAGCAAAAAAATTGGTAAAATCTCACTTTTCTGTATTTTAGCATAGCCGTTAGAGATGCTCACAACTAAACAACTGAAACCCAAAAAAGGAGGGTCTGTCGTACCTCGTAAATTGGGCAAGATCTTTCGTAGTTATGGACATGACCATAAAATGCAATGTCCACTTTGTATTTCTGCCAAAGCTTCTGCAAGCTCGCTCGTCCCATGGGCTCGTCAAATGAGCCCTCGGCTGCATAATATTTGTCGGAAGAGTAACCAAGCACACGGTGACCAGCAAATATGAGCCACGGTTGTTTCTTCCTGTCTACTGATGCAAAACATTGCTCAATGAACTTGTATTGTTCGGTACCTTCCCTCCAGTCGTGCTCAGTGTCCGCTATGCAGAAATGAAACATGCCATAATCCGCTGAATACCTACAACAAAAAAGAAATTTTCATTTTGATTTCATTAATAGAAAGCAATCCTTAGTTGCAAAAAGAATATTGCTGGAGTCCCACATCAGCTAGACACAGATATATTTATTTATAAAGGGGTTTCACATATAATAACAAATATAATGCTTTCAAGATTTCTTAATTATTACCAGAACTTAGCTCTGTTTTCTGCAGGGACATAGAATGTAGTCTCAGCTGGGACACCACATTCCCCGCCTGAATCGTTGCCATCATAAAAAGATCCGCTTCCAGGTGCATCACGTTCATGATTACCACTACACGAATATTTAGACGTATATATTAACAAATAACTGAGATAGAACGGAAATTAGATTTAAACGGACTATTAACATGACTTCATTGAACAAACCTTGCAACCATATAAGGCACAACCGATGCAATGGGTTCCACTTGTGATGTGAATTGATCCCATTGTGAAATGTACCCATTTGAATACACCAAATCTCCTATGTGGAATACGGCATCTATGTTATCAATGTCGTTGATGATCTGGTCGGTGGTATTAAGAGAACCCGGTTGATAATTATTGTACTCGTTGGAGCCATCACGTTCTGCCTGAAATAAGCAAATAAATAGGATTTGATTCAACTTTCAAGTAATACAAGAGTCTATTTTAGATTATGAATATTGTAGCTTAACATTTTACCTTTCCCATGTCACCGAATATAACGACACGTTGTAATGACTCCTGTCCTGGGAACGGGGGCGACACAAATGAGTACATCTTCGTGCTCCAAATGTATGTACCATTAGATAATATATGGCCCATCTTGTAAGTATACCTGAATTTAGTAAGCAAGAATATAACGGACTTGATTGAACCAGAAAAGAACCCTAAAGCATCAAAAATTCTAAACGAGACACTTACTTGGTATTCGGCCACAAATTCTTTAAAAAACTTGTATGTATGAAACCAGGATCGCGCCAGCCAACTGTCCTTGCTGGTGAGCCTGCAGGAAGTCTAGAGGTTTAAAAAATATATATACATGTTTGAATATATCTCAATCCCCAGATCCTACTTTTGAGTGGGATAAACTGGGTTTGTTTGGTTTTACAGAACTTGTCAGTGTCGGACTTCGTATGCATTGGTCGTTTAAAATGGTAGGGGGTTACTAAAATGAACGGCGAGTATTATTTCCGAAGTGAGAAATGGCTCATTGGCTTTGGGGCACATAAAGCATAACTATATATATATATATATACATATATATATATATACATATAAGGTCAGGTTAAGAGGAAAACCTCAATAAAATGGAAAATTGAGAAGTAATTTGTAACATGCACACGTGCATACCAGGGTGTTCGTCAATTTTCATTTTTTATGGTTTTCCCCAGAACCTGACTGTGACCCTATATATATAGGAAAGCTATGATGATGTATAGATGTAGATGAACATACCACACATGCTATTTTGATGGAACGTTAGTGTTCCCGCAGGAGAGCGCATTGGACGTTGACCTTTCACTCCCCACGCGACAAAAGGAGTTGCTTCTTTTACGTTGTAGCCACTTGTCCAGGTCACGGTCATCTGCATAAACAAAAAAAGAATAAATAACAAAAAATATAAGATAGGAAATATAACAGATAGAATAACAATTCAAAAACGTGCAACCAGACAATGTAATAAGATAAAAACATAATCTACCAAATATACTTACTTCATCCCAAGACTTTCCTAGAGCAAGACGTGGATAAAGGGGTGCTTTCGGATTCGCAAATGATATAAAGTTTGAATACGCCACCAATTTTGGCTGCAAATAAGAAAACATAATAAGAATAACATACGACCAAAATTGAGTATAAATTAAAATGCATTGTGGATACATACATTTGATAATCCACCCGAAAACAAGGCAAAGGAGAAATCAGCTCTCTGATTGATTATCAGGAACTTTAACGTAGTTTTGCCCATTTTTGCATATTCTGAATCCGAGTAATTTGCAAACGAGTACTGTGAAACAATAACAGTCAGATAAAGCCGATATATTTCAGAATCATTTGATGATTAAACTGAAGCTCGTTAGCTCGTACTCACCTTTATTGGAGCTGAACATATGTATGGCGCCATTACCTTAGATTCGTATTCGATGCACGTTGATGCACTGTAGTATTCAGACATACTATTCAGTATTAAGCTCTACAGTTAGAATGTTACACAGATTACTAATGAACCTAATCTTACTTGAACTTAGCAGGCGAAAATACTCCGATCCAATCATCATTGGATGCTATGGAGTGCTGAATCTCCACAGTCACCCATTCAGCATCCTCACCCTGCATCAAGGGAAAAAAACTAATCGGTATTCTTCATAAATACTCCAATAGTCACCAGAAAAGCCTCTCCTCACCCTGCATCAAATCTTTCCGAAAAACCTTCTTCTCCAATGCCAAAAAGTCATTTTTAATTTCTTTAAAAAGTAAAAAAATTTGGATAACATTAGCATTGGAGATAACTTTAGCATAGTTTGATGCACACATGATAAACATAGTACAATTACAGAAACAAGAATAAAAACTACAGATGATGTTTCTTTTTGATGAAAGTTTTACCTTTAAGCCAAGAAGTGTAGGGGAAACTTTAATGGAGGCCCCATCATGGAAAGCAGGGACAGCACTGTGAATTGCAATCTTGGATAAGGGCTGTTCCGTGATTTGGCCATCACTTTTAACTAAAACAAGAAAGAAGAGTAGAATATGCAAGATGATCTTCATTGTGGCAATTTCACAAACAGGATACAGACATGGATCTGATCTTTATTTCGTTGATGGGTTTTGATTGTTTGATTTAGTAAAAGATCCCCAGAGATATTCTGTTTTGACTTTGCTTTCCAACTTCAAAAAGTCAACAAGATTGATATAATTTGTGAGTAATCCAAGGGTTTCTGCTAGGATTACGTCAACTGTTTGTGAGTAATCCAAGGGTTTCACCCACACACTAGAGGGAGAATCTTTGAGCTCTAATAAACAGCCAATTAGTTGCAGAAAGAGAGTCTTTTTCGTAAGTAGCTGTGATTTTTCGAGCAAAATAATTTAATTCCAGTGAAATCACTTTTTTGTACATGCATAAGGTCTATGAACGATGCAAAAATGTGAAAGAAAGGGTTTGACATTGACGGATATGATAAGAAAATTTGTATAGTGGGTTTGGGTTGCATTTAACAAGAGATGGTTCAATTGCATTTCTATATATTGTTAAATGTATCTTACTTATTAAATTTCTTTTTTACAAACATTAACATGAGTTGATCTGATTTTGAAATAAAATAGGTGTATATAACATCTCTCTTTAACAAGTAAGGAGATGTGTGGAGAATAAAAGGTAATACAAATTTTCTCAAATAATTAATTATTTTCGTTTTATAAATGTATAAAATTTCTTACATGTTTTACCCTTTGGTAAAATATATTGATTAATATTAAAAATATAAAAAAATAATTTATATGATCAACAATAACGCTAAATAATTAAAAATAATATCAATGTATAATTAAAGTTAAGTTAATAATTTTCAGTTAATATTAATTAATACTTATTAATAAATCATAATTAAATTTAAATAATTAATATTTATTTATAATAATAGTTGATTAATAATAATAAGAGCAATATTGGAATATTCATAAAAAAAACTACTCAAAAGTTACCTGCAAGTAGCGTTTCAAACAGTTAGTTTATAAGCTAGCTTATGGTCATCCAAACATGTACCCAGAAAAAAAGTTAGCTTATAAGCTAGTTTTTTTTTGCCAAATGATGTCATAGTAAATTACGTCTAGTTATCAAAGTTTATTATAAGTTTCATATGTTCTTTCAAATGTTTTTTGCGTATGAAAATGACCTTGAAGTGTTTTTTCCAACTGAGTTTGATGGCGGAAAATAGGATAGGAACAATGGCCGACGAATTACGTACGAAAAACGAACTAGAAACAATTATTGAATGTGATTCTTGAATAAAAACTGATTAAAAACAACTAATATCACAACCTACTTATAGTTTCAAAAGAACAACACTAAATGGATAAACTTAAAAAGTGATAAGCTAAAAAAATCAAATAATAAAAAGAAACCAAAATCAAACAAATATTCGATAATAAGGAGATTCCATTTGATCTATCATACCATGCGCACACACACACACACACCATGTCCTCTGCATCAGAGTCTAGGATGGACGTATCTCAAACATGTATTCTCCAAATATTTGTAACGATAAATATGAATAATGCTTAAAGAAAACAATTTCTTATAACCGACAACACCTACAAAGTTTATTCTCTTAAAAATACAAATTACAAGTGCAGAACTGTCGATGACAAATTTATCATACACATTTTCAGCAACAATCATTCAATACACATAAAGTGAAACATATGGAAAAACTAATTTATAGTAGGATTTATGAGATTGTTGCCGACAGTTTCTACACATTATTTACTAAGTTTCAACACACTAGAGATCGAGATTATAGATAGTCTAAATATTAACTTTTATGTTCTTTTTTTCTTGAATAAAATTAACTTTTATGTTCTATTGCTTCAAAATTAGGAATTACAAAAGCATTTCATATTTACTAACATAAATAATTAACTATATTTCTAAAAAAAAAACTAAAAAAAACTAAACATACTTAAATTATTTTCATAATAAAGCCCAGCCCAGTCCAATTGTATGCTCGACTTTCTTCTTCTCCCCACAAGCGCCAAGAGCAGCACTACCTCCGTTACGCTTCAAAAACTTGTCCACCTTTCGCCGCCGCAGCAGCTCCGCCGTCCATCACCATTCCTCTGTTTCAAGGTTTGTATCTTAACCTACACCTTTCATATTCCGTGATGTCTATGCTCGAAGTAATAACCAAAACTTCGGTTACATCCGACCACCTAACTTCAGAATCACAATACCCGATACTTCTTAATCCAAACCCTATTCTGCTCAACTTAAAACCTCAATCTGAACAATCAATCGATGATTCATTCATTAAACGTGTTGACGGCTGGACAATTTCTCAAACAGATACGGAGGCCATAGAGTTAGGGCAAAAATTCATTAAGAAGTTGAAAATCAAGCTTAAAAACCCTAATTCATTCAGCAAGGTTGAATTCATCAGCATATTCAATTCGTATCTGGAGAAGAACTGCAAGAAACTCGGAATTTCGATAGAAATTGAACCGAACGATGTGAGTTATACTAAGGTGCTTATACAAAATGTAGGGTTTACGATGGATCAAACTGTTGTAGGTTTGGTATTAGAGGCTTGTTTTCCGTTTGAAAATTGGGAGATTTTAGAACCTCTGATTGGTGGTTTGGTTGATGGTTCGTCTTCTAAAAAATTGGTTCATAATTTGATTGAGAAAAGGAGATCAGATTTGGTTTGTTTGTGTGTTAAGCATGTTTCTGATCTTCAAGTTTCTGATATACTTTCGGTTTTGAAGTTCTTCCTTTTTCCACCTAAAGATGCCTTTAGTACCATGAATACTGTAAGAAAAGAGTGGGAAATCCAAGCATTATCAGCTATCGAAATGGCAGTGGACACATGTCAAATCCATTGGTGAGAAGGAATTGAATTTGGCAAATGATTCCGCGATTTTGCTCATGTTGGCTCATGATCATTTTACTATCAATGAATTGTGCTTGCATTATCTGCTTGCATCGCGAAATCTTGAAGATGTAATATTCGCAGCTTGCATTGGTCAGGTAAATGGTTCAGAGATTATGGGTCTTTTACGGTACTTAAAGAAATGGTTAGAAAAGTATCACAAGTTTGCGGCGACCCATGGGTTAAAAGCATTTGAATCGGTTCCTTCACTTGAACGTGTTATTAAGTGTTTTGGGTTGGTTCTTATGAACATTTCTCCACGTTGGTCATGCATCCGGAGTTTTGTGAGGAGGTGATATCCATTGAGTTGATTGTCAATTCTTTGGTTTCGGAAGCAAGATTTTGTTGTACATTGGCAAACTTTAGTGCAAGTTTGAAAACCGATGTTAATGGTGCGTGAAAAGATAAGAGGCTGTTTGACAGTTGCTGAATGGTTTGGTGCAGAATGATTAAGTGGTCAGAATCATTAAGAGGCTCTTATGACATAGTGTAAAGATGAACTATGGTTGTTTGGTAATTGTTCATAATGGAATCAGGGCGCTGAATGGTTAAGGGTGACCCAAGATACAAAATCATTCAAAGGGTTTTAGAACCATTAAGAGGAAGACTTTTGTTTACCAAACAAGATTTACCTCTTAACGATTCAGAGGTTGCCTCTTAATGGAACTATTAAGAGGTAAACAAACAGCCCCTAAAACAGATGGGATTTTGGCCCTAAATTTTTTGTTGAATTTTGAAATACATTTTAAGTGAGGTCTGGATGGTTTTCATGGTGCACTTTTAGTTTTATAAACTGCACATTTTCTACTTGCAGCTGCTTCCATAAATCTTTATTGTTATTCTTTTGCATTCTGTTTATCAGAGTAATTTTTATTTTTTAGTTCAAGTGTATAGAAAAGAAAATTCTACAAGAAGAATGAATTACACAAATAGTTGTAAGAGTTGATAACACCATTTTTGTTGTGGCTTAATACAAAGGCATCTTGGAGAGAGATACCTTTTCTAGATTCTCTATTCTAAAGTTCAGATGGGCTACTTTTTAAAATCAATATGCAAAAAAGAAGATACTCCCTCTATCTAAAATAAATATCCAAAATGAAAAATACACACAGTTTTAAAATTCTATATTTATTACGTTTTTAATTATCTAAAAAGACTATTGTACCCTTGATAATAGAGTTAGTTCTCCGTCTGGGTAGAATTGAAAATTAGATACATACTTTTAAAAGTGGATATCTTTTTGGGAACGAAAATAGAAACATGGACACTTGTGTGTGTATATATATATATATATATATATATATATATATATATATATGGATATTCAAATGTAAACCATCATTTTCGTGTAAACCCTCGATTTCATAGGTTTTTTTGATAATTTTTTTTATGGAATTGTTTATTTTGATGAAATTGTTTCATATTATTCATTTCTTGATGATTTTTTTTACGAAGTTTGTAATTTCATAGGTGAAAATGAAAATGTACGAAACAGTTTCATAAGAATGAAAAAAACCTATGAAACTACAAATTTCATAAAAAAAATTCATCAAGAAATGAATGATATGAAACAATTTCATCAAAATAAACAATTCCATAAAAAAATTTCATCAAAAAAACCTTTGAAATCGACGGTTTACACGAAAATGATGGTTTACATTTGAAGAGGACTCTCTCGCTCTCTCTCTCTATATATATATATTGAAACGGAGACGGTATTACAGTTTACAAACTTTATTCCCTTGAGTACAAACCACAAGTGCAAAACCATCAATGACAGATTTATTCTACAAATTTTCAGCAGCAATCATCCAATACACATATGGGAAGTAGGATTTATATGATTGTTGCTGAAAGTTTTAACACAATATTTACTAAGTTGCCAAAGTGGTAGGTGCACAACCATCATGTACACATGCCAACACATCCTTGTAGTCCCTTGAGATGGTGAAGTTATCATACACAACTCCATCGCTACTCTTCTTGTACTCGAAAAGAAGCGAAGAGTGGTTAAATGCCGTTAGTTTCACAAATCCCCAATCGCGATCTTTATACAGACTCCAAAATGTATTAATCTCAGTGAAGTCCGACAAATGGCTTCCTCCTCCACCAACGACAACATGGATTGTCCCGTTCACAGTACCAGAGTAGTGAGATATTTCCGGGTTCACACATTGGTTCTACACGAGCACCAAAACAATAAGTTTTTTTTTTTTGTGGAAGGGGTGTCCTAGGCTATGCCTAGATTAATCCATTGGCAAATTATGACTGTAATACATCAACCCTGATTAAACCGAAGTGGCCACAGTTGTTGTGTACGCCTGGATTCGAGATGGGATATTCCACCACATCCCCCAGGGTGTTAACCACTATGGCAGAACCACACTTGTGGTTAAAAAAACAATAAGTTACACAGAAGAGAACATGACCCAAGTCACAGTATCAGATAAAGAGCGGTTGTTTCCATGAAGACCTCCATTTGTGTAAAAAGATAAATAAAAAATAGTACCTGGTATATGGGACAAGACCTCTCATAATTATGGACATGGCCGTAAAACGCAATGTCCACCTTGTATTTCTGCCATAGTTTCTGCAAGTGTGCTCGACCCATGGGCTCTTCAAAGGCGCCCTCGTTGGCTAACCAACTGTTAGAAGAATAACCAAGAACACGATGAGCAGAAAAGATCAGCCATGGCTGTTTTTGCCGATCAACTGATGCTAGACATTTCTCTATCCATGCATACTGTTCAGAACCCTCCCTCCAGTCGTGCTCCGAATCTGCTATGCAGAAGTGAAACATGCCATAATCGGTTGAGTACCTGTAATTAAACAATATACAAGTTTTAGTCGGAATTGAAATTTGGTAATCGAAAAAAGTTCAAATGAGAACCATAAGTAGTTTGAAAACTTGAGAACCAACTATTTCAATGTATTATTCGTGATAAATAACCCTCAATAATCATGAAAAATATTCATTATAAATATCATGCATCTTCATTATGAATAATTTACATCATGAATGTCGTATCACGACATTCATAATGAATAAAGCATGAATGGTTGGTTTCCATGTTCTCAAAATATTTATGGCTCTCATTTGAACCTGCCCATTTGATAATAATTCACATGTTTATTAAAACGAGTAAATTGTTAAGAAATCAATAATATTACCAGAACTTAGCTCTATTTTCTGCAGGAACATAGTACATGGTCTCAGCAGGCACACCACACTCCCCGCCTGAATCCGGAGTGTCATAGAATGAGCCAGAATTAGGAAAATCGCGTTCATGGTTGCCACTGCAGGATAAAAAGTAAGTTGTCAACATGTTTAAACTAGGCATAAATGACAGAAATAACGTAGAGATGCGAACCTTGCAATCATATATGGCTTTGTTGATGAAATGGGTTGGACTTGTGCTGTGAACTGATCCCATTGTGAAACAAATCCATTTGCATATGGCAAATCTCCTATATGGAACACTATATCATAGTTGTCAAGGTCATTCACTAATTGGCCTGTAGTAATGAGGGATCCTGGCTGATAACTGGCATACTCATTTGAGCCATCGCGTTCAGCCTAAAAGACACGAGAGCAGAATTTTCAGAAATGATTTTCAATGCAACTTAAACCAAACCAACCAATAAAGATAAACCTTTCCCATGTCTCCAAATATGATAACACGTTGCAGCGAGTCTTGTCCTGGATATGGCGATGATTTGAATGAATAGGTTTTACTCCAAACAGTCGATCCATTCAACAGCCGATGCCCCATTCTGTACTCATATCTGGAAAATGTGTTCAAAATGTAAGAAAACAAGATCACAAAAGAATATTGAACATTTGAAATATTATTAACCATACATGGTGTTTGGCCACAACTCCTTTAAGAAACTAGTGTGGATGAAACCAGGATCACGCCATCCAACTGTGCGTGCAGGTGGACCTGTAGGGCCAATAAAAACGTACAAATGTTTACATTAATTTGCAGGAAGTTTATAAAAAATGGCAGGTGTCGACTACTTTTTTGTAGATAATAAGAATTTTGTTCTTTACCAGATGGTTAATATTCATTACAAGATGATGAATATTACCAGATGATGAATAATATGATGAAAACTTACCGCACATGCTACCACGAGTAAAGGTCAATGTTCCTGCCGGAGAAAGCTGCTTGGTTTGTCCCTTCCAACCCCATTCAACAAGTGGAGTAGCTTCATCAATGTTGTAGCCACTGGTCCATGTTACAGTCATCTGCAGCAGAAACATAACACATTCATTATAGAAACAATGAAAACAGAAAATTGATTGAAGAATTGTACCTCATTCCAAGCCTTCCCATGCGCAAGACGAGGATACAAAGGGGCTTTAGGATTTGCAAACGATATAGGATTTGAAACAGCCACCAATTTCGGCTGTAATTCCAAAAACATAATCACTAGTTTAACTTAAGCAAATCATAAATGTAGTAGATAGAAAAAGTGACATCACTTCACACACATTTTCCAATCCACCAGTAAACAATGCAAACGCGAAATCTGCACGCTGATTAATTAACTGGAACCTCAACGAAGCTTTTCCTGTTTCAACATAATTCGCGCTGGAGTGGTTTGCAAACATGTACTGTAACCAAACAAATTAATATTAATCAGCACAATCCAACAAGACTGAATGAAATTGCCTTCAAAATTCCATACCTTTATCGGGAATTCGGGGCTGTACATAAGTATGGAACCTCTGGCGAGTTACCAGATACCGATTCACAATCCGAAGCACTGCCACATTCACTTAATCGTTCAGAAACAAATATTCATGTACGATATGCAAGCATGCATTTTAAGGCACTTACTCGAACTTTGCTGGTGAAAAAACTCCAACCCAGTCATCCACAGATGGTTCAGAGTACTCATATTTCACATTGATCCATTCAGTATCCTCACCCTGTTATCATATATACCAATTAAATAACAGTTTTAAAGTATGAATTTGTTCTATTCTTTTGTGCTACTTTGACTTTAAAATATTATTTATTTGATCAATGTTATAACGCTAATGAACTTAATGGGGCCCATAGATTATTCAGTCAGCTAGACGCCTAGACATGACTGTTTGGTAGTGGTTTAATAATATAGAAAGGGGCTTATTCAATAAGCTTCTAGGGAGAGCTTTATGCAGACAACCAAGTTTTTCTCCAAAACAAAAACCTTCCCAATCTATACAGATAGATTAATGATTAATCCGCACAGACAACTTTATCCTTACATGACTATGAAAACCAAACCAAACAGCCCCTTAGTGTGAAAGTTGTAAAAGAAGAAATAGGAATTATGTTATTTCTTTAATACAAGTTTATTATTTGAAATTAAAAAAACAATTGATAAAGAAATGAGAAATAATTCAAAATTTGATATTTTTTGTCATTGAAAATACTTTATCACAATTATTTTCCACACTTAACCAACACAAAGAGTTAATTGTTAACAACATGGGTTGTGATGTACTGGTAAAGCCTTTGGGGGATGTAGTGGAAATTCATCTACCCACTAAGGTTCAAATCCAGGCACTACCAAAGCCCTTGTGGCCATGGAGATTCACCTGCGATAACTCAGGCCATTCGTGGTCGCCCGGAGATCAGTCGGTGCGCATAAGCTGACCCGGAAACCCATGGTTACAAAAAAAAAGAGTTAATTGTTACCACTCAAAACAACCAACAAATCATTTACCGGAAATACATAGTTATCTATGCATGCATCTTCATCCAAACATGTCTTAACTAACAAAAACAAACATGTCCTAAGTCACATATATCATCGATTTATCTAAGATTCATGATACTATTATACAAAACTTTAATCGGTCCAACTATTTGAAGTGTTACAGCATCTCTAACAAATTCTCCAAAATAGAGAAAACCGAGATTTTGTTCTCTATTTTGCCTCCGTTAGATTTTCTATATTGTTTTCTGAAATAGAGAAAACTCCAAGTTTAAAAAAAATTCTATGGTCACGTTTGATTTTCGGGATTGGATAGGATTTAGAGAGATTTGGAATTGAATTTCATCCCATTCCAATCCCATTTTTGGTTTGAAAATTTTCATGGAACTTGAAATCTTGGATTTCATTAAAATCCCACAAATATTTTGAAATTTTATGGGAGTGGTTGGTATTTTGCAGGATTTCATATGATTTGTATGTGATAAAGTTTTAAAATACGTCAAAAACATTTGTTTTGCAATAATTAATTAATGAAAAAGTAATTTAATTGTTTTTATAATTTTCTATAATTTGTTTTTATAAATTATCTATAAATAAAAGAGTTAAGTTCCATTCCAAATCTTACAAACCAAATAACCAATGATTCCAAATCCAAATTGTTGGTGCAAGTGTACCACATCTCTATATATTTATATATATTTATTTTGATGATTACAAACACACCGCATTATTGTTTGTCTAACAATTTAATCCAAGTGTGCAGTTGTTGAAGAACACGAAGATTTAATCTGAAGGGTTCAAGACGGAAGTGTTTACGTCGTCATCATTGTTTATAACTAATAATGATAAACACCCTAAAATAATATACCACTTGGATATTTCTAAAAACCCAATAAATAATTTATTTAAATAAAGTTTTTTTTTAGAAGATCCAGCAAGATTTTGCTCTTTCTGACGCAGGTATACCGCGAAGGTAGAGCCGGTATACCGCGGGTACATATTGGCCGGTATACCGCGGGTGTTCAGCCGGTATACCGCGGCAGGCTCGGTGTGCATCTCTGATTGGTTGAAAGTACTTTTTCTGACGGCGGTATACCGCGAGTCCTAGCCGGTATACCGCGGGTACGTTTTCCAGAAGTCAACTTTGCATGAGAGCCGTTGTGTGTCAGTGTCCTTTTTACTGCACGGTATACCGCGTGCATTTGGCGGTATACCGCGCCTCATATTTCCGTTGGAGATGCTGATATATAAAGAAGCATGCTGGTGATGAAGAAGGTAGACCATACCAACAGCAACATCAACAATCCAAACTCTCAGCTCTCTCACTCTCACTTATTTTATATATATATATTTTATAAAACATTTTTTATAAAATATCCAAGTGTGAGATATTATACAAGAGTGATTACCCATTGTGAGTTATACTCCTCTTGTAAGTATTTGAATAACGGGTGTGTGATCCTGTACATCTCAATAAGCTGAGGCTTAGAGAACCGTTTACTTTGTTCTGTATTTGGTTTGTATTCTACCGTAAAGAATACATTTATTGGATCGTGTCGGGAAGTGTCTCGGCTGCTGGTTTATCACAGTTGGTGGTAAATCAGTAAATCTCCGTGTCAAGTATCTCTATCCCTTATCTCTTTATTTATTCCGCTGTGCTTTATTATATTTGTTTATATAAACTGCTTTGCATTTATATTTATTTATATAATCTCTGTGTATTTGTTTATATTTACACTCTTCTTTATTATTTGTATACTCTGATTTATTTTTACTGTTTCAGTACTGTATTTATTTATAAAAGAATTTTTGAAAGTAAAAGATTTTAAATACAACCTTACCCCCCCTAGGTTGTCTAACATTTGGTATCAGAGCGGGTCTTTCAAAAATTTTCTGTTTAAATATTTTTTTTAAATGGCTCAACAAACTAATTTTGTGTTTTCTAAACCTCCTTTGATAGATACTGAAAAGTTTGGCATTTGGGCCGAGCTATTTGAATGTCACGTTCGTGGCAAAAGTCAAAAAATTTGGGATATTATAGAAAATGGGAATTTTAAACCAACCAAAGTTGAAAATGATCTTATTGTTGATAAACCCATAAAAGATTGGACTCCCGCTGAAGAATCTCATTATTGTTTAAATTTTGAAGCTAAAAATATATTATATGCTGCTTTAACCTCTGATGAAATTGAAAGAGTTTATACTTATAAAACTGCTAATCAAATCTGGCAAAGCTTGAGCGACACTCATCGTGGAAATACTCAAGTTAAAAGCTCTAAAATAAATATTCTTGTTCATGATTATGAATTGTTCGAAATGTCAAAAGATGAGTCAATCGACTCAATGTTTAAACGTTTTAACCTCATTATGACTACTTTGAAAGGACTAGGTCGCACTTATCCTAACGAAGACTATGTAAGGAAAATCCTACGAGCACTTCCTTCGGAGTGGATGGCAAAAATCACATCCTTGGAAGACTCCCGAGATCTCGCAACTATGAAGCTCGATGATCTCATCGGCAATCTTAAAGTGCACGAAATTGCACTAAGAAGAAATCAAGTCCGGGAGCAAGTCAAAAAGAAATCCATAGCTTTAAAAGTCATTGCCTCAAAAGAAGAGGAAAAGGAAGAGGAGGAAGAAGCTAGCTCATCCGATGACGAACCCGAAAATCTTGACGATTTAGTCAAGTTGGTAAGAAAACTTTCTAAACTTTTATCTAACAAAAAGTTTACTAATAATGATAGGTTTCAAGAAAATGGAGACTACCGTCGGTGGTAAAAACCAAAGTCGCAACGTCCATAAAAGTGAAGACAAATATGACGAATCTAGCGACGATGAAAAAGCCAATAAAAAGAAAGGCTTTTGCTATGTGTGTGGTGATAAGGATCACTATGCAAGTGTGTGTCCAAAACGAGCAAAACAAATCATCACACCAAAAGCTCTCGTTGGAGGCGCGTTGAGCGCAAGCATAAATGAGGCCAAAAATTTTTGTTTCATGGCCGACCATGATAATGAGGTATCTTCATCATATTCTTCTAAAAATAATTGTGATAATTATTATAGTGACGATGAAAATAATCTTGACGAATTATATAAATCATTTCATGATATGGCCGCTCTTGCAAATAGGTATAAAGATGAAATCTCTAATTTAAAAGAAACCGTATCCGCATATAAAAAGGAAATAGATGACGGTAAACAAAAATCTGCTTATGATTTAGATATTATCACTAAATTAGAAAATAAATTAAGTGAAAAAGATATTTGCAAATCTTGTGATATTTTAAATGATAAAATTGCATGCTTAAATAAAAAGACACATGAAGATATTACATGTACAAAATGCGAGTCTCTTGAAAATGAAATTGCATGTTTAAATGCTAAATGTAAATCGCATGAGAAAAATGACTTATTAGCAAATGCTTTTAATAGTAGCAATGATAAAGTGCTTAAAATGCTTAATATATCAAATCGTATAAATTGCCGAAAAGGCATTGGTTCAAATACGTGTATTGAAAAATGTGATTGTATGCCAATTAAAAAGGTTTTTGAAAAACCTAAATTTGTTGTTAAAAATAAAACGCAAAAACCTCCATATATGTCAAAAATAATACGTGGTTACCTGCCGAGGTTATAATACGTGGTTTCCTGGCGAGGTTATAATACGTGGTTACCTGCCGAGGTTATAATACGTGGTTACCTGCCGAGGTTATAATACGTGGTTACCTGCCGAGGTTATAATACGTGGTTACCTGCCGAGGTTATAATACGTGGTTACCTGCCGAGGTTATAATACGTGGTTACCTGCCGAGGTTATAATACGTGGTTACCTGACGAGGTCATAATACGTGGTAATTTTTTGCTCACATAAAATTAACCGAAAATTGAAGCCTTAAGATCCGTTTTGGTGCAAGTGTTTCGTATTGGTTTGTATATCTTATGTCTCTATTGCTTTTTGCATTTTATTTTATCCCTCAAATTTTATAAAATCAAATTGATATCGTTATTAATTTGAGGGGGAGCGTTTTAGCTCTTTTACCCATGAGTTTGTGCTCTCTCAATTATATGCATATTTTGAGGGGGAGCATCTCTCGAGGGGAAGCATACCGTCTTTCTTGACCCTTTTTGTTTCGACAAACGGGGGAGAGAAACCGCACATGCTCTTGCTTAGCGGTTGTGTTTGTCATCATCAAAAAGGGGGAGATTGTTGGTGCAAGTGTACCACATCTCTATATATTTATATATATTTATTTTGATGATTACAAACACACCGCATTATTGTTTGTCTAACAATTTAATCCAAGTGTGCAGTTGTTGAAGAACACGAAGATTTAATCTGAAGGGTTCAAGACGGAAGTGTTTACGTCGTCATCATTGTTTATAACTAATAATGATAAACACCCTAAAATAATATACCACTTGGATATTTCTAAAAACCCAATAAATAATTTATTTAAATAAAGTTTTTTTTAGAAGATCCAGCAAGATTTTGCTCTTTCTGACGCAGGTATACCGCGAAGGTAGAGCCGGTATACCGCGGGTACATATTGGCCGGTATACCGCGGGTGTTCAGCCGGTATACCGCGGCAGGCTCGGTGTGCATCTCTGATTGGTTGAAAGTACTTTTTCTGACGGCGGTATACCGCGAGTCCTAGCCGGTATACCGCGGGTACGTTTTCCAGAAGTCAACTTTGCATGAGAGCCGTTGTGTGTCAGTGTCCTTTTTACTGCACGGTATACCGCGTGCATTTGGCGGTATACCGCGCCTCATATTTCCGTTGGAGATGCTGATATATAAAGAAGCATGCTGGTGATGAAGAAGGTAGACCATACCAACAGCAACATCAACAATCCAAACTCTCAGCTCTCTCACTCTCACTTATTTTATATATATATATATATTTTATAAAACATTTTTTATAAAATATCCAAGTGTGAGATATTATACAAGAGTGATTACCCATTGTGAGTTATACTCCTCTTGTAAGTATTTGAATAACGGGTGTGTGATCCTGTACATCTCAATAAGCTGAGGCTTAGAGAACCGTTTACTTTGTTCTGTATTTGGTTTGTATTCTACCGTAAAGAATACATTTATTGGATCGTGTCGGGAAGTGTCTCGGCTGCTGGTTTATCACAGTTGGTGGTAAATCAGTAAATCTCCGTGTCAAGTATCTCTATCCCTTATCTCTTTATTTATTCCGCTGTGCTTTATTATATTTGTTTATATAAACTGCTTTGCATTTATATTTATTTATATAATCTCTGTGTATTTGTTTATATTTACACTCTTCTTTATTATTTGTATACTCTGATTTATTTTTACTGTTTCAGTACTGTATTTATTTATAAAAGAATTTTTGAAAGTAAAAGATTTTAAATACAACCTTACCCCCCTAGGTTGTCTAACACAAATCCCTCTAATTCCAAATCCTTTCATAAAATCCAAATCTCTCAAAATCATTTCATCAAACCAAACGACCCTTAAAACTTGATATGAAGAGAGATAAATGGTTTTTTATTCATTGTCACTTGTCACCAATGAGATTAGATTATTATTTTATATATAGTTTTTTTAAAGTGTATTTGGGGAAAAAATCATAGAATATTACAATTATATAATCAATTGTGAAATATCTAAAATAGGGAATCTATTGGATGAAATCGAATGTAATATTTTTAGGGACTTTAACTTTTGGTTTTGAGAAATTATAGAGAATCTGTCGTTAGAGATGCTCTTATACCATTACAAATATTAAAAAAATTATAATTGTTAAAGTCTCATGTTGGTTAGAATTGGACCATTTCACTTTTATATATATTGTGTAACACCTCGAAAATTCCATATATTGTCTTTGTAATCTTATTTTGAAAGATTAAAGTTTGAAGTTAAGGGATTAAATTTGTAATTGGTCAAAGTTTTGGACTAATTATAAATGTAAACTTTAGGGTTGATTTGGTCATTGTTTGGAAGTGTGCTGGTATATATTGAATGAGTCAGCTCTGAATTGAAAAATATCTCATTTGGGTTTCTTGAAGGTCGGTCGAACAAAGCAGAGAAAGAAAGAGTTTGAGGAATATTAAATTGCTACGGTAAGAGTTTGATTTGGTATGCAATTCAATCTTTTAGGAATTGATAATCAGGTTAAGTTGATTTTGATTTGGTTTTGGTTAGTGGTGTGAAAGATTGAAGGTAAATCAATTGGAAATGCAGTCTGTATTCGAGTTCTGGACCCAGGTGAGTTCATCCTTTAAAGTTTGTCTTAATAAGATTGATAGGTTGAACTGAATGAGTTTTGTGAAGGTGGTGATATTGGTATGAATGAATACAAATCGAATATTAGAGTACTGAATGAAAAATAGTGGAACTGGGTATAATTGGTGAAATCCGGAAGATGAGTAATCCGGATGATACCGGATTCCGGATTGATACCGGATTCGATACCGGATTTCGGAAGTGTACCGGATTGGTACCGGATTCCGGGTGAGTTCCGGAATGGTATCAGAGGGGTACCGGATTCCGGATAGGTTCCGGAATGGAGATTTTCGGATTGGGTTTCCCCGGATTCCGGATGAGGATCCGGATGCCAATTAGATCCGGAAGTGAGGTTCCGGACTTGGGGTTTTCCGGATTGTGATACCGGATACCGGATTTGATCCCGAATGGTTCCAGACTTGAGAGTACGGATAACTATTTCCGGATTAGTTTACCGGATAGGTTGTTTCGGATAAATTGTTGTATGGATCTTTTCATAATTAGGTGGTTCTGAATATGAAAAGTACCTTAATCATTTAACAACACGAACACAAATATAACTCGATTGAGAGTATGAGATGAATCGTTATTTATTCTGAATGGATACTCACATATATTTGAATGTAATTAATAAGCAAAGTAGAATTGCTATTCATATTGAAAAGAAGGAATAGGCAAAGTATATATTCCCGTATATCCTTGAAAATGAGGAATATGCAAAGTATATTTGCTATTCCCGTGTATCCTTGAAAAGGAGGAATAGGCAAAGTATAATTTCTATTCATAATGAGGAATAGGCCGGGCTCTAATGGTAATTCCCATTTAGTGTTGTGATTTGATAAATGTGGAATAGGGCGGGCTCTTAATGGTAATTCCCGTTGATTGAAATGAGGAATAGGTCGGCCACTTAATGGTAATTCCCATTTCGTATTGTGATGTGAACACATGGAATAGGCGGGACGCTAATCGTAATTCACGTGGATTTGATAAATGAGGAATAGGCCGGGCTCTAATGGTAATTCCCATTTAGTGTTGTGATTTGATAAACGTGGAATAGGCCGGGCACTTAATGGTAATTCCCATTTCGTATTGTGATGTGAAATCGTGGAATAGGCGGGCGCTAATCGTAATTCCCGGTTTTTGTTGGAAGGTAAGGGATAGGTCGGGCGTTTAATGGTAATTCCTACTTCCACTTCAAGAAATAGGCATGGCGCTAATTGTAATTTCTTGACATGAGCAACGATCTAGAATCTGTGGGATTCGTAGTGACGCTCTGGAACATGAGCCTATGACCTACTTAGTGTTTGTCATTCTCATGGAATCGGGTATGATTCCCGTTATCGAAAGATGTTATGTGTACGGTAAGAATGGTGACAAATCAGGTTTGTTTATATGTTTTGCTTACATTGGTTTCAAAGCTTATAGAGTGTTAATTTGAAAAACAAAACTGGATGTTCTCACTAGGCGTAAGCCTAATTGTTTCAAATTAAATTTTATTACCAGGTACTAGCTCGGGAAGAGATTCAAAGGGATGAGTGTCAAGGAGTGCCAGAGTTATGCTTTTGGATTTGTGTGTTGATCCAGGATTAGATTAGCTGGTGATTATGATAAACTTGTATAGGTTTGAAACTCGTCGTGAATTTCTCGGTGTAAATGAAAGTTTGAAATTATAGTGGTGAACTCTAATAAATTTAAGGTTTAAATTGATTGTAAATTTTAGGGTGTTTCATATTGGAACCCCTTTTTCTTCTCTAAGGGTTTATTTGTTAGCATCTTAATGAGCTTAATGATATTTGGTACTGACTTATTATTCCGTAAGCTCTAAGGAGAGGCTTTATGCAAACCGGCAATTTTTTTTTCCAAACTTGCCATTTCCAATTAAACAAAAGCTTTTATCCATTGGCGGATGCAGTAGCCAAAAGGGGGGGGGGGGTCCCATCCCCCCTCTATAATTAAAAAAATGATTTTTTTAGTGTAAAAACAATTATTTTATACCGTTATAGCATGGTTTCTCCCCAGTGGTTTTTTGTATGTCCCCCCACTAGCTAAAAAACTAAAGAAAGTACTTCAAAATCAATCAAAAAACAAAAAAAAAGTCTTTTGAAATTAACGAAAAAACGAAAAACTCCCTCAAAATCGACAAAAAAAGCTTTAAAATCTCTCGAAATCAACCGAAAAACTTCAAAAATCTCTTAAAACCGTAGAATTAGACTAAAACGACTTTACGGACCTTTAACCTACCTTAAAAGTGACCCCACTATGCAAAAATCATGGATCCGCCACTGCTTTTATCCATAAAAAAAACTCTCTCAAACAAAAATTTTCTTGATGTATACAAACAAATTAATCTACAAAGACATTTTTATTTATACATGACTTAATGAAAAATCAACAATACAATACCGAAAACTCTTTTTAAAAATAATCTACGAGGTTTCACATATTATTACAGTAACAGACAAATGAAAAAAGGAATTAGAATAATCAAAATCCACGAACTGGTTATAACTTAAGCCTATAGTCAACCCATTTTGATATTTTCAACTATTTTTTATTGATAGTGAAACGTGCAAAATTGTTCTTCGATGGATTGGGATATATGTTTGAATGACTATAGCTAGCTTTTTGATAAGTTACTAGTTTTTGAGTAGTTTTTTATGAATATTCCGATTATGCCCTCATTAATATTAATTATTATTTATTAACTATTATTATAAATAAATATTAATTTTTAAATTTAATTATTATTAATTAATTAATGTTAATTGAAAATTATTAAATTAAATTTTAATTATGATATTAGTTTTTAATTATTTAGAATTAGTGTTAATCATATAAATTATTTTTATATATTTTTTAATATTAAATAGTATATTTTAATTAGGAAATTAATTAAAATGCTACAAGTCAAACTTCATGTTACCAAAATGCCACAAATCTCTCACAGTTTGCAAAAATGCCACAAATACCCGTGATGGGAGCCCGCGATCGCGGGCAGTGGCATTTTGGTAATTTCTAAATGAAATTTTACACTTTCACCCCCTATACTTATTTACTTACTTTACTTTATACCTTTTACTTTCATAATTTAAATTTTACATTTAACACATATAATCGTTTATTAACTAAAACACGTTAAAAAAATACGTTTTAATTTTAACAAGTTACACCATTATAATCGTCTCTTCGATACGTTCGAAATGAGCCCAATCTTGAATTTTTTTGGATTTATATATTTTAATATATATCATATACACTACATAAAAATATTTTTTATATTTAAAATTTATACCTTTATAGTTAATTATTTAATTTATGGTACTCTTATAGTTAATGCGATAGGAGTGTAAAACAAAATTGAGAATACGTTAAAAAAATGAATTTTCGCAGATAAAAAATATTTTTTATGTAGTGTATATGATATATATTAAAATATATAAATCAAAAAAATTCAATATTGGGCTCATTTCGACCGTATCGATTAGACGATTATAATGGTGTAATTTGTTAAAATTAAAACGTATTTTTTAACGTATTTTAGTTAATAAACGATTATATGTGTTAAATGTAAAATTTAAATTATGAAAGTAAAAGGTATAAAGTAAAGTAAGTAAATAAGTATAGGGGTGAAAGTTTAAATATCAAATCAAAATCACAATTTTGCCGAAAAATTGAAATGTTACACTTTCAACCCCTATACTTATTTACTTACTTTACTTTATACCTTTTACTTTCATAATTTAAATTTTACATTTAACACATATAATCATTTATTAACTATAATACGTTAAAAAATACGTTTTAATTTTAACAAGTTACACCATTATAATTGTCTCTTCGATACGTTCGAAATGAGCCCAATCTTGAATTTTTTTGATTTATATATTTTAATATATCATATATACTACATAAAAATATTTTTAATATTTACAATTCATACCTTTATAGTTAATTATTTAATTTATGGTACTCTTATAGTTAATGCGATAGGAGTGTAAAACAAAATTGAGAATACGTTAAACAAATGAATTTCCACAGATAAAAAATATTTTTATGTAGTGTATATGATATATATTAAAATATATAAATCAAAAAAATTCAAGATTGAGCTCATTTCGAACGTATCGAAGAGACGATTATAATGATGTAACTTGTTAAAATTAAAACGTATTTTTTTAACGTGTTTTAGTTAATAAACGATTATATGTGTTAAATGTAAAATTTAAATTATGAAAGTAAAAGGTATAAAGTAAAGTAAGTAAATAAGTATAGGGGGTGAAAGTGTAAAATTGGTCCGGGGATTCCCAGGTAAAAAATTACCAAAATGCCACTGCCCGCGATCGCGGGCTTCCATCGCGGGTATTTGTGGCATTTTTGCAAACTGGGAGAGATTTGTGGCATTTTGGTAACATGAAGTTTGACTTGTGACATTTTAATTAATTTCCCTTTTAATTATCAATTACTATTATCTTTTTAATTATTATTTGATTACATTTTTATACTATATGTAACGGTTATTTAAAATCATAAATTAATATATTTTTTCTAAAACTTGTTTTAATAATATTAAAATTTATAGTACATATGTAATAATAAATTTTAAATTCTTTTAATTAACATATTATATTATTTAATTTTTATTTACTACATTGGTTGTATATTGCTATAAATTTGTTTTAATTATATAGATAAATATTGTAATTGATAATTTTTTGAAGATGTCATTTTGGTCATTTTACATGCTTATAAGCTACTTTTTGTCAAACATGACTTCAGTTACCAGCTAGCTTATAAGTCAACAGCTAACTTATCAACTAGTTTGACAAACATAGCCGAAAGCAACACCTATGGCCATACACCCGACGGATTTTACAGTGAGCTATACTATCGATTTAATTTTAGAGAGTTCTACAAATTTGAAGATTTTTATTCTCGCTCGTACGTACGTTTAGGAATTGAAAAACTCTGTTAGGAAGAAAAAAGTAGGTTGAAATTCCTAAAATTTCTATCTTCTCCCTTTTGAGAAGCTGTTGCGATACATTTTCACTGAAGCCATATATACTAGATGGGATTGTATCATTGATTTAGGGCTTGTTTTTTAAGAAGCAGATGATCAGATCCTAACCTTGATTATCATCCAAACTTACAGAAATACACACACATATATATATATATATATATATATAAAGCATGAAGTAAAACATTTATTACCTGCAAGCCCAAAAGAAGGGGGTTAGCACGAATGGAAGCCGATTTATGGAGAGCAATAACAGCTTTGTGAATGGCGATCTTGGCGAGTGGTTGTTCATGTTGGAATAAAACTTGCTATGATGAACAAAATCACAGGTAATATATAAATATACTTGCCATTGATTGATACTTGCAACTTTTGTTCATACAAATCACAAATACATTGACCCTATTTATACACATTGAAAAGGTGTCATCGAACCATCGCAATGGTTCGGTAAAGGTTGTGTTGTTTCATGAAGCATCACACCTCTTCATGAATGGTCACACCCTTTCACTAAAATAACTACTTATAAATATATATATATATATATACTTTCTGACTTACTAATTTTAACCCAAAAGTTTAGGTTAACTATCAACACTCCCCCTTAAACTAAACTTTGGTTTAAGGTAGGTCTTCAACTTGCTTTTATCTTGCTCTTCACAGCAGCGTTGGTCCTTCGTCATCATTAATGAGATAAGACTCTTCTTGCTTGTCTTTATTGTCTTTCCACTTCGTACATTCCCTCGCAAAATGGCCGAAGTCACCACATTCATAACATCTGAAGGTGCTCTTGTCTTTAGTTCCTTGATTCGTACTTCTTCCACGTGCATTTGGACTATTCTTCCATTTCAGGCTTTCCTTGGCTTCGTTGTTGAAATTTTTACCTCGCCCTTTACCACGACTTTGGTTGTTTGAACTTGCCATCAGAAGTTTGTCTTGATCATTTGCCTCTGGCGTGTCTTGACTTTTGAATCGTTCTTCAAAGGCTGTTAATCTTCCAACGGCTTCTTCAAACGACATTTTGTCTAAATCTTGATATTGTTCAATAGTTGCCACGATCGGTAAAAACTTCTTTGGAACCGAATTGAGTAGTTTCCTCACAATTATCTTGCTTTCGAGCGTAGTTCCAAGATTACTAAATTTTGCCCTTATATTGCTCAATTTGCTTGCAAAACCACTTACAGTTTCACTTTCTTTCATCTTTAATGACTCTAGTTCACTCCTCAAAGTTTGCGAACGTGCTTTCTGAACTAAGTCTACTCCAATGAACAGAACTTTGATTGAGTCCCAAACTTCCTTTGTAGTCGAGCACTGTGCTACCTGCATTAGAACATCTTCGGGCAATGTTTGAAAGATCATTGCCTTTGATATATGTGCTTTCTTCTCATCCACTGCATTTTCAGCATCAATTGTTTCCCACAGACCATGGGCCTTCAATATTGTTTCCATCAACAATGCCCACGTCGTGTAGTTTGTTTCAGTCAATTTTGGACATTGTAGTAAAACATTTCCTTGTTCTCGAACTGATGCACTGCTTGATGCGTTATCATGTTTGTCACCTTCTTTTTCTACCATGCTTGCTTGCTTGCTTTTAACTTGCTTACTTCTTACAAATCAGAACCGAGATGGTTTCTGGTTTTCTTGCTCTTGTGTTTAATCAAAAGATCAAAACACTTACTTACTACTGGCCAACTTGCTAACCAGGTTTTCTTGCTAAACTTGCTCAATATTGACCAACTTGCTAATCAATATTGTATTTCCAGACCCACTTGCTAATCTGGCTCTTGCTTGCTTCGATCAAAATAATTGATCCTTTCTTGCTGATATTAAACCTCAATGATTCTAATTTGAATCAAGGGTTCTACTTGCTATTTGAACCTAAGAAAAGGTTCGAAACTTGCTAGTTGAATTTTAAGGTTCGGAACTTGCTATGAACCTAAGGATTCGGTTTTGACTTGCTAAGAATCACTAGGATTCGGTTTTTACTTGCTTGCTTTCTTTCTTCCCCCTTACTTTTTTCTTTCTAAGAACAATCTTAAAAAAACTTCCTTCTTTTGTCCCTTTTATTTTTCCTTCCTTAATTAAAATATAAGATTTTTTCAAAAAATCCTTATAATTTTAATTAAAATATATCTTAATAAAAAATCTTTAATAATATAAACTTATTATAAACTATTAAAATATCTTAGATTAAAACCAATTTAATCCCTATCTCTTTCTTTTAGGTTAAATCAATAATTTGGGGAGAGAAAAAAAACCTGCGTACTTTTGTCGAACCAGTAAGAACACAAAGTTGTGTCCTTCTTCTTTCTTGTACAAACACCGAACACCCTTGGTGTTCCCTTTTGCTCGCGTTTTTTTCGAACCAACAAGAACGCCCCTGATGTTCTTCCCTTTCGAACCAACAAGAACGCCCCGAAGAACCTGCTGTTCTTCCTTGTTTCTGTCCGAACCACAAATCAACCCAAGTTGTGTTTGTTTTTTTTCTTCGATCAAACTCCGGTTACAACCGTTTATGTGTTCGATCTCTTCAACGAACAGGTATCCTTCTTTCTTCTTTCCTTCTTACTTGATTGATTCCCGGAATCGTTCTCGCTCTGATACCAATTGTTGGAATAAAACTTGCTATGATGAACAAAATCACAGGTAATATATAAATATACTTGCCATTGATTGATACTTGCAACTTTTGTTCATACAAATCACAAATACATTGACCCTATTTATACACATTGAAAAGGTGCCATCGAACCATCGCAATGGTTCGGTAAAGGTTGTGTTGTTTCATGAAGCATCACACCTCTTCATGAATGGTCACACCCTTTCACTAAAATAACTACTTATAAATATATATATATATATATATATATATACTTTCTGACTTACTAATTTTAACCCAAAAGTTTAGGTTAACTATCAACAGTTCACCGATGGGAGCACGGGGATGGTGTTCAACACCACTGCTTATGAGACGAGAGTAAGATGAAGAAGCATGGCAAACTCTATGAACAAAACCATTGGAAACCAACAGCAAAAACAGTATCAACAGATTATTATTCATCATTGACATTTCATCAAACACTTGTCATGCAAAAGAAAATGACTTTTTGTTCTATTTATAGCTAGCTAGTAATCGCAATTTCTTACCAAATCAACCGTATTTTAAAGAAGGGTTATGCTAAATATGACTAAATGTATGGGTGAACATGGTACCGTGTATCAACCAATTAGAATTGGTACGTAAAAAATTATAACGTGTACCAACCAATTCTACTTGGTACCAACTTAAATGGTACCAACATTTTTCGTTTGGTACATGTTGGTACGGATTTTGTACCAACATCTCAAAAGCTAAAATTACAATTGAATGAATTAATACAAATTGATGATATAAACCATCTAACTGTCCAAATAACGTGTTGTTCAGCGTTGCGTTTGTGAAGAGAAGAGATTTAGGGAGGAGGTGGTTCGTATAATCGTATTTGCTTAGTTGTATTGAGAATAAAAGACAGAAGAGTTAGGAAGTTAGAGGCTTAGGAATAGGAAACCAAATGTCCGAGTTTAGTGAGTTGTAAGTTAACATCCAACAATCCATCTTTGAGCCCCATTAAAAAACAATCTGATCAATATTTTCTCTACATTAAATCATTAATAAATATATATTTTTTTCAATTTCCTATTTAATAAATAATTAAAAATAATATATATATATATATATATATATAAAAGTCGGTACGGTACGGTATTACCGTGATACACGATTTTCAATACCACGTACCAACCAAGTTTGTGAAGTTGGTACGGTAATACCAACCAACTTAATTGATACCAACTGACTTAGTATGGTTGGTATTGAATTGATTGGTTTGTCATGGTACATATTTGGTAATCTAACTAAATCCACCCCTAATTTCCTATTTACATATATCAACATAATTACATAAATATTATTTTTTATATATAAGTTAACTTGATTTTAAAATAAAAGAGGTGTAAATAACATTTCGTTATTAAAAAATAGAAAAAAATAAATTAATTGATAAAAATGTATTTAATAATATAAGGGTGTTTAACAAAAAAAAAATGAATAAAAATATACCTGTACAAGAATTGTAAAGATCGTGAATCACGTGGTTACTGGTTAGGGGTATTTAAGCAAGAGCGAAGCCGGGATTCTGGATAAGGGGGGTCCAAGTGTCCGATTATTCATAGCCATACTTTATTACAGTTGGTCCTTGTAGTTTGATTTGGTCCATAAAATATATTATATTATAGTTCTTCTATGTTTAATTTACTTTTATTCATAGTCCTCCTATGTTTAACATATATTCATAGAAGAACAATGAATGAAAGTAAAAATCAAAAAGTGTAGATAATGTACTTTAGGGACCAAATTCAAATTTTGGGTAAATCACAAAGAACACCGGTGTAATTCACTCTAAAAACAAAAAAAAAACTTTTAACATATAGAAATTTAGATCTTATTATCTAATACTAACATATGAACCTTCCAATTACTAAAATCACGATCAATCCATTTTCTCATGAACTTTGCTTTAAATAAAACCATTACATCTTTTTTTCTCTTGAAAAAAATAATATATGGTTTGTTTCTTGCTCAGGATTCAAACTAAGACCATAAGAAAATTAAGAACTCGTTTGTTAAAAATCCGAACAAATGGCAATTAAACATAGGTTTATTTTTTTTAACAACAAAAGTTAAATGAGTAGATATTTTACATAGATGTAAAGTTGTATTTATAATATTTCATCAAATATAGAACACTTAAATAGAAAAAAAAATACTTATTATTTTTTTTCTTTAGTTTGGGAAAAAATAAAAACTTAGACAAAGAGTTTTTATGTAGAAATGAACGGTTCAAGTGGGCATATGTTGAAACTTGCAAGGCATGCATGGCATTGGTTATTTGAGTCAATTTCCGAGTGAATTGTGAATTTGGTCCCGGAACTTTGTCATAAACTGTTAGTTATGTTTTTTATTTTTACTTATATCATATACCACCTTTCGTCTTTAGCATAACATCCCAAATCACGTTCCCAATTCCCCACGTGGCTTTATCTAGATCTTCCATCATCGTTGAATCCATTTCGATCAGGCAGGCATATAGGCATATGCATCTTCCTCGCCACTAAAACCAGCTGGGCTTCAATATACATTCGTAAGACACTAACAAAACTCGCTTAGATATGGATTTGCTTATCCTTTTGCGCATCACATATATTTGTTTCACATGTATTCTTTTCTCAACATGAGTCATTTTAACATGTTTGTGAAACGAAAGTTACACGTAAAAAAGTTTCACATTGTGAACCGAATACATATGAAACAAATATATGTTCATCAATACATTATATGTTGATCTAAGATAAGAAAAAATCATGTGAAACAATACCTTAAAAAAAATCAAGATTGTTACAATATATATGACGTTTTCATTTGATTGCACCCATATACATGGATAACAAAAAACTATTTATTTATATCTTACCCATTGAAATGTCAGGCAACCAAGTAACATATGAATCTCTCTCTCTCTCTCTCTCTCTCTATATATATATATATATATATATATAGAAAGATTCAAACCAGAATACGTAACTATTTAAAAAAACACGAGAACGGTCGCCCATGTACAAAATCAGATGTTATTTTACACTAACAACAAAAAACTGGGCGCGGACGATTATGGCCGCGACTTAAAAGTTGCGGGGCAGATCGTGTGAATCATATATGATTTTGTACGTGAATCATGTATAATTTTGTACATGAGTGGTCGTTCTCGTGTTTTATTAAATAGTTAAAGTTCTCATTTTAACCCACCTATATATATATAGAGAGAGAGAGAGAAGAGAGAGAGAAGAGAGAGAAAACCTCAAAAAAATGGAAAACTGAAGAACACCCTAGAGCGCTTCATCTGGACGATATGCATTTGTGCATACAGGTAAATTAAGTTGATTTTTTGGTTTTTATGCACAAGTGCATTATGCATCTATGCATGTTACAAATTACCTGTATGCACAAGTACATACCGTCCAGATGAAGGGCCCCTAGGGTGTTCTTCAGTTTTCCCTTTTTTTGAGGTTTTCCCTTGAACCTGACCCTATATATATATATATATATATATATATATATATATATAGGACGATAATCAAATGAGAACCACAAATATGTTACAAACTCGTGAGAACCAATATAAAAATATTTGTTTACATGATTTTTTTCATCAAAACCTATGATTTAAGATATTGTTACACATATGTTAGTGTTCACATTATGAAAAGATTACATGCGAAAAACGAATTTTGTTTCACCTAGTGAAATAAAAAATACTCGTAAAAATATTCACATGATGAAACAAATCCATATGAAACTATCATATAATAAAACACAAATATGTGAAGCAAAATATAATAAATCTTACCATTTGATGAAAAAATATTATGTAAAAAAATATTTTTTATATTGGTTCTTACGGTTTATAACATATTTGTGGTTCTCATTTGATTTAACCCACTATTGTAACACCCGTAATTTCGGTAATTAAATATCACCCGAACGTCTTGCAGCTTGAAAATGGTGGAATTTATGTTGGGGAAACATTGCTTAAAGTCCCTAAGAGTATCAGGAGTTTTGGCGTTGAAAAAGTTGAGTTTTGGGGCTTGGTACGGGTCAAGCTACAATGACCAGCGACATTGACCATGTCATAGTCGCGGTGGCAATGTCGCGAAGGAGGAGCTTTGGTCGAAAATCAAACAGAAGGTGGTACCTCTTCCGCGACTGTGACACGCGACTATGCCACATGGCATAGTCGCCGGGCATTGTCGCGGTCGGGGTGCAGGGGGTTGTTTTAAATCCGATTTTTATCCCCATTTCACTCCTCACTTCCTTTCCTTCATCCTTTTCTCTCCCAAACCGAACCCTAACCCTCTAAACCGTTTTTGGAACCCTTGAAACCATAAATCTTGTGATTCAAACCCTCCCCCTCATCTCTTAGCAAGAATTTATGAATGAAGGTTGGAATTCTTCATCTCACTTTTACTTTGGTGAGATTTCTACATTTTCTAGGGTTTCATCCAACCTTTTTGTCCATTTTGAAGAGTTGGAGCTCATGGGGTGTTATTGGGGAGCTAGAAGTGCTTTGGTTGGTGGATTCACGTTGTGGTCAAGGTAACCTTCTCTTATCTTCACCTATGGAAATTAGGGTTTTGGTATATGTTGAGTTGTTGATGAAAATGCTTATGGAAATGAAGTTGTATGGTTAGATATGATTATTGATGGGTGGAAATTTATGGATCTAGGTTTTGGAAGATTTTAGCTTGAAGATTCGGGTCTCTTCAAAGGAACTTACGTTTGGGGAAAACCCTAGATTTAGCCTAAATCTAGCAAGGTGAGTTCAAGTTGCTTTGTGAAAACTTTGTACATGCCAAAATGTTATTTTTCCAAGTACTTATGTGTTTTACATGAAAATTATCAATGTTGAGTTATTTGGTGGGTTTTAACTTTTGAAGTATTTATTGTGGCAAATATTGTAAAACACTTACATTGGGAATTTTGGAAAAATGTGATAGATAAATCATACATGAAAATGGGTTGTAGATTTATGTTATAAGTGGAGTCTATTTGTAATGAAAATGCATTTGTGTATATTTTGGAAACATGCATTTAGTACATTATGGGACGATTTGGAAATGTACGGTGTGAGTTCTTTGGAAAGGAGGGTTGTACCAACCCAAGGTTCTATTTCGGGTTTTCATGGGTTTGAAATATTATTGGCAAAAGTGTGTGTTGCTACGTTTAACCTCATGTTATGACTTTTCATGAATTATCTTTTGAGTCAGTTGAGTTTATGGCTCGGTATTGGATTTTGTTAAGTCTTGAGGACAATTGTCCAGTTTTGATATCTCAAATTGAGTTTTGATCATGATTTACTGTAACATCCCGATTTTCGTTATACCGTTTTTGTGAATTACAAGATTTACTTGGGTTAAGATTGTAATTGTTTAAAGATGTTGGTTGAAATAGATTATCATTATGAGGGTTGTGGTGTCATTCTTTTGAAGTTGGAGGTTTAAATTGGTAAATGGCCTTATGACTCATGATTAACAAAGTGAGGTGTCACTATAGACTAAGTGTATGAGTGTGCATTGTGAGTGTGTGTGTGCATACGGTTTGGAGAGAAAGAGAGCCGAGAGATAGAGAAATCGAGAAAAGAGAAGGAAAAGAAGAATAACTTGTAATCAGCTGAATTATTGTGATTAATCTGGAAGATTCATAAAGGTAAACTCTCTCTAAACTCTTTATTGTTAGTAGAAATTCCTATGAAGTTTTAGATAGGTTTTGGTGAATTTTGATAAATAATGAGAATCTGAGTTTTGGATATGATAAGAAAAGGTTATGAAACATATCTGCAAATTGGCATAAACAAACATGGGTTAAAAGTATAAAAATCTGGGTTTTAGGATGAACATAGTGGACTGAGACTTGGATGAATATCATCGAAGTCGCAACCTTGAGTTGCGACATTCATGATTGTCGCAATAGACCGTTGCGACTTGCCTTTGGAGTCGCAACAGTTGGTTGCGATTTGGAGTGGAATCGCAATGGTAGGTTGCGACTTGGTACTGTAGTCGCAACAGTGGACTGCGACTTGGGGTGGAATCGCAATGGTGAGTTGCGATTTAGAGTTGAGATCGCAACAGTTGGTTGCGATTTGGATCTGGAATCGCAAGAGGTGGTTGCGACTTCAGTTGGTTGCGACTTGAGATGTAATTTTTAGAAATTAAGAATTTTCAGTTGTAGAGGGTTCTGTTTTGGAAATTAATATCAGTATATGTAATTGAATAATACAGTAAGCTATGGTAGTGAAGAAAGGAGTCCCTACGAGTTTAAAAAGGATTAAAAGAAGTGTGATTTCATATCAGGTGAGTTTATTCAACTCTCTTTAAAATTCAGTAATTAATATTGAATTAGATGTTTTATATGTATGCATGAATATGTTTTATATGGACTTGATTAAATCCGAGATAAGCCAAGAGGGCGATTAAAAGTTGTGTTATGTTGATTCCATGCTAAAATTTCTAAGATGAGCTAGCTATGAAGTTGATGAACTAGTATTTATCATTATTCTTGTATGCCAAGTATGATTATCTGCTATATGCAATCTGTGATATGATTATGAATTTTGAATACGATTTGAAGCTTTATTGAGATAAATTATCAAGATCTACTTATGAGTACAAAATGTAGATTAACAATTGAGATATTAACTTCCGTGCTAAGTTAAAGAGAAGGGATAGTAAAGAGATTTAGATGAGGAGTTATTAATATTCTTTATTTTTGTATATAGAATATGTTCGGAGAGATGATATATTGTATGCCTGACGCATATAGTAGTATCGATTATTACATATATTATATTATGTGATTATGTGCTTTTACTAAAATAGGCATCCGGTCACCTAGGGTACTTGGGTACGGTATGATGGGAACCGATTACTCGCCATAGACCAAAGGGGTGTAATTTTAGTAATTGGGTGTACCTTGAATCATGAGTCTCGATTGAGTATCGGGATATTATAATCCCATTGGGACCATTGATTCTGAGGTGGAATGTGGAATAGGCAGATTTTGATTTGTAATTCCCATTTCGATTATGGAAGATCAGAGATTTCCATTGTTTTAGGGAAGATCGGAGATTTCCCTGTGATGAGAGGAAGATTAGAGATAGGCATAAAGTAATTTGTAATCTCTACTTCCTGATTAAGAAATAGGCAGGTTTTGACTTGTAAATTCTTGTGTGTGAATATTGACTGTGAATCTGGGATGATTCATAGTTAACTCTTAATTTGTTGTTACGATTAGATGAGTTAGTCGTAGGAATGGGAGTGGGGTAGATTCCCCGATTTGGACAGAAGTTGTTGTACGGTAAGATGGGTGAGAACAGGTTTGAGTTATCTGTTCATGTTTTAATTATTAAATTTTATTTTGATTTGAGTATTCTCACTAGGCGAAAGCCTAATGTTCAAGTTGAATCTTCTTACCAGGTACAAGCTCCGGGAAGTAGCGGGAATGAGAGAAGAGGACTTTTGGAAAGATTCAGACTTAGAGATACCGGAGGATCTAGTTATTCTTTGATACTTTTGGGACGGTTGTTTAGATAACTGGATTAATCTGATTGTTACGTTATGATTAGATTAATAAGTTATTTAAGTAATGTCGTTTGTATATAGAAACCTTACATTTGATCCTCAGGTTATATAAGTTTGAAAGTTTTTTATCATAACTTGTGGAAATTTTAAGGTTTAAATTGACTCGGTTTTAGGGTGTTTCAATATGGTATCAGAGCACTAGTTTAAGCGAACTAAGTATGCTGATGAGATACTTAGACTTAAGCTGAGATGTAGTAGGTTGTGATATGTGAGATATGGGTAGAAGTGTTAAGACGGGATAGTCTTAGAGTTAACGGAAATACGTGAAATTAGTGCTATGACAATGATAACGGGGATTCTCCTGTATGATATGTTCACAATTTCAATTAGCTACTGTTATTATGAATATATTGTTACACGAGCATGTCTATTTCTGAATTGTTACAGTGACTAACGATCGGTAAAGTACGTTTTGTATGTATGTAAATGCATAACCATTTTTCGTGGTTATCTCTATAAGTTATAGTAAAGTGATGGTGAATTCGTCACCAGGGTCCTTTAGAGGACAGAGCAGTATATGATTGGGGGGTTTGAAGGACAACCTGGAATTGGTGGGACTCATGAAAGTCTGCCAAGGCAACCTTTAATAGGTGATTTGATAGGTGCAGAGATAGAGTATGAGATGATTGATTAAGACAGAATTAGTATGACATGGTTGAGTATGGGGGCCATGGAATGCATATATAGCAATTATTAAAAGGCCGAGAGGGCGACTTCGGGTCGGAAGTAAAGTGTCAATGATAAGTTACGTAAGTAAAACGATTTACCTTGTTTGAGTAAATAGCCTTCGTTGCGAGTAAGTTTTGTACATGATATTTTAGTATGTGTTACATGAGTTTTCTTGATTTCAAATCAAATGCATAAATAACAATTTTATTCAAGGATGAGTTAGCATGTGCAAGTATGTATTTTAAAAAAAAGCAATTTCAATTACGTTGCCTAACGAAATTTTGGGGCTTAGCAATTTGCAAAATACTTCATACTTTACATAAAAAGTTGTATGATAGCAAATAGGTCAAGAAAGTGTTGATCAGTAAACTTTTTATAACCAACAAAGGTATTGATTTGATGATATCATATAAAAGAGTGTGAGAAATGACTAGTTTACTCTGTGTCAGTAAATTTTAAACTTTTGTCGTATGAAAAGATCTTCATTTAAGATATTACTGTTGTAACAACATTTTTTGGTTGAGAAACATTGTGTTTTACGGAAATTTGTAGACAAACGGTTTTGAGATCGTTGTGTAGTACATGGGAGTTATGAAAATGATTGGGGCGTGTGTGCTCACGTTGTTTCGAATGTTGTTTATTTAAATGAGAAAAGTGTGGATTGAGTTATTTATTATATTGTCATGCATGAAGGCTATGAACTCGCTAGGTCGTAGAGTATTATGCTATAAGCTAAGAAAGAACTCCAAGAGTGGAGAGGTGTTGGATAAACCTTGGGAGAAAGTTGTGGTTTTGGTAATTGTATTCAAATGAGAGATGAACAGTGGGAGAGTCGAAAGTGAACTTTAGTAACAATAATACAAGGGTTTGTACCCTTGTTCGGTGATTAGTAATACAGTTGCCGAGGGTCGGTCGTGTCTGGAGGAAGAATTAGGTTCAGGGTTAAAGAAGTATTGAGATGTCAAGTTTTGACTTTGAAGGCGAGAGTTGTGTAAGGTGTACGAGGCCTTTTGTCTGTCACTGGGTGCGGTCTGGATGCGTCCCACGTATGCCCGTGCGGGTAGGAACAAAACCGTGAGCGATACCGGTATGCTGTTATGCGGAGGGTATGCGCAAAGTGGATATTAGTGTGTGCGACACAATTGGGGAATTGTGAATGTTTTGAGAGTGATAAACTTTTATTTTGGGGTCGATGGCCAATTAAGGGATTAATAAGGTAAAGATTTTAAGTAAAGAGGCATTTTTGGTTTACGTAACCGTGTGAGTGACACGTGTTTAACCAAACGTTTGTTTTGACCTTAAAGGCCTGATTTATATTCAAATGAGTCTTTTGAATGTTTGTCAGTTTAGTGACTCGAGATGGAGTATAGGATGTGTTATATGCTTAACTGCATTGTATTTGAACCAGTGACAGTTTAAGTGTTGGTCTTAGGTGTAAAGACTGTTTGATATTTTACTTAGTATCTTTGGAACTAATGAACCTGGGCATATTATATACATTGTGGAGTATGAAAAGAGTCGCATCTACGTGTACTTGCAAATGATTTGACTTCATTGGGAAAGTAGCAATGAAGGGGTCGTAAGATTATCACGCCTCGGAGCGTATGTTGTATAATGTGAGTTAGATGTATTTATTTGCGTGAGTTGATATTGATAAATAATCTTTAGATCCTTTGAGTAGATGACTCGGTTTTGGATTCAGTTAAGTCTTAAGAACTTTGACCCGATTTGATAAGCTTGGCGTAGGCTTGGGGTTGAACTTGTATAATCGGTATTGAAAATTTAAGTTTATATAATGTGAATGCATTGGTTATCCTTTTGGGATCATGTATGAATGTTAAGTTTAAATCAGAAGCTTAAAAGTTGAAGGATCACCTTGTGGGATTGTTAGAACAGTGAAGGACTGTTGCTTTTAGATAAGTGTTTACTTACGATGTGGAAGATTTATAAAAGATGAAATACTAGAGATGAACAAAGGGGGTGTATAGATTGTGTTGATCTGTGAGGAATTGTACCCTGTCTATGCAACATATTGGAATCACAAAGAGCTAGTAAGAACGAATAAGTTCAAGATTAATTAGAAAATCGTGAGTGGTAGTTCAACTAAAGTTGGGGAGGAGATATTTAGTGATATAGACTCGGGTATTTGGACGAGAAAACAGGACTATAAAATTAAATATGTACGAATGACTATGAGAGACATGGTCTGTGGTAAATGTTATGGGTGGAGAATGTATGAACGAGTAGCGACATTAATTGCCAAGATACATGTGTCATCTAGTATGAGATGTGATGTTAGAAAGAGGGAGTATCCGAATGGAAGTTTTGGGAATTCCGATTGGAAAGTATTATTTGTTAATAAAGTTGATAGAACATGTGGTTTGTAAGATAACTTGGTAATATGGCTTATATCGAAATAGAATGTCGGAGCAGTGGTGAATGTTTATCCAAAGAAATTTTGATGGTATGAGTTGCCAATTAAGTTGTATTTTGAATCACTGGAAATTTAATAAAGATGATGAGTATGTAGGTCAATGTGGTGTAGCGAAGGCAAGATTATTAAGGAATATAAGTTGCTCCTTATGTGTGAAAGAAACGCACGAGAAATTATTAGTTGAAGATCTAAGAATGGTAATAACTTCGAACGGTAATGTCGTTTCAAGATAACTTGGTTGAATGTTTTAAGTTAGAGATTTTTGGTGAAACTGTTTAATTATGTTTCGTAAGGAGAAAATACTATCGGTATATGGAAAGTTGGGAGAAAGAGACAGATAATACTTGAAAAATAGTATTCCATACTAACGTGGGGAAGCAAGGATAGAAAGATCGGACTTAAGAATGTAATCACATTGCAAGTTCAATAAAAGTTATCACTTCTGATGTTCAATACTTTGGTGCCTGGTTGTATTGTGGTTGTACGATGAGATAGTGATGTGAGGAAGTAATAGCATTCTATATCAAAGAAATGTGTAAGTCATGGAAGTAATAATGGACTGCTGTGGTTGTTGAAGTGTTTAATAGTAACATGTATGCTTAATTTACAGTGTACGTAAAAATTTCAGGTAGTACATGTTAATGTTATTTTGAGACTTGGAGAGTGAGTTGTGATAATGATGCGGTGAAAGGAAGACTCTTGTTCTTCTCAATCCCATTGGTTTTAGGTGAAGAGAATACTGTAACCGTTAAGCTATAGTGTTGGGGTATTCAGTAGATGTAAAAGAAATACATCGAATGCAGTTCTCGGTGTTATGAGGATTTGGCTAGAGATCTTAACTGACGTTTTTAGAAAAAACTGTCCTTTTGAACTGTAGTTGTGTGGAGGATACTCCGTGTAAACAAGAGAGAAATGATAACGGTATGCTAGACTAAGAAGTAGTCAAACATGGATTTGATGATAACAATTACTCTAAGAAGATTGGTTACAAGTATATCATTTGGATCTTCCGCCAGAATTAGAAGGGGTTCATAATACCTTCCAAGTATGTTATCTTCGGAACTATTTTGGCTAAAGAGGAAAGATATGATTGTACTAACTGATGTGAGAGTTGATGAAAAGAGTTTCGGTGTGGAAGAACCAGAGGTAATTTTTGGAAAAATCGGTTAGAAAGCTACATAGCGGTAAAGAGGTAGCTATGTTGAAAGTACAGTGGAAACACCATAGAAATACTAATGTAACTTTAGAGACAGAAGAGAGTATGAGGGATAGATATCCTCATTTGTTTACCTGATTTTGATTTCGGGGACGAAATCATTTTCAAGTTGGGGAGTATTGTAACATCCCGATTTTCGTTATATCGTTTTTGTGAATTACAAGATTTACTTGGGTTAAGATTGTAATTGTTTAAAGATGTTGGTTGAAATAGATTATCATTATGAGGGTTGTGGTGTCATTCTTTTGAAGTTGGAGGTTTAAATTGGTAAATGTCCTTATGACTCATGATTAACAAAGTGAGGTGTCACTTAGATAGTCATTATAGACTAAGTGTATGAGTGTGCATTGTGAGTGTGTGTGTGTGCATACGGTTTGGAGAGAAAGAGAGCCGAGAGATAGAGAAATCGAGAAAAGAGAAGGAAAAGAAGAATAACTTGTAATCAGCTGAATTATTGTGATTAATCTGGAAGATTCATAAAGGTAAACTCTCTCTAAACTCTTTATCTTTTGTTAGTAGAAATTCCTATGAAGTTTTAGATAGGTTTTGGTGAATTTTGATAAATAATGAGAATCTGAGTTTTGGATATGATAAGAAAAGGTTATGAAACATATCTGCAAATTGGCATAAACAAACATGGGTTAAAAGTATAAAAATCTGGGTTTTAGGATGGACATAGTGGACTGAGACTTGGATGAATATCATCGAAGTCGCAACCTTTAGTTGCGACATTCATGATTGTCGCAATAGACCGTTGCGACTTGGCTTTGGAGTCGCAACAGTTGGTTGCGATTTGGAGTGGAATCGCAATGGTAGGTTGCGACTTGGTACTGTAGTCGCAACAGTGGACTGCGACTTGGGGTGGAATCGCAATGGTGAGTTGCGATTTAGAGTTGAGATCGCAACAGTTGGTTGCGATTTGGATCTGGAATCGCAAGAGGTGGTTGCGACTTCAGTTGGTTGCGACTTGAGATGTAATTTTTAGAAATTAAGAATTTTCAGTTGTAGAGGGTTCTGTTTTGGAAATTAATATCAGTATATGTAATTGAATAATACAGTAAGCTGTGGTAGTGAAGAAAGGAGTCCCTACGAGTTTAAAAAGGATTAAAAGAAGTGTGATTTCATATCAGGTGAGTTTATTCAACTCTCTTTAAAATTCAGTAATTAATATTGAATTAGATGTTTTATATGTATGCATGAATATGTTTTATATGGACTTGATTAAATCCGAGATAAGCCAAGAGGGCGATTAAAAGTTGTGTTATGTTGATTCCATGCTAAAATTTCTAAGATGAGCTAGCTATGAAGTTGATGAACTAGTATTTATCATTATTCTTGTATGCCAAGTATGATTATCTGCTATATGCAATCTGTGATATGATTATGAATTTTGAATACGATTTGAAGCTTTATTGAGATAAATTATCAAGATCTACTTATGAGTACAAAATGTAGATTAACAATTGAGATATTAACTTCCGTGCTAAGTTAAAGAGAAGGGATAGTAAAGAGATTGAGATGAGGAGTTATTAATATTCTTTATTTTTGTATATAGAATATGTTCGGAGAGATGATATATTGTATGCCTGACGCATATAGTAGTATCGATTATTACATATATTATATTATGTGATTATGTGCTTTTACTAAAATAGGCATCCGGTCACCGAGGGCACTTGGGTACGGTATGATGGGAACAGATTACTCGCCATAGACCAAAGGGGTGTAATTTTAGTAATTGAGTGTACCTTGAATCATGAGTCTCGATTGAGTATCGGGATATTATAATCCCATTGGGACCATTGATTCTGAGGTGGAATGTGGAATAGGCAGATTTTGATTTGTAATTCCCATTTCGATTATGGAAGATCAGAGATTTCCATTGTTTTAGGGAAGATCGGAGATTTCCCTGTGATGAGAGGAAGATTAGAGATAGGCATAAAGTAATTTGTAATCTCTACTTCCTGATTAAGAAATAGGCAGGTTTTGACTTGTAATTTCTTGTGTGTGAATATTGACTGTGAATCTGGGATGATTCATAGTTAACTCTTAATTTGTTGTTACGATTAGATGAGTTAGTCGTAGGAATGGGAGTGGGGTAGATTCCCCGATTTGGACAGAAGTTGTTGTACGGTAAGATGGGTGAGAACAGGTTTGAGTTATCTGTTCATGTTTTAATTATTAAATTTTATTTTGATTTGAGTATTCTCACTAGGCGAAAGCCTAATGTTCAAGTTGAATCTTCTTACCAGGTACAAGCTCCGGGAAGTAGCGGGAATGAGAGAAGAGAACTTTTGGAAAGATTCAGACTTAGAGATACCGGAGGATCTAGTTATTCTTTGATACTTTTGGGACGGTTGTTTAGATAACTGGATTAATCTGATTGTTACGTTATGATTAGATTAATAAGTTATTTAAGTAATGTCGTTTGTATATAGAAACCTTACATTTGATCCTCAGGTTATATAAGTTTGGAAGTTTTTGATCATAACTTGTGGAAATTTTAAGGTTTAAATTGACTCGGTTTTAGGGTGTTTCATTTACGTTATTGGGGAATTGCATGTTTGAATGCACTTGTTTATTCATTTGGGGTCGTGTAATATTTTAGACCTTGTTAGCTATGGATCCATAGGCATTTGAGTTTTCCAAGTCTCGCGGGCAAGAGATCGGGATTGATTGAGCTCAGTTTACGAGACGTTAGTTTCCCTTTTTGTGGCACGGGATAGACATCGGTTTCCATGATAAGTAAGGCGTGGGCCTATATGGTCGGGCGTCATCTCATAGGCAGTAAGGTGTAATCCCAAATGTGCTGTGGTGGATTTGGAGTGACCCAATGTATAGACCTGGAGTGGTTGCAGTTGGGGGCTCCCTAGCCTCGCGGGCAATAGATCTGGAGTGATTGAGCTCAGTTTACGAGAGTAATCCACGTGTATGTTTTATTTCATAGTAGGTGACCCACTTTTGTGTTCCGTCACGTGCAATGTATACGGGTCTCCCCCGTCACCGAAAGGTGTTGTTTTGGGTATTTGTGTTTATCTATGTTTTCGGTGGCGTATCATATTTATACGAATTGTTTCCACGTTATATGAGTTATGAGTTATGTTTTATCCATGTTTTGGGATGTTTGGAATAATGGTGATTTAATTATGAATTCAATCGTTTTGAGTATCAAATGCTATTTCACCTTTCACGTTGGTTTTGTAAATGAATCCATTTTGGGAATCAAGTTATATTAAAGTTTTCAGCACGGGAATTGTGTGAGTTAGAAAATGGGTGATTTGCATCTAAAGTAAATTCTTTTGGAACTCATGACTTAAAATTGCATCTCTCACGATTTATGAATTTATATGGTCATGATAAAACTCTTGAACTCACTAGGCGTTAGCCTAACCCTTTTTATTTGTCGGCATGTGCAACAGACTCAGGTTGGGAGTAGCTTTAGCTACACTGTAAAGTGGTGAGTGCTAGTAGAGTGCATGAGAGGTGATTTTGATTAGTGAAGCCTTCCGCATTTATTTGGGATTAGCAACTTGTGTTGTGTTAAGCAACGCCCGTTTTAAGTTATTAATTGTGGAAATTATGATGTTTAAATTCCGAGGTATTTTCAGGGATGATCTGTAGAAATAGTTGTATCTTCATTTGGTTATTTTATTGAAATTAAAGTTAGTTGCTCGTTCCAAATTTGAGGGTGTTACAAGTTGGTATCAAAGCATAAGTTTGAGAGAATTAGGTGTTGATTTTGGATACCTAGACTCAAACTAGCGATCTTTTAAGTGAGGGAAAGTGAAATTGCACTATTGGGCACGTTAAGATAGGATGTTTTGAGGTCGATGGAGTCGTTAGAAACGAGAATCGCGTCAAGAATAGCAAGGATAATCATGTACGGTACGTTCATAATTACACATGGCCAGTGTTATGGGGAACCTACTAGTTACATGTGCATACTTGAACTACTCTAATGTGATGACGGTTGGGGTAGTGAAGAAGTTTCTAAGCGAGTAGTCGTTGGAATAGATGGACGATTTTAACATCAGTCACTCGTAGTGACGATAAGCATGATAATTGCTTTAAGTGGACCGTTTTGGGTCGAATTTGATGGTTGGATTAGAACCATAGATCTATTGAATCGACCTTAATTCGAGGAGGAATTGTAAGGTGAATCGGTGTAATTCCCAACTTTGCCTTAAGGTGTTTGAGCATCCGGATGACAATAGTGGACCTGAGGGATTTGGAGGAGTATGGGTTGAGACGTTGAGTGGCGACTAAGTTTATGCACGAAATTTATTTTTAAAAAATAAATTGCATCAATTATTTCTTGTATTTCAGATCATCATATGAGTTGTGTTATGAAATCTCGGAAAAACGTTTAACACGCACAAGATTTTAAATCATGGTTTGAAACGTGCATGAAACTATTTTATTGCGGGAGTTGCAAACTCCGTCGGGACTTGTTTTATTTTATTGTTGCCCAACGTTACTTTAGGGTACAGTGATATCCATATTTTTATGATGTTTACGATGTCGAGCAAGTAACTACGGCTTATGACTTTAACATTGGATCTCCTCCACATGTGTTAAAGTTTGGACGAAAAGTTATCTTCCATTGTGTCTATGTAGAGCTATTTTAGGAAATTTGTTTAATGCGAGTTTATTGAAAAGTGTAGTTTATAGTGTATTACAACAAAGAGAGAATTTTTGGAATTTTGACATTTTAGTTATGATCTTGCTTTATGCAATTTGAGTTTTTTGGAAGCAAAAGGTTTGGCATCCCTTGGTTGGGTCGGGGCAATTGAGCGCGCAGAGTTTTATGGGGGTTCGTTTACGACGTTTTGTGCCGTGTGAATGCAATTTTGTAAGGTGAATACTTTGGTTATTGCGAGTGTTGATTTTGGATTATATTGGACATTTTGTCTCATTCGGGTCTTGTTGAGAAGTGTTATTTATGTCGTGAGGCGACCAAACGAAATGTTTTTAGAACTTTGGCGTCGCGTAATTTCTTTTTTTAAAAAGAATTGTTTTAGCACGTTTTGTTGCAATTTATTCAATGTACGAATTGATTTATACATGGCGTGAGTAATGCCTTAAAGGACGTTCTGATAGTGTTTCTTAACAATTTGCTTTATGCACTTTCGGTTAAGTGATTATTTTATCATCCTTTCACGCAAATGTATGGTATTGACCTAGGGGTATGCATAACTTGGTAGTCACTGAACCTCGAAAACTTGATAGATGAATCATGAATGAAACTGTTACTAATTCATTGCATAAGTGAAAGTCTTTTGGTCAAAACATGTCTTAGTGTTGTGGGGATCATGCATGGTTTACAATACGGTACGTTTTGGAAACACGAATGGGTGAGTCGTGAACTTTGGTCAAATTTTGACTTGATGAACATTTTGGAAAGAAAATTGTAAACCTTTTGGTTTTGGAGAAAATGTGTAATTTAAGTATTTTAATGGGTAAAATTTAAGCGTCGACATTTTAACGTTTATATTGCGAGTGTGAAACTTTTGGTGTAAATGCTCCGTGATGGGGATTGTGGAAAATTATTTGTCTAAATCTAGTGTGCGTGAAACTATTGATGTTTTGGAACACTAATGCACATTGTTTGTACGATTCGACATTCGAAGTCGATTTAATGTTTTTTTGGTGTCCACCGTTTACGAGCACTTATTTTCTCCTCAGTCTTGGGAAAACACATTAATGTGCGAGCCTTGTAAAAAATGTTTTACTCTTATGTCATTATATGACTAAGAGAGAAAATTTAGAAATTTGATTTAGAGAATTTCATCTGTTGAAATTTTATTACGGAAAACCACTAGGGAAGTGTTACAAGTTTGCATGCGTACTCCAATTTGAAATTTCTTCATGATTTTTTAGTCAATATCTTCGAATGGTGAAAACGTGTTGACTTTTATCTTCGAACTTGGAACTAACGTAAATCATTTTGTGTTTTAACCAAAGCATATTTATGGATCGTTTCATCGTTTTTGTGAAATAAACTAGCATGTGCGCGAATCTTGTTGGTGAATTTGATTCCATGTCATTTTATGGTTAAAAAGGGATTTTTAGGGAGTCGGAGGACGTTTAAACTCATTGTGAAATGCGTACAAATCTTTTGTTGCACACTATTTAAAGTATGAGAATTTCTTTACGTGCATACCTAAATAAATCTATGCTAAGACCGTGGCGGTCCATTTCATAAGATTGTCGAGCATACTTTTACGCCTTGTTGATAACTTGAATTTTGGTGAAATGGTTTTCAAGATGATTTTCATATGTGGGACGAGTGTGTCCATTTTTACGCAACTACCTAACTGATAGTAGTAGTTTTTATGCATGCGGTTAACTTGATATGAAAATCTTGGTGTTGAAAGTTTCTATAAAAAGTTTTTGATTGGCATATTTGTTAAATAATACACTTGAGAGCCTTGAAATCATTAGGACCCTGGAAAGGTCAAGTAACCCCGGTTAAAAGTAAGTGTGAGTAAAACTTCGTCAGTGGAAAGCTTAGTATTTTAATGCGTGTTGGTACCGTAGGCCAAGTAACGCTGTTTGTAGAATCGACGTATTTTGTAACTGAAGGGTTAGATTCGCGGTATCTTATTTTGAGGTTGGTTGTAACCATCTTGTTGGCAATTTTGTGTTGGGTCTTGGTCAATTTTCGCATAATGAATGTGTATGACCCTGTAGACGCCATACTGATAACCTTGGTTTTGTAAGAATGCTCGACGTGTGAAACTCGGGTGTTGAGTCTGTTGTGATTCAAAGTTTGGGTGGTATAACTAGGTGTCAACTTTTGGGCTTGAGGCCAAACACCGTTAGCGTAATCGGAGGATTGTAATCCGATTTTAATGGAATGATGGTAATGGTTGTAGTAATCTTAAGATGTTCAATTGTGATGAGCGGATTTAGTGAAATGACCTTCCTTGTGTGGTAAGAAAATCTGTCGGTTGGATAATTGATAATTGGACGTATCTTTGGAGTTATGTAACTGATGGGTCAGTGATGACTGTCGGTGTTGGAGTTAATGGGATCCCTTAGGAGTGAATGCTAGTCCAGTGGCGGGAATATTTGGGATTCAGAAGTTTTGGCTGATTTCGGTGATGATTAAACTTTGGGCTAGTTTGAAGAGAAATTTAAGAACATGTGGATGTGGAGTGATTGGGGAGTTCGAATATGTCAATGGGAATGTATGAATCACTTAAGGTTGGGGAGACGACCGAAGTCTTGTGGTTAGAAGTTACTCTAATAAGTTAAGCGTCCACTCGGATATAAGTATAACGTGTCTGTGGGGGTGGTTGTGTGAGTATCATCTTATCCTGGTCGTTGCAGTTCTGGCAAGGAGGAAATCCGAGACTTCAATTGGAAGTCGAGGGAACACGGAAAGCGTTCGGTCAGTCACCACTAGAAGTATGGAAACCATATTTCGAGGACGAAATCTCTTTTAAGGTTGGGAGGATTGTAACACCCGTAATTTCGGTAAGTAAGTATCACCCGAACGTCTTGCAGCTTGAAAATGGTGGAATTTATGTTGGTGAAACATTGCTTAAAGTCCCTAAGAGTATCAGGAGTTTTGGCGTTGAAAAAGTTGAGTTTCGGGGCTTGGTACGGGTCAAGCTACAATGACCAGCGACATTGACCATGTCATAGTCGCGGTGGCAATGTCGCGAAGGAGGAGCTCTGGTCGAAAATCAAACAGAAGGTGGTACCTCTTCCACGACTGTGACACGCGACTATGCCACATGGCATAGTCGCCGGGCATTGTCGCGGTCGGGGTGCAGGGGGCTGTTTTAAATCAGATTTTTATCCCCATTTCACTCCTCACTTCCTTTCCTTCATCCTTTTCTCTCCCAAACCGAACCCTAACCCTCTAAACCGTTTTTGGAACCCTTGAAACCATAAATCTTGTGATTCAAACCCTCTCCCTCATCTCTTAGCAAGAATTTATGGATGAAGGTTGGAATTCTTCATCTCACATTCACTTTGGTGAGATTTCTACATTTTCTAGGGTTTCATCCAACCTTTTTGTCCATTTTGAAGAGTTGGAGCTCATGGGGTGTTATTGGGGAGCTAGAAGTGTTTTGGTTGGTGGATTCACGTTGTGGTCAAGGTAACCTTCTCTTATCTTCACCTATGGAAATTGGGGTTTTGGTATATGTTGAGTTGTTGATGAAAATGCTTAGGGAAATGAAGTTGTATGGTTAGATATGATTATTGATGGGTGGAAATTTATAGATCTAGGTTTTGGAAGATATGAGCTTGAAGATTCGGGTCTCTTCAAAGGAGCTTATGTTTGGGGAAAAACCTAGATTTAGCCTAAATCTAGCAAGGTGAGTTCAAGTTGCTTTGTGAAAACTTTGTACATGCCAAAATGTTATTTTTCCAAGTACTTGTGTGTTTTACATGAAAATTATCAATGTTGAGTTATTTGGTGGGTTTTAACTTTTGAAGTATTTATTGTGGCAAATATTGTAAAACACTTACATTGGGAATTTTGGGAAAATGTGATAGATAAATCATACATGAAAATGGGTTGTTGATTTATGTTATAAGTGGAGTCTATTTGTAATGAAAATGCATTTGTGTATATTTTGGAAACATGCATTTAGTACATTATGGGACGATTTGGAAATGTACGGTGTTAGTACTTTGGAAAAGAGGGTTGTCCCAACCCAAGGATCTATTTCGGGTTTTCATGGGTTTGAAATATTATTGGCAAAAGTGTGTGTTGCTACGTTTAACCTCATGTTATGACTTTTCATGAATTATCTTTTGAGCCAGTTGAGTTTATGGCTCGGTATTGGATTTTGTTAAGTCTTGAGGACAATTGTCCAGTTTTGATAGCTCAAATTGAATTTTGATCATGATTTACGTTATTGGGGAATTACATGTTTGAATGCACTTGTTTATTCATTTGGGGTCGTGTAATGTTTTAGACCTTGTTAGCTATGGATCCATAGGCATTTGAGTTTTCCATGTCTCGCGGACAAGAGATCGGGATTGATTGAGCTCAGTTTACGAGACGTTAGTTTCCCTTTTTGTGGCACGAGATAGGCATCGGGTTCCATGATAAGTAAGGTGTGGACCTATATGGTCGGGCGTCGTCTCATGGGCAGTAAGGTGTAATCCCAAATGTGTTGTTGTGGATTTGGAGTGATCCAATGTATAGACCTGGAGTGGTTGAAGTTGGGGGCTCCCTAGCCTCGCGAGCAATAGATCTGGAGTGATTGAGCTCAGTTTACGAGAGTAATCCACGTGTATGTTTTATTGCATAGTAGGTGACCCACTTTTGTGTTCCGTCACGTGCAATGTATACGGGTCTCCCCCGTCACCGAAAGGTGTTGTTTTGGGTATTTGTGTTTATCCATGTTTTTGGTGGCGTATCATATTTATACGAATTGTTTCCACGTTATATGAGTTATGGGTTATGTTTTATCCATGTTTTGGGATGTTTGGAATAATGGTGATTTAATTATGAATTCAATCGTTTTGAGTATCAAATGGTATTTCACCTTTCACGGTAGTTTTGTAAATGAATCCATTTTGGGAATCAAGTTATATTAAAGTTTTCAACACGAGAATTGTGTGAGTTAAAAAATGGGTGATTTGCATCTAAAGTAAATTCTTTTGGAACTCATGACTTAAAATTGAATCTCTCACGATTTATGAATTTATATGGTCATGATAAAACTCTTGAACTCACTAGGCATTAGCCTAAACCTTTTTATTTGTCGGCATGTGCAACATGCTCAGGTTGGGAGTAACTTTAGCTACACTGTGAAGTGGCGAGTGCTAGTAGAGTGCACGAGAGGTGATTTTGATTAGTGAAGCCTTCCGCATTTATTTGGGATTAGCAACTTGTGTTGTGTTAAGCAACGCCCGTTTTAAGTTATTAATTGTGAAAATTATGATGTTTAAATTCCGAGATATTTTCAGGGATGATCTATAGAAATAGTTTTATCCTCATTTGGTTATTTTATTGAAATTAAAGTTAGTTGCTCGTTCCAAATTTGAGGGTGTTACAACTATTTTGTAAAAAAAATCGTGTAAACTTTGGATTTCATAGGTTTTTCTTGATGCAATTGTTTCATATATTTGTGTTTTTAATGTAGTTTCATATATTTTTTTCATTTCTATGAAACTGTTTCATGTATTTTCTTAGTTTGATGAAACTTTGTCGTTTTTACATAAAAAACACAAATGTATGAAACAAGTTCATCAAGAAATGAATGATATGAAACACTTTCATCAAAACAAACAATTACATGAAATAATTTCATCAAGAAAACCTATAAAATCCAGAGTTTACAAACTTTACACACATTTAAAGGTTTACAAATTATTCTCTCTCTCTCTCTCTATATATGTATATATATATATATATATATATATATAGAGAGAGAGAGAGAGAGAGAGGAAGGACATTATGCGAGAACGCGAGAAGTGTGGTATCATATATGATTATACGACATGTGAGTGTGTTTAATCATATATGATTAAATGTCTGTGTATTGCCAATGTAACATGTGTTTAATCATATATGATTAAACTTATGTATCATATATGATATCACATTTTTTGCTTTTTCGCATAAGATTTAACTTCTCGTTTGAACATGTCAACGTATATATATTTACCTTACCTTTTCAGTAACGCTGTGTTCTCGAGTTTGTTTTATGAAGGAAAGGAACGGAAAGGGGAGGAAAGTAGGAGGAAAATAAAAAATGTTGTGTTCTCGAGTTTTTTTAAAGAGGGAAAAGAAAGGAAGGGGAAGGAAAATATTGCTAATTTTCCTCTCAAAACTTTCCGCCCAAATGTGGGAGGAAACGGAAGGAAAGAAAAGAAATGAAATAAAAAGAATTAAAAATATTTATAAAATTACACATGTACCCATTAATTACATTTCATTATGAAATAAATGAGGGTATATTAGTAAAAGTAACATCTTTCCTTTCCTTTCTCTCCTACTCAAGAACATGAAAATTTATTTTCTTTCCACTTCCTTCCTTTCTTTTCCTTCAATCTCAAGAACACAAATACAAATATTTATTTCCTCCCTTTTCCTTTCCTTTCTTTTCTTTCTCTTCCCTTTCTCTTCTTTTCTTTCCTTCTAAAACTCGAGAACGCAGCGTAAGTGAAAAACATAAAGGTCCTTTTAGCGGCCGTGCTCTATAAATGGATCACGTGACAATGTTCATGACTTCATGTACCTAACCCTTTTGGTGTTAGGTAGTGGTTTTTCTATTTAATATATATTTTGTTTTTGACTAAACAAAAATCTCTATATAATATACGGCACTAAAAATCCACACCTGGTGGATGTTGTTAAAAAATTAAAAATTCCTTGATTTGTCAAAATATAGATTTTTATTTGATATTTTTGTTAAAAAATCAAATTTGCAAACATCCTAACGACATAATTGGAGTTTGTTTATTTAACGCTTATTAATAATCAATATTTTTACTTACTTTATCGGGTAAGATTTTAATTTACTAAAATGAAATCATATGCAACATTTTTATCCGGTAATCGTTTATCGGATAAAGAGTTATTATTCTCACTTATCGGGTAAGACTTTCAGTCCTTGTCATCCTTCTTACCGGTAAGATCTTCGATATTTGTCATGTTCATATGTAAGGTAAGTGAATCAGTTAGTGTAACAACCCAGTCTAAATTAAAGCATACATAGCATTAATATTAACAAATTACAAAACTGGGTCCCTAAAATTTCATTACATCTGACTGAATATCTTAGGTTGGCGGAAACAACCTATACACAACTGAGAATGACTATCACTAAAGGAACGAGTGACACTGTCACTATCTGCATCTGCATCTGCTCTACCCTGCACTTGCTCACTTACCTGAGCCTCTTACTATCTGCTTACCTGAAAAAGTTTAGTTTGGAAAATGCGAGGGTTAGACCATGAGGTCTAGTGAGTCCCTCCTGACAGTTCTCAAAATCATTTAAAACAGTTTATCTTTTCAACATAAATCTTTAATATATAAACTTTCAACATAAACATTCACATAACTGACATCACAATCTTGCACATAAAACTTCCACATAACTTTTCATACAACTTTCTCATAAAACTTCCACGGATAAATCCGCTCCCGCAAATGGCACCCTGAAGTCACTCGAAAGTGACAACGAGTCAGTATCACGCTGCCTTATTGGGTCTCAACATCCAAAACACATTTTGAAAACACTTTAAAAGCCACACATTTTAGTTTAGAAAACTCACCTGAGGTCCAGATTAGAAATGTTTACTCGTACCGATCATCTCAACATGAACCTACAATTTACACCCATCACATAAACCGGGCTTAAATTAATAATCCACTTCTCAACTTAATTTATTAAACCCCTGCTTGTCTCAATTATATAAACTACTTATTTTTAACTCTCGGCCACCTCTAGATCACACTCATACCAAGCCAATACGCATCAACTTCTGGTCCACTTAGTACCGACCCAAAAGAATTGTACTAACTGACACTTTGATCCAATGAGAGAACAATCCCATCGTCCCAACTAATTAATTAGACTCCACTAAAAATTGTTAGAAGGAAATCTCGGTTCACTTGTTATAAATCGACACCCCTCCCCTCTTTCTTTTATAAATACAAACCACGTGGCCCAAGAGAAGTAATGAATTTATTGATTAAATAAACTTCCACTTAGTTGATTAAACTACTACCCAACTACTCATTCAACCAAATTCGGTCCACTAACAATTTATTTTAAAGAGGCCCAAATTAATTTAATAATTAGACTACCAATTACATACTAGGCCCTTATTATAAATTATAGACTTTATTAATAACTAAGCCCAACTTTAATAACTAAGCCCAAAAGGACTTAATAATTCTTTCGGCCCAACACTCAAATCGGCCCAATAAACCAATCCGGGCCCAAACTTGGGTTACGGGTCAACTACCGGAACATACCGACTTCCGGTACACACGGTTCCGGAAGACCGGCGATTATGACCAAAACCCACATTCTTCGCCATTACTCTAGCTCTACACGATTGATGACAACTCTTCTTTTACTATTTGATACAAATTACTCCTAACCAAGAACTCACATGACATTTGATTTATCTTGACAATATGAATTGGAAATCAAAACTCTATTAATATTTTAGTTTGATTTCTCCGCTTACATAATCGAGAACAACTAGAAACTTACAAATCGAGCATTACTTGCAAAAGAGAAAAAACAAGAGAATGGTTTCTTACCCGAATAAAACCTCACGAAATGGAAGACCGCTGCCAAACCTCGTCACCGCCGGCGACCACCACCGATAGCCAACCGTCGGCGACCACCACCGGCAGCCAACCGCCGGCGACCACCATCTCCTTCTCCCCGTCGTCTCTCTCTCTTTCGCTGTCCCTTCTCTCTCGCCATCTATCTCTCTCTCGCGGTCTCTATCTCTCTCAGCGTCTATCTCTCTCTCGTAACCTCTCTCTCTCTCTCTCTCTCTCTCTCTCTTGATGAACGACACACACACACCGCCCTTCCTTTGGTTCTCCTTCTCTTCTCTTCTCTCTCTCTCTCGATGCAGTATACACACACACACACCATTGTTTCTTTCTTTCTGATTTCTCCTCACAAAAACACACAGGGCCTCCCATGGTGGTTTCTTTCTTTCTGCGTCCTCCCTCTCTCTCTCTCGATGTGCAGTAGCCTTCACACCCAAATAACCCTAAATTAAAATAAGGGATTCCTAATCTATTACCAAAAAGCGGCGCATCATTAAGAAAGGGAATTAGTTTCCCCAAGTTATCACATTGTACCCTCCTACTTTAACTAATAAGCAAATACAACCCTTAACTTCCATTTAGATTATCCACTTATTTTGGGCTATTACAATCTCCCTTCCTTAATGGAATTCCGTCCCGGAATTCACTCCAAGATAACCGGCGAAAATTGATTATCAAAGCTTAAATCTCAACTCTAGAAATAAATCTTTCTAATAACAAAACAATTTCTTCCCTTTAACACTGGCAACTTTGACTTGACCAACTCATTTCAATTATAATTATCAACTTATTTCAAACGGTAAACTCCAATTGAGATGCAATTCATTTCTTTTTATCCACCATAAATTATCATATATAACAACTTAGCATTAACATCTCGTTATGCTGGTATTCACAAAATCCATTAGTCAAAACTGATTTCTTAACTAACAACTCCACTGAGTAGCCCAACAATTTACCATTTTCAAAAAAAAAAAATTGAGAATTACTTATTCCATCATACTATCATCAACTTCTCACTTTAACATATCGATTCTCTCTTATCAATTCTTAGTAAGAATCTCGGTAGAATTGCAACACATCCTGTAATAACAATTAAGTGTCATTACTTAACAATTCCATAAAATTTTAATCAACCAATCAAAGGCTTATACATCTATCCTGACGTTTCAAATCAACCAGTGATCATACTACCACTCCGACCCATATTCATCATATCATTCTTTAAACATAACCAAATTTCCACTGTTTCCTTCTAAGATCATTCCCTCACACATAAGAAACAATTCCTGCTCTTTAGAGATTTAGCATCTACTATAGCACAATTTGACTAACACGCTCTTCATCCTCTTTAAACTTCCAATGATCTCAACATATACCTCCTTAGCGACTATTACAACCAATAACACTTGGTTTCTCCTTTGGGTAATCTCCCACCACTGCTCCGTCCTTCTATCCCGATCATGATCATACCATAAAGTCAACTTACCCTCTATGAGCTCCAACAATCTGGTTAATAGATCGTACATCTCATCCGAAACCCCAAACAGGCTTCTATCTGATGCTTTCTTTCTCGCTAACATCATCTCACTACGATACTAGCTGGTACATTTAACTTGGCAATTAATGCCATTACATAACTGTACATTCCTCACTCATAACATCACACTGCAGACCAAATCTCTCATGGCCATTCTTACACAATTCATACATGCTTTCACATTCTCTCGCATACTACAATTGAGCCTATCTCACTACGTAGTCCTTTCTCAACCTGTTGAACTATAACTCACGAGTTCTAAATTAATTCAAACACAAACGTTCTAGCTAGCTCTTTACGATCCGAGTCCTTACATAGACACACCACTTTTCTTACTGACTGCTAAAATCTACACACTCGCTTTGTTTGTGCTACATGCCTCATCATTCAATGTATCCCTCCTTACCTCGTAATTAGAATGCTTATTCACAATGGTCACTTCCCATCCTCTTAACACTCCTACAAGGTGCTCTATCAATTTTCTACCTTTTGGTTCACGTCTTCGGCCTCGGCCATCTTACACAGCTATAGACTTCCACAACAACAGACAACCTGTAGCTACTTTCTTAACTTATTCTTAAACATGGGTTCCCTTATGGAACCTAATCCTACCAACATAACACAGTCACTTCTTAATACGCCTCCTTCTTTTCTGAACTTACTCCTGTAACATCAATATTACAAGTTCATCTCAAAACTCATACCCACCACCGTGGACATTTCGCTTCTACTTCTCAACACTACTCATAACGAGTTGCAAACCCCAACGCCTCGATGACTTCTACTCCTTCCCCTGGACTTCAACCGTCCCTCGACGACCGTACTTCTAGATACCGAACAAGGGTACAGACCCTCATACAATCGACACTATAATTCACTTCCGACTCTGTCACTGCCCAACTGTCTTCTTGAACACATACTATCACTACAAACGTCCCCCCTGATTTGACCAACGTCTCTCCACTCTCGGAGTTCTTCCTTGGCTTAACTGTAATACTCTATGACCTAGTGAGTTCATAGCCTTCATGCATGACAACGTAATAAATAAATTATTTTAAATAAACAACATTCAGAATGACTTGGGTTCTCATGACCCCATTACCATCATGTCTTCAATGCCCTGCACAACGATTCAAGGATCGCTTGCATGTATCTTCCCATGAACCTCACTCTTGCTCAAACCGAACGATATTATTACGACAGTACTATATTGCATGAAAATATTTTCATATGACACAATTCTGAAAGGATTTATGACACAAAGTAAACCAGTCGGTTCTCCCACTCATTTGTATGATATCAATAGATCAATACTCATTGATTGTAAAAGTTTTGCTGGCAAACGTTTTCTTGACTTTTTTTTGTATTAATTTAACTTATCATGAAAAGTGTGAAATACTTTACAAATCATTAAACTCAAAGTTTCATTGTGCAATGTGAATGAAATCACCTTTTCTTTAAACATACGCGTGCACAAATTTGACTCATTTTCGATCAAAATTTATATTTACACATTTAACTTAAATCGTGAAAATTTCAGGTTACATAAAAGAACACCATGCATGAGACTCTACTTGCAATTGAAGGCTACTCACTCGAACAAGGTCAACCGCTTAACTCACGCAGCTTACCCTTGCCACTTTTCCTACGACCAATGGTCGTCCTCTCGGTTATGCACTAACTTGCTGAACATGCTTCCCACATCTCACTTACTCAACCCTTTCATACTATTTCGTTTTGATCAATTATCTCACATTCTACCTCTACACGCTTTCAATTCTCTACTGATATCTCACTTCAACGATCCTGCCACGGAAAAGCTCGACTAAAGAGTTAGAGCTCCAATCCTCTACTCGCTAATGAACTTAGGCTTTCAAGATCTCGACACTGTCCTTTCTTATCATCTCTACTGATCTACCCCACGATTTCTAGAATCGGGACTCTCCTGAACCAGGAGTCTTGCTCACAAGCAATCGCTCATCCTCTTCGAATCCACGAAGATTTATCTCTAGGAGACTCAATACATTCCAAACAACTTTGTTCTCTACGATGTATACATACGTCACATCATAACCGATCTTTTACGGTATCTCCCCGACAATGGGTCACAATTCTACTTTTCCTGGATCTTACTCACATTCTAAAGCACTGGCACGCGACATAAACACTAGCTTTTGACTACTACTTCGGAATAATAAGGCAGGTTAAGCACATACATGTACCTGTAAGTTCGCAATTGCACTGGCCAAGTGGAATTTCAAACTTACCTTACATGACAGTCCTCAGTACCCTATTAGTCCTATCTCTATAATAGTGTCCTCCTAACGCATTTCCTGATTCTCAGTTGTAATTTCTACTCCCAAGTTTAAGTTTAGACCCGTCCGGTCACCTAAATCCCTTAAACTATGGCTCTGATACCAACTGTAACAACCCAGTCTAAATTAAAGCATACATAGCATTAATATTTAACAAATTACAAAACTAGGTCCCTAAAATTTCATTACATCTGACTGAATATCTTAGGTTGGCAGAAACAACCTATACACAACTGAGAATGACTATCACTAAAGGAACGAGTGACACTGTCACTATCTGCATCTGTATCTGCTCTACCCTGCACTTGCTCACTTACCTGACCCTCTTACTATCTGCTTACCTGAAAAAGTTTAGTTTGGAAAATGCGAGGGTTAGACCATGAGGTCTAGTGAGTCCCTCCTGACAGTTCTCAAAATCATTTAAAACAGTTTATCTTTTCAACATAAATCTTTCATATATAAACTTTCAAAATAAACATTCACATAACTGACATCACAATCTTGCACATAAAACTTCCACATAACTTTTCATACAACCTCTCATAAAACTTCCACGGATAAATCCGCTCCCGTAAATGGCACCCAGAAGTCACTCGAAAGTGACAACGAGTCAGTATCACGCTGCCTTATTGGGTCTCACTTCCCATGGCATAAACGGAACCTCCCCCCGGCGTGAGTACTGGCGGAACCTCCCCCCGACTTAGCCAATTTACGTCTACACAATGTATGCATACATCTCATATAAAACTTTAAACATCTTTCATGCAATTAAAGCATAATAAATAAAGCATGGCAATTCTCAACATCCAAAACACATTTTGAAAACACTTTAAAAGCCACACATTTTAGTTTAGAAAACTCACCTGAGGTCCAGATTAGAAATGTTTACTCGTACCGATCATCTCAACATGAACCTACAATTTACACCCATCACATAAACCGGGCTTAAATTAATAATCCACTTCTCAACTTAATTTATTAAACCCCTGCTTGTCTCAATTAATTAAACTACTTATTTTTAACTCTCGGCCACCTCTAGATCACACTCATACCAAGCCAATACGCATCAACTTCTGGTCCACTTAGTACCGACCCAAAAGAATTGTACTAACTGACACTTTGATCCAATGAGAGAACAATCCCATCGTCCCACCTAATTAATTAGACTCCACTAAAAATTGTTAGAAGGAAATCTCGGTTCACTTATTATAAATCGACACCCCCTCCCCTCTTTCTTTTATAAATACAAACCACGTGGCCCAAGAGAAGTAATGAATTTATTGATTAAATAAACTTCCACTTAGTTGATTAAACTACTACCCAACTACTCATTCAACCAAATTCGGTCCACTAACAATTTATTTTAAAGAGGCCCAATTTAATTTAATAATTAGACTACCAATTACATACTAGGCCCTTATTATAAATTATAGACTTTATTAATAACTAAGCCCAACTTTAATAACTAAGCCCAAAAGGACTTAATAATTCTTTCGGCCCAACACTCAAATCGGCCCAATAAACCAATCCGGGCCCAAACTTGGGTTACGGGTCAACTACCGGAACATACCGACTTCCGGTACACACGGTTCCGGAAGACCGACGATTATGACCAAAACCCACATTCTTCGCCATTACTCTAGCTCTACACGATTGATGACAACTCTTCTTTTACTATTTGATACAAATTACTCCTAACCAAGAACTCACATGACATTTGATTTATCTTGACAATATGAATTGGAACTCAAAACTCTATTAATATTTTAATTTGATTTTGTAACACCCCAAAATCTGAGCCAATTTAAACCTCAAGTTATAACAGGTTATGACAATAAATACTTCAACTTATAAAAACAGGCAGTGGATTAACCATCAAGAGTATATTCACATTACAAGATTCTTCAAATAACCTATCAATCTAATTATGTCACTACAACCAGATTAATCAAGTTATCTATCTATCAATCCATCCGAATCTCTTCTTTGTTAAATTCATCCACCTCTGCTATATCAAAACTCTCGTCCCACAACCCTTTACCTCCCCGAGCTGGTACCTTATGCAGCAAAACCCACTTCCTGTACAAAAATATGAACTTCAATCTTTGTTTATGATTCTGCACGTCAATCCAAAATACATATCCGCTCATAAACTAACATTAACAACAACCATAATCTTACCAGAATTTACAACCAAATTCATTACCAAGATCAAGACCACTTCGCTTTCTTCCTTTTTCCCTTTTCTCTCTCTTTCTTCTCCTCTGCTTTTGCCGACTCAAACAAGATAGAATGAGATAATATCTCATTCTAACTCCTTATCCATACTCACAATTGCTAAATGACTTAACACACCCTAAAGTTCCATTAATCCCAAAAGTAACACCAAACTTCCATCTCTTGTATTTTAACCTTATTGAATTATGAAATTCCATATAATTCAAGGTTTAACCCAAAATACAAATAGATTCCAATTCTCATAAAAATTATTGAAAATTCAGGATGTTACAATACTCCCCAACTTGAAAATGATTTCGTCCCCGAAATCAAAATCAGGTTAAACAAATGAGGGTACCTATCTTTAATACTTTCTTCCGACTCTAAAGTCACATTAACAACTTTTCTCATCAATTAGAATTCAATAACTACGGCAATCCATCATTGCATCCATGACTTACACGTTTCTTCAATACAAAATGCTATCACCTTCTCACATCACTATCTCACCACACAATCACGTTGCATCCAAGCACTAAAGGGTTGTATGTCAAAGGTGATAACTCCATTGAACTTGTAGTATGACTACATTCTTAAGTCCAATCTTTCTATCATTGTTTCCCCACGTTAGCGTGGAATACTATCTTTCAAGTATTACTTGTCTCTTTCTCCCAACTTTCCACATATCGATAGTATTTTCTCATTACGAACCATAACCAAACAGTTTCACTAAGATTTCTAACTTAAAATATTTAACCATGTTATCTTGAAACTACATTACCGTTCGAAGTTACTACCCATTCTTAGATCTTCAACTAATCTTTTCTCGTACAATTCTTTCACACATAAGGAGCAACTTATATTCCTTAACGATTTTGCCTTCACTATACCACACCAACTTACAAGCCACATGCTCCATCAACTTTATTGACAAATAGTACTTTCCATCCGGAATCCCCGAAAACTTCCATTCGGATACTCCCTTTTTCTGACTTCACATTACATACTAGTTGACATATCTATCTTGGCAATTCATGCCACTACTCGTTCGTACAATCTCCACCCATAACATTAACCACAGACCAGGTCTCTCATAGACTCATACACAAAAAATTTATATTCCTGTTTTCTCGCCCAAAAAAAACCGAGTTTATTTCACTAAATATCTCCTCCCCAACTTTAGTTGAACTACCACTCACGATTTTCTAATTAACTTGAACTTAACATTTAAATATGACCCCAAAAGGATAACCAATGCATTCACGTCAAGTAAACTTCAATTACAATATCATTCATGCAATTTCAACCCCAAGCCTACGTCGAGCTTATCAAATCGGGTCAATGCTCTTAAGACTCAACTGAGTTCAAAACCGAGCCATCTACTCAAAGGATCTAATGATCATTATGCAACATACGCTCCGAGGCATAATAATCCTACGACCCCTTCATTGCTACTTTCCCAACGAAGTCAATTATACAGGTATATATATATATATCTACGTATATGCAACTCTTTTATACTCCACAATGTATATATATTTCGCCAAGGTTCATTAGTTCCAAAGGTATTAAGAACGCGAAATTTATCAAACAGTCTTTACACCTAAGACCGACACTTGTTCAAATAGAAAGCAGTTAAGCATATAACACATCCAAGACTCCATCTCGAGTCACTAAAACTGACAAACATTCAAAAGACTCATTTGAATATAAATCAAGTCTTTAAGGCCAAAATAAACGTTTGGTTAAACATGTGCCACTCACACGATTACGTAAACCAAAATACATTGTTATCCAAAATCTTTACCCTTTTTAATCCCTTAATTGGCCATCGGCCCCAAAACAAAGGTTTACCACTCTTAAAACTTTACATGGTTGGATTTACCAAAATCCCCCAACCCACATGTTCACAATTTTTTTTAAAACGTTATACATCACAAATATTGCACATCCACAATAAACATTAAAAGCGTGTTTTGACTACATATCTTTCGCTTGTGCAACAATAACTCAAAACTTCTTTCATTAGTGATTTATTCGTCAATCACTCAAAATCCTTAACTATGTCGTACACGATAAAATTTGCTTTGCGCATACCCTCTGCATAACAGCATACCGGTACCGCTCACGGTTTTTGTTCCTGTCCGCACAGGCATACGCGGGACGCACCCAGACCGCACCCAATGACAGACGAAAGGTCTCATACACCTTACAAAACTATCGACTTCAAAGTCAATATTTGACATGTCAACACTTCCTTAACCTTAAGGTCCCTAACTGAACCTAATTCTTCCTCCGGACACAACCGTCCCTCGGCAACTGTATTCCTAGTCAGCGAACAAGGGTACAGACTCTCATACAACCGACACTAAAGTCCACTTTCGACTCTCACACTGTTCATCTCTCATTTGAACACAATTACCAAAACTACAAACTTTCTCCCAAGGTTTATCCAACACCTCTCCACTCTTGGAGTTCTTTCTTAGCTTATAACGTAATACTCTATGACCTAGCGAGTTCATAGCCTTCATGCATGACAAATCATTTCGCACATTTTATCATTTTAAATAACCCTGCTGGGAACAACTTGGGCACACATACCCCAAAGTACTGCACAACGATCTCGAGAATCGTTTGCATATTAAATTTCCGAAAACTCAACCTTTTTCAAACAAAACAGTGTTGTTACGACGGTAATATACTAAATGAAAATCTCTTCGTACGACAATAGTTCGAAAAAAATTTGACCGACACGAAATAAACTAGTCGGTTCTCTCACTTATTTATATGATGTTTAATAGGTCCATACTCCTATTAGTTATTAGACGTTTTGCTGACCAACGCTTTCTTGCTACAATTCAACTTTTCATGTAAAGTAAGAAATACTTTGTAAAAACTTCAAAAATTTCGCTGTGCGACGTAAATGGGATTGCCTTTTCTTTAAATACACTTTCGCACATGCTAATTCAACCTTGACTAAAACTGTTATTTATGCATTTGGTTTGAAATCATGAAAATTCATGTAACACACACTAAAACACCAGGCATAAAACTTTCCTCGCAATTGAAGGCTACTTACTCAAACGAGGTCAATCGTCTTACTTACGTAACTTATCATTGACACTGCACTTCCGACCAGAGGTCGCCCTCTTGGCCTTATACTATTTGCTATACATGCATTCCACGGCCCACTTACTCAACCATGTCATACTATTTCCGTCTTGATCAATCATCTCATTCTCTATTTCCACACATATCAATCCACCTATTAAAGGTTGCCTTGGCGGACTTTCATGAGTCCCGCCAATTCCAGGTTATCCCTTCAACCTCCAATCAGTACTGATCTGTCCTTCAAAGGACCTTGGTGGCGTATTCACCATCATTCTACTATAACATAAAGGGATAACCATAAGAAATGGTTATGCACGTACACACATACAAAACGTACCTTATCGATCGTTAGTCACTGTAATAATTCAGAAATAAGCATGCTCGTGTAAATATATACTCATAATAACAGTAGCTAATTGGAATTGTGAACATATCATACAGGAGAATCCTCGTTACCATTGTCACAGTACTAATTTCACGTATTTCCGTTGACTCTAAGACTATCCCGTCTTAACACTTCTACCCATATCTCACATATCATAACCTACTCCATCTCAGCTTAAGTCTAGGCATCTTATCAGCATACTTAGTTCGCTTAAACTAGTGCTCTGATACCATATTGTAACACCCCAAAATCTGAGCCAATTTAAACCTCAAGTTATAACAGGTTATGACAATAAATACTTCAACTTATAAAAACAGGCAGTGGATTAACCATCAAGAGTATATTCACATTACAAGATCCTTCAAATAACCTATCAATCTAATTATGTCACTACAACCAGATTAATCAAGTTATCTATCAATCCATCTGAATCTCTTCTTTGTTAAATTCATCCACCTCTGCTATATCAAAACGCTCGTCCCACAACCCTTTACCTCCGGAGCTGGTACCTTATGCAGCAAAACCCACTTCCTGTACAAAAATATGAACTTCAATCTTTGTTTATGATTCTGCACGTCAATCCAAAATACATATCCGTTCATAAACTAACATTAACAACAACCATAATCTTACCAGAATTTACAACCAAATTCCTTACCAAGATCAAGACCACTTCGCTTTCTTCCTTTTTCCCTTTTCTCTCTCTTTCTTCTCCTCTGCTTTTGCCGACTCAAACAAGATAGAATGAGATAATATCTCATTCTAACTCCTTATCCATACTCACAATTGCTAAATGACTTAACACACCCTAAAGTTCCATTAATCCCAAAAGTAACACCAAACTTCCATCTCTTGTATTTTAACCCTATTGAATTATGAAATTCCATATAATTCAAGGTTTAACCCAAAATACAAATAGATTCCAATTCTCATAAAAATTATTGAAAATTCAGGATGTTACAGATTTCTCCGCTTACATAATCGAGAACAACTAGAAACTTACAAATCGAGCATTACTTGCAAAAGAGAAAAAACAAGAGAATGGTTTCTTACCCGAATAAAACCTCACGAAATGGAAGACCGTTGCCAAACCTCGTCACCGCCGACGACCACCACCGACAGCCAACCGCCGGCGACCACCACCGGCAGCCAACCGCCGGCGACCACCATCTCCTTCTCCCCGTCGTCTCTCTCTCTCTCGCTGTCCCTTCTCTCTCGCCGTCTATCTCTCTCTCGTGGTCTCTATCTCTCTCAGCGTCTATCTCTCTCTCGTAACCTCTCTCTCTCACGCAACTCTCTCTCTCTCTCTCTTGATGAACGACACACACACACCGCCCTTCCTCTGGTTCTCCTTCTCTTCTCTTCTCTTCTCTTCTCTCGATGCAGTATACGCACACACACACCATTGTTTCTTTCTTTCTGATTTCTCCTCACAAAAACACACAGGGCCTCCCATGGTGGTTTCTTTCTTTCTGCGTCCTCCCTCTCTCTCTCTCGATGTGCAGTAGCCTTCACACCCAAATAACCCTAAATTAAAATAAGGGATTCCTAATCTATTACCAAAAAGCGGCGCATCATTAAGAGAGGGAATTAGTTTCCCCAAGTTATCACATTGTACCCTCCTACTTTAACTAATAAGCAAATACAACCCTTAACTTCCATTTAGATTATCTACTTATTTTGGGATATTACAGTTAGCACTTAGCGAGTAAACGTTTAGTAAATAACCCCTTAATTAAAGATTATGATGTATTTTTAGATGTACATTATAAAAAAATTGTGTTTTGCTTTCAACATAACAATTAAACATAAAACATTTTTTATTGGAACATTCTACTTTGAAAAATCTATCCATTATAGTAATGACTAAAACTTATTACCTTTTAAACCGCTGAACTCCGCCCATTTTTTCTTACTTGGCTTAAATAAAGTGACGTGGATGACACATCTAATGATTACGTTTCATAAATAAATTAAAAAACTTTCACTTTTTCAACTATTTACTCAATTTCCGTCCTGGTTATTTATGTCTCGCTCATATTATGCTTTTCATCGCTCTTTTTTACGATTATTTAAAAAATCACCTTTGTTAAACTGTTGCAAATTAAATATTTAGAGTACTATATTCTTTAAACAAATATGATATATTTTTTCAAGATAAATAATTCATTTATAAATTTTTTAATTAAAAGTTAGTGATATAAAATGTGTTTTACAAATAATTTTCATATTGTTATATTAATAAATAAATTAGAATATTTTTTAATTATTTTAATATATTTGTTAAATAATATATCAAGCGAGTTTAAAAAAACAAATAAGATATATCCTTTTCAAGATAAATATTTTGTTTGTAAAAAAGTAACCATTCTTATTCTCATTGTTCAAAAAATACATTTTTAGCATTTTCATTCAATGTTAGGGAATAAATTGTGATTTACAATACTTCTTAATATTGTTATATTGATTAATAATTTATATGTTTTAATTAATTTAATATATTTAATGTTGTAGGATAAATGTGTCATCGTCTAAAGGATATGACGATAGAGATAAGGATAGAGATAGATTAGAATTGAAATATCTTGTAGTTATCTACTTGTAACTCATCCTTATATAAAGGGCTTATGGTTAATGAGAATACAGTTTTCCCTTCTCTTATATTGTTGTTTCATTTAGTTTTTCCTTTAACATGTTATCAGCACGAAAAACTCCGAAATTATAAACAAATAGCGACCCTCCGAATAGCTCTTGATGATTGTGGCCGCCATGCAAGCGATTGTTCTGTTTCGTAAAAAAAAACTAGTTCCTCCTAGTGCAATCCAAGTAAGTTTTTTTTATATACCTGCGTTGTCTCTATTTATTAAATGTATGCTTTATTAATTGATAAGTGCAACCAAAGAATAGTGACTTATCTTATATAACCAAACTCACATAGTGACTTAAGCATTGATAAGTGGTTTCCTTTGTGGAATGAAGATGAAGCATATAATTGCCCTGCAACAGTTAGTGTTAAGTTTTCTAGTTTTAAATTTTTGGCGCCGCCGTTAGGATTTTAAGAGAGAAGAGAATCCACCCCTGCTTTTGAGAAAAATATGGATTTGTTTTTCTTTAAGGTTCAATCCTTTCTTATTATCACTAGTCATCGTGCCCGCGCGATACAGCGGGACGCAATTCGATTATGAAACCAAATACTCAAATCATCTAACATATTGATAGCTTTCATTTTGATACACAAGATAGAGCAATAGCAATAAGTTCAAATGCAAGGTGAACCTCTAAATAAAAATATAACTAATTTGAATCATGTATTTTAACTGAAGAGAAAACAGACATATCAGAAGTCACAGGAGAGGAAAATTATGCAACTCACTCCAATGAAACAATTTATTAGATGACTGCATGACTCTCTCTCGCGGTCTCTATCTCTCTCAGCGTCTATCTCTCTCTCTCGTAACCTCTCTCTCTCACGCAACTCTCTCTCTCTCTCTCTCTCTTGATGAACGACACACACACACCGCCCTTCCTCTGGTTCTCCTTCTCTTCTCTTCTCTCTCTCGATGCAGTATACACACACACACACCATTGTTTCTTTCTTTCTGATTTCTCCTCACAAAAACACACATGGCCTCCCATGGTGGTTTCTTTCTTTCTGCGTCCTCCCTCTCTCTCTCGATGTGCAGTAGCCTTCACACCCAAATAACCCTAAATTAAAATAAGGGATTCCTAATCTATTACCAAAAAGCGGCGCATCATTAAGAAAGGGAATTAGTTTCCCCAAGTTATCACATTGTACCCTCCTACTTTAACTAATAAGCAAATACAACCCTTAACTTCCATTTAGATTATCTACTTATTTTGGGCTATTACAGTTAGCACTTAGCGAGTAAACGTTTAGTAAATAACCCCTTAATTAAAGATTATGATGTATTTTTAGATGTACATTATAAAAAATTGCGTTTTGCTTTCAACATAACAATTAAACATAAAACATTTTTTATTGGGACATTCTACTTTGAAAAATCTATCCATTATAGTAATGACTAAAACTTATTACCTTTTAAACCGCTGAACTCCACCCATTTTTTCTTACTTGGCTTAAATAAAGTGACGTGGATGACACATCTAATGATTACGTTTCATAAATAAATTAAAAAACTTTCACTTTTTCAACTATTTACTCAATTTCCGTCCTGGTTATTTATGTCTCGCTCATATTATGCTTTTCATCGCTCTTTTTTACGATTATTTAAAAAATCACCTTTGTTAAACTGTTGCAAATTAAATATTTAGAGTACTATATTCTTTAAACAAATATGATATATTTTTTCAAGATAAATAATTCATTTATAAATTTTTTAATTAAAAGTTAGTGATATAAAATGTGTTTTACAAATAATTTTCATATTGTTATATTAATAAATAAATTAGAATTTTTTTTAATTATTTTAATATATTTGTTAAATAATATATCAAGTGAGTTTAAAAAAACAAATAAGATATATCCTTTTCAAGATAAATATTTTGTTTGTAAAAAAGTAACCATTCTTATTCTCATTGTTCAAAAAATACATTTTTAGCATTTTCATTCAATGTTAGGGAATAAATTGTGATTTACAATACTTCTTAATATTGTTATATTGATTAATAATTTATATGTTTTAATTAATTTAATATATTTAATGTTGTAGGATAAATGTGTCATCGTCTAAAGGATATGACGATAGAGATAAGGATAGAGATAGATTAGAATTGAAATATCTTGTAGTTATCTACTTGTAACTCATCCTTATATAAAGGGCTTATGGTTAATGAGAATACAGTTTTCCCTTCTCTTATATTGTTGTTTCATTTAGTTTTTCCTTTAACATGTTATCAGCACGAAAAACTCCGAAATTATAAACAACTAGCGACCCTCCGAATAGCTCTTGATGATTGTGGCCGCCATGCAAGCGATTGTTCTGTTTCGTAAAAAAAAAACTAGTTCCTCCTAGTGCAATCCAAGTAAGTTTTTTTTATATACCTGCGTTGTCTCTATTTATTAAATGTATGCTTTATTAATTGATAAGTGCAACCAAAGAATAGTGACTTATCTTATATAACCAAACTCACATAGTGACTTAAGCATTGATAAGTGGTTTCCTTTGTGGAATGAAGATGAAGCATATAATTGCCCTGCAACAGTTAGTGTTAAGTTTTCTAGTTTTTAATTTTTGGCGCCGCCGTTAGGATTTTAAGAGAGAAGAGAATCCACCCCTGCTTTTGAGAAAAATATGGATTTGTTTTTCTTTAAGGTTCAATCCTTTCTTATTATCACTAGTCATCGTGCCCGCGCGATGCAGCGGGACGCAATTCGATTATGAAACCAAATACTCAAATCATCTAACATATTGATAGCTTTCATTTTGATACACAAGATAGAGCAATAGCAATAAGTTCAAATGCAAGGTGAACCTCTAAATAAAAATATAACTAATTTGAATCATGTATTTTAACTGAAGAGAAAACAGACATATCAGAAGTCACCGGAGAGGAAAATTATGCAACTCACTCCAATGAAACAATTTATTAGATGACTGCATCCAAACTTTGCATTTCAACTTCTTGCTTGAATTAGTTCATCTGCTACGGCAATCAAATTTCTAATATATGTACATTTCAACCTTTCAATACACATAACCGAGAGTAAGTTAATGATCTCAAACTTTATTTGATCGGTTTTTTTGTGATTTTGTACATGGACGGCCATTCTCGTATTCTCGTAAATAGTTAGCGTTCTCGTTTGAACCTTTCTCTCTCTCTCTCTCTCTATATATATATATATATAGGGTACAAATCAAATACAAACCATGTATTTGTTGCACCCCTTACAAACCAATTTGCATATATGCATAATCAGATATGCATATATGCATTATCCCATATGAATGTATGTCCATTATATGTATATTTTTGCACATATGCATATACACATTGTTCATATATGCACACTGGTCCTGCACATATGCACATTGTGGTTTGTAAGGTGCGCAACAAATGTAAGGTTTGCATTTTATGGAGCCTCTCTCTCTCTCTCTATATATATATATATATACTAATTAAAGTGTAAAGTTGATAGTGTTATTTGACCTAGCAATTCCAACTTGTATGTTTTCATTCGAGATGCACATTAAGGTCTATGTTTTCAGTTTCTTAATCCCTTACTATTTCTTGATCACAACAAACATGATTTCAAGATATGAGCATTTATAGTATTCTTATAACATTTTTACTGCTAGTGACCCAACTCAAAAAAAAGGAATGATTTGGATCACATTCATGTAAACCATCTCAAGCTTGTCCTTTGAAATTTGACACCAAGTAATAAAAACTTTTAATTCTGAAGTAACATATCTTTGAAATTCTCTATAGCCTGGAGTGTGCATCAATGAGATGCTTAAACCAGCATTTACTTGTATGGTAGTTTGTCAATGTCAATTAAAAGGAAATAAGAAAAATTAAACAAACAATAAACAAGTTTCAATTTTCACATGTCAGTCGATAACAATCAACAAAAATAGTTGTTCTGAACATGAAATTTGGAATATTAATCACAATCCAATGCAATGAAACTTCAATCGAAGTAATTAGAGAAAGAAAAAAGATGGTTGTAAGCCTGAAGATTTGTAGATAGCTTCAAATCTAAATTGAAGTCAGCATCTTTGTATATACTGTTCAAGTCTTTACTTTCCCTACTCACATCCAAATAGAAATTTGCATCGAGTGTATGCTTCAATCAAACTGTTGCTTGACCAGAAGTCAAAAAAAATCCATAAAACCAACAAATATAAAAGTAGGGATCTCATGAGCATCACATCGCACCCAAGCTAACCTAAATCATCCCACCAAAAGGTTGATTTGTAACGTCCCACATTCTTAAACATGTAATATCATAAAATATGCATTTGGGTTACATAATTAAGCTTGTCTTTACATCATCATCAAACCAAACTAAACAAAAATGACAACGGAAGTCTCTAAATCCACAGCCGAGTTCTATCTATAGTCATCCGTCAAAAACTTGGAGTCACTAAGAGCTCCACATCCTCTTTGCCTTCTCCTAGTTCTTACTAGAAGAACCCACGGTACGCTTACCTGAAAATGGTTTAGTTTTTGAAAAGCGAGGGTTAGACCAAAAGGTCTAAGTGAATTCCCTCCATAAAACATTTATCACAGTATAAAATCATTTCATTGAAAATACATTCACATCTTTCTCATAAACATCATCCAAGGTTCAACACAGGGTTCAGGGATCGCATAAGCTACTCCGATCGGGGCCTAACGGACACCCTCTCGTCTACACCGGAATCCAAGTGGACCCCCTGTTCCTTCATGTAGGAGGAAACGAATTCCAACCTACAAGCTAACCTCCATATGCCCAAGGGATTAGAAATCCCAAGGTACACTGACCCCACTGTGCAACCGACTCCACATAGCATACACATACATTTGAAATCATATTCATGAAAACCTTAAACATCATTTCATTTGCAAATAAACATGCAAAACATAGAAACATGCATAACTTTTATAAATCAGTTCATGCTCGAAAAGGGAACCATATTCAGTAAAACCTAGTACGTCATAAAAAGGTTGAGAGAACTCACCTTTGGTTACGTAGAACGCGCTTCTTAAATATCCTCAAGTTAATCCAAACGAACACCTAAGGACATTAGATTCATATCAGTTCGGACGGTCTGACTCTACTGTACCGCTGACACAGTCCGGACGCTAACACATTCCGGATACCCAAACTGTCCGAATACCCTGAACTGTCCGGACATTAGAACATCCCGGACACACCCTTTACCGGGTACTAACACCCGGAAACCCTTTTTCCCGGAAAGACTTACATCCGGGAACCACCAGGGCAAAACTACCCGGATACCTGTAACCTATCCGGAAACTACCGGACATCAAGAACCTCTATCGTCCGGAAACCATTGCTGTTCGAAAACCAACAATCTAAAAGTGATTAAAACTCGTTTATTTGGTAACAGCTCGATTAGACAAACCTAAGGGTTCATCCACTAGCCAAAACCACTCAATTAAATCCATTTTAAACCACTAAATCGGCATATTAGCATTAAAATCCCAAATTACTCAATAAGGAGATGCTTAGGTAAAAGTCTAACAATTCCTCACGATTTCCTCCCCAAAACATGATCTATTAAGAGTAATGGACCTGAATTAAGCAGAAGAAACATACTAGATGATTACCTTAACAAGCTTCTTGCACAAATTGAGAGTTTCCAATCTTAAGCTCTTTTCTCCTCTTTCTCTTGTCTTAGCCGCCAAACACCAAGAGCACCCCAAATACTGATTTCTAGAATAATGGAGGTTGTCCTAGGGAAATGGGTCCATAAATACCTTTCATAAATTGCAAACCATCCCCTCAACTTAATTTCACTTCTTGCATAAATGCCACTAAACTTCAAATACACAAGAAAACCCGGTTGTTACAACACTCCCCCCTTAAAAGAATTCCGTCCCCGGAATTCCTTATCAGAAGAGGTGCGGGTATCTCACTTTCATCTCCGACTCCAACTCCCAGGTCGCCTCTGGACCCTTGTGGTGTCGCCATTGTACCTTAACCAGCTTAGTCTCCTTGTTCCGTGACTTTCTTACCTTACCATCCGTGATTGCTTCGGGTTCCTCTACAAAACTCAATTTCTCATCCACCTTTATCTCATTCAATGGCACCGCTTTGGTTACGTCGGCTAGACATTTCCTCAAGTTGGACACATGGAACGCATTGTGGATGCTGCGCAATTCTTCCGGTAGGTCCAACCTATACGCCACTTCTTCAATACGTTCCGTAATCTCGAATGGCCCGATGTAACGTGGACTTAGCTTCCCACGTTTTCCAAATCGTACCACTCCCTTCCAAGGAGACACCTTTAACAAAACATGGTCTCCGACTTGGAATTCTATGTCTTTCCGTCTCATATCCGCATAACTCTTCTGTCGGTCGCGAGCGACCTTCAGTCTTTCACGCACTTGAACTATCTTTTCCGAAGTTAGTTGCACTAACTCTGGCCCGACTAACTGTCTTTCTCCGACCTCGTTCCAACACAAAGGCGTCCGACATGTCCGACCATAGAGTGCCTCAAACGGCGCTGCCTTGATGCTCGAGTGATAGCTATTATTGTAAGCGAACTCGATCAACGGTAGGTGCTTCTCCCAAGAGCCTTAGAAATCTAAAGCACATGCTCTCAACATATCCTCCAACGTTTGGATCGTCCGATCACTCTGACCGCCGGTCTGAGGATGATAAGCGGTACTCATCTTGATCTGCGATCCCATTTCTCTTTGGAAACTCCTCCAAAACGTGGAGGTAAACCTGCTATCCTGGTCAGATATAATCGACGAAGGCACACCGTGACGGGTTACGATCTCGTCGATGTACAACTTTGCTAACTGCTCCAACGAGTAAGACTCTCGTATAGGTAAGAAGTGTGCCGACTTCGTGAGTCGATCCACGATTACCCAAATGGCGTCATAACCCTTCGGAGTTCTAGGTAAATGGGTCACGAAATCCATCGTGATCTGGTCCCACTTCCACATTGGTATCTCTAATGACTGAAGCTTCCCATACGGTCTTTGATGCTCGATCTTTACACGCGAAGACGTCATACAGGTCTCTACGAGATGAGCTATATCTTTCTTCATCCCAGGCCACCAATAATCTCGACGTAGATCTCCATACATCTTGTTAGTCCTAGGGTGAATCGTGTACTTAGATTTGTGGGCTTCCTCTAAAATCATCTTCCTGAGCTCCCCGAGTTTTGGGACCCAGATTCTCCCCATAAGACACTTCACCCCTCGACTATCTTCCACTGGTGAGGACATTTGTCCCACCATTCTTTTCTTTTTGAGATTTTCCACTTCGAGCGCCTCCTCTTGACATTTCTTTAACTCGTCAATCAAATTGAACGTTACCTCGGCCCTCATGGCCACGATACTTGGGGTTTCACTTCGTTCCTTACGGCTCAAAGCGTCCGCCACTACGTTTTCCTTACCCGGATGATATTCGATCTTACAGTCGTAGTCGGTCAATAGCTCAATCCATCTTCTTTGGCGCATATTCAACTCTTTTTGGCCGAAGAGATGACATAAGCTCTTGTGGTCCGTAAAGATCTGGCACTTCGTCCCGTAAAGGTAATGTTGCCAAATCTTCAGAGCGAAAACCACTGCCGCCAATTCTAAATCGTGAGTGGGGTATCGAACTTCGTGATCCTTTAATTGCCGTGAGGCATACGCGATCACCTTTCCTCGTTGCATGAGTATGCAACCCAAGCCGAGCTTTGATGCGTCACTAAAAACCACGAAATCATCAGAACCGTCCGGTAACGACAACACCGGAGCGCTGCTCAGCATATCTTTCAGTCTTTGAAAAGCTTCCTCTTGTTTCTCTGACCAGACGAACTTGACATTCTTCTTGGTTAAAGACGTTAGTGGCGTGGCGATACGCGAAAAGTCCTTTATGAACTTTCGGTAGTAACCTGCCAGTCCGAGGAAACTCCGCGCTTCTGACGGGTTCTTAGGCTGCTCCCAGTCTCGGATGGCTTCGATCTTAGACGGGTCTACCATGATTCCTTTTTCAGACACCACGTGTCCGAGAAACTGCACCTCTCTTAGCCAAAACTCACACTTAGAAAACTTCGCATACAGCTTCTCTTGCTTTAGCAGTTCGAGAATTGTTCGAAGGTGGCTTTCGTGTTCCTCTTCCGACCTTGAAAATATCAGGATATCATCTATGAACACTATCACGAACTTGTCTAGATAAGGTTGGCACACCCTATTCATTAGGTCCATGAATGCTGCCGAGGCGTTGGTTAGCCCGAACGGCATCACCAAGAATTCGTAGTGTCCGTATCTGGTTCTGAAAGCAGTCTTCGGCACATCCTCCTCCCTTACCTTGAGTTGGTGATAACCTGACCTCAAGTTTATCTTGGAGAAGTAATTGGCTCCTTGAAACTGATTGAACATGTCGTCAATCCTCGGTATCGGGTACTTGTTCTTGATCGTGACCTTGTTGAGCTCACGGTAGTCTATGCACATTCGCATAGTACCGTCCTTCTTCTTCACGAAGAGCACAGGTGCTCCCCATGGAGACGTGCTTGGTCTAACGAACCCTTTGTCTAACAACTCCTGCAACTGAGTCATCATTTCCTTCATTTCATACGGCGCCAACCTATAAGGTGTGCGGGCAATTGGTGCAGCTCCAGGCATCAAATCAATTCTGAACTCGATCTGACGATCCGGAGGTAGACTTGTCAAGTCATCCGGAAATACTTCCGGGTACCAAGGTTCTAAATGACGTGAGGCGTGGCGTGGCGGCGAGGTCAAGCCTCAAGCCTTACGAGTTACGGCGAGGCCATGGCGTTTTCCAAGGCGTGACTTAAGGCGGCAAATTTATATATAATATTATGTATATAAACGTGTATGTGTGTTTTTATGTCAGTGTCTTGAACAATAATGATTAATTTATTACCAATTTAACTTCATATAAAGTGATAAACAAAAGAATTTCTAAATTCTAATATATGGTAATGGACACATTCTAAACGAATTTCGAAGTGCATATAATCGAAAAATCGAAAGTACAGATTTGTAACGTCATAACGCGCCATTGCGGGCCATGGCGTGCCACAGCGCGCCATAACGAGTTTGACACCTTGTATCCATGCCAAGGGGGTTAACGTGGCGGCAAGGCCAAGCCTTGGTGCCATGGCGCGCCATGGCGCGCCTAAGGCGAGTTTTTTAGAACATTGCCGGGTACTCATTTACTACTCGCACATCACCTACCCCACGCTTCTCTTTCTTGGCATCTAACACGTACGCCAAAAATCCAAGACACCCCTTCTTTAGGCACTTAGTAGCCCTGATCATAGAGATAAGGCTATTCTTTCTATCACGGCGGTTCCCATAAATCACGATGGGATCCCCGTCAGGCGACTGAATCCTGATCAGCTTTTTGTTGCACACGATATTCGCATCATTCGCAGCTAACCAGTCCATACCCAACACTACATCAAACTCCCCCATTGCCATGGGGTACAGTTTCATAGACACCAACCTCCATTATATATCTATGACACAATCCTCTACCACCTCCTTAACGTACACCCGACTATCATTGGCAGTTTCCACCTCTAGTGCTCTCTCCAAACGTCTAGGCCTCACCCCCAAACATTTCATAAAAACATGTGATACAAAAGAGCGATTTGCTCCCGAATCAAATAACACTTTGGCACACAGAGAGTTCACTAGAAATGTACCTGTCACAACATCAGGAACTTCCTCCGCCTCTTCCGCAGTCATGCGGAACGCACGTCCCTTCGGACGCACCGGTTCTGCTCCCTTGTCATTTCCTTTCCCACCCTGACGTTCACCATACGGGACTGATCCCCCTTTCTTCAATTGTGGGCAATCATTACGCATGTGGCCAGTAGCCCCACATTCGTAACAAGATTTTCCCCCACTGCGACAATCCTTTGACATGTGACCGGGCAAGCCACACCGGTAGCATGAGTTTGAACCTGCCATGCACTCTCCCCGATTCACCCTGTTACATTTCGTACATGGTTTTCCAACGGTATCCTTTCTAACACGGTTGTCTGGTCGAAACACTTTCCCTTTTCTGAAGTCATTACCCGGTCCATCCCATTTGCGTTTATCAACACTCTTCTCAGAGGTTTGGCGATTCTTCTCCTTCTCAATCAGCTCGGCCGTGTTGATGGCCGCCTGGAAGGTAGTGGGGTTTCTTGTCAAAACCAGCTCTCGTACGCTACTTTTCAACCCATGGATGAAACGTTCCACTCGTCGCTCCTCTATTGGCACATACAAGTCAGCGAAACGAGACTTCTCGATAAACCTTGAAGTATATTCCCGTACCGTCATTTCACCCTGTTCCAAACCCAGAAACTCTTCTTCCAACCTTTTCACTGCCGCGAGCGGACAAAACTGAGCTTTAAACCGGTCTACAAACGTTTCCCACATCATCCCTTTTGCCACTGCCGAACCCTTTCCCCCAGTTTCGGCATCCCACCAGTAAACTGCATCAGATTTCAACATGGATAGGGCAAACATCACCCTATCCCCGTCGCCACACTTGCACGTATCAAACACTAGTTCCATTTCCTTCACCCATTTCATTGCCACATCGGGTCACACTCGCCCTTGAAAGTAGGGGGCTTGCATGAGGTAAAGGACTTGTAACTACACCCCTTAGCTGCTGACTCATTCACCACCAACGAAATTGCTTTCGAGTGATTCTCGGTACCAGTCTCTAGGGGGCTTGACAACTCCACACTTTCCTTGTTCTCGCTTGCCTCTTTGCTTCCCGAGGCTGATTCATTCTGCTTAGTGAGGAGAGCCTGCAAAGTCTCTTGAATCTTACCTAATTCGGCAACTAGGTTCTCTCGAGTGACGAATGCGGATCCACGGCCTCGACCTCGTCTCCTGGGCTGAGTTACCCTTCTTGCAGAAGCTGAACTCTCCTGAAGAGAATCTTCTTGATGAACGGGGACTTCCACACTCCTCGTTCTTCTAGTTGCACGAGTCGTTCTCAGGTTCGGGTTTCCCCCATCCCCGGCCACTTGGGTGGTGGCCCGGCGGGGTGTTCTTCCTCGACCCCTACCTCTTCCCCTTCCACGGGTAACAGTTGCCCTCGCCGGTTCCATCGGTCCATTCTCTAGTACCTCTTCATCTTGATTCCTTGGCACAGTAGGTGCCGACCTACTCCTCAAAGTTCTCCCAGCCATTTCGCTAATGCTGAAAGAAAACAATAATTAACCCTTGCTAAACATGACACAACAAATTTGCTATAAAAGGTAATTTAAGCACGCACATGTACCTGTAAGTTCGTAATTACACTAGCCAGGTGTAATCCCAAACTTACCTTACACGTTTGTCCTTGGTACCTTATTTCCTAGCGCATATATAGTGATCGTTCCTAGAGGCAATCCTATGTCTCGGCTGTGTCCCTCATCTTACAGTTTAAGTTTAGGCCCTACTGGTCACCTAAATCCCTTAAACTAAGGCTCTGATACCATTTGTAACGTCCCACGTTCTTAAACATGCAATATCATAAAATAAGCATTCGAGTTACATAATTAAGCTTGTCTTTACATCATCATCAAACCAAACTAAACAAAAATGACAGCGGAAGTCTCTAAATCCACAGCCGAGTTCTATCTATAGTCACCCGTCAAAAACTTGGAGTCACTAAGAGCTCCACATCCTCCTTGCCTTCTCCTAGTTCTTACTAGAAGAACCCACGGTACGCTTACCTGAAAATGATTTAGTTTTTTAAAAGCGAGGGTTAGACCAAAATGTCTAGTGAATTCCCTCCATAAAACATTTATCACAGTATAAAATCATTTCATTGAAAATACATTCACATCTTTCTCATAAACATCATCCAAGGTTCAACACAGGGTTCAGGGATCGCATAAGCTACTCCGATCGGGGCCTAACGGACACCCTCTCGTCTACATCGGAATCCAAGTGGACCCCCTGTTCCTTCATGTAGGAGGAAATGAATTCCAACCTACAAGCTAACCTCCATATGCCCAAGGGATTAGAAATCCCAAGGTACCCTGACCCCACTGTGCAACCGACTCCACATAGCGTACACATACATTTGAAATCATATTCATGAAAACCTTAAACATCATTTCATTTGCAAATAAATATGCAAAACATGGAAACATGCATAACTTTTATAAATCAGTTCATGCTGGAAAAGGGAACCATATTCAGTAAAACCTAGTACGTCATAAAAAGGTTGAGAGAACTCACATTTGGTTACGTATAACGCGCTTCTTAAATATCCTCAAGTTAACCCAAACGAACACCTAAGGTCATTAATTCATATCAGTTCGGACGGTCTGACTCTACTGTACCGCTGACACAGTCCGGACGCTAACACATTCCGGATACCCAAACTATCCGGATACCCCGAACTGTTCGGACATTAGAACATCCCGAACACACCCTTTACCGGGTACTAACACCCGGAAACCCTTTTTCCCGGAAAGACTTACATCCGGGAACCACCAGGGCAAAACTACCCGGATACCTGTAACCTATCCGGAAACTACCGGACATCAAGAACCTCTATCGTCCGGAAACCACTGCTGTTCGAAAACCAACAATCTAAAAGTGATTAAAACTCGTTTATTTGGTAACAGCTCGATTAGACAAACCTAAGGGTTCATCCACTAGCCAAAACCACTCAATTAAATCCATTTTAAACCACTAAATCGGCATATTAGCATTAAAATCCCAAATTACTCAATAAGGAGATGCTTAGGTAAAAGTCTAACAATTCCTCACGATTTCCTCCCCAAAACATGATCTTTTAAGAGTAATGGACCTGAATTAAGCAGAAGAAACATACTAGATGATTACCTTAACAAGCTTCTTGCACAAATTGAGAGTTTCCAATCTTAAGCTCTTTTCTCCTCTTTCTCTTGTCTTAGCCGCCAAACACCAAGAGCACCCCAAATACTGATTTCTAGAATAATGGAGGCTGCCCTAGGGAAATGGGACCATAAATACCTTTCATAAATTGAAAACCAGCCCCTCAACTTAACTTTCACTTCTTGCATAAATGCCACTAAACTTCAAATACACAAGAAAACCCGGTTGTTACATGATTGCATCAAACACAATAATGTGAACGGAATTTTCCTTCCCTCAAACTATATACTTTTCTTCAGTCATGAATCTTGGAGATTACCTGCCTAGATGGTAAAAAGAAGCAAAATGACTAAACTACCCCAAATCCCCAATCATTGATCAACCTTCTATTTCAGATCATTCTTTTCAAATAGCAATTACCAACGGATCGTTGATTCCCTGTACTTGTTGTTTCATCACATATGGCTCATAGTTTCATGATACAACTTCGCTGTACATGAAGTCAAAGCTCTGTAGAAATTATTGTCCAATATCCAAATTCCTTGTTTATATCCAAATACTAATTGTGTTCAAATTTGACCTAACTGCAACCATAGTTAGTTCCTAGCACTTACACTTACAATAACAACAGAAGTTGTGTATAATCATAAAAAGCCAAACAAGCAATCAGCTTCTGCACAACCAGAAGACCCATTCCAAAATCAAATCCAAAAACAGCAGCCCCATTTGTGAGATGCAAACAATTCGAAGATGAACGCCAAATTATAAGAATAATTGTAAATTGAATCCAGCTGGGACTAAACATAACCTGATAAGAAACCAATCCCAGTAACCAATACATCCAATCAACAGACCATAAAAAGATTTTTGCAATGTGGCCATCTTTTTTGGAAAAAAAGGGTTGCAAAGAGATAGATAAAAAACAGTAGCCAAAGAGATTTAACAGGTGAATATCAAACCTATTCCAGTAGCTGAACCAAGAAAGAACCCAATACAGCTTCTCCCATTGCATAGAATGAGACCAACTTGGGCTGAGACAGTTTCTAAACACATCAGAAACAGAAACCAAGTGCATTAAAAGTTGATCTCTAAATAAATTAACTCATAACAGAAGCTTAGCCATTTTTAATACAAACAACTTTATAAATCCATCTGTATATCCAAATCTTATATATATCAGAAGCAGTAGCTAAGTAGGGATAGACGTCCAAAAAATAATTCCAAATAGGCCAGCGACAGAAAGATTAGTCCCAAACCATTTGAACAACACAACAGCCTCAAACTAGAACAGTGAAGGCCTATAAAATAGCAAATCCCACCTTTTAACTCCTAATAATTCCACAAGGAAAGAACCATAAACTGATCAGAAATAGCAAATTGAGCGATGGCCATTGCATTGAGGGAACCTTTAGAACTGAAACAGCATAACCTTTTGCAGATTATGACAGTATGGTTTTACCTTTGCTAAAAACTGATTTGGTTACTTTTGATGGAGCGTGCAATGATCCATTAAAATATGATCTGCAAAATGAAGATGGGTTTCAGTCTATTCATAAAAGACTGACGCACTAAAAAGAAAAAGAAAGATTATAGAGAACTCTTAAGGATCTTGTTAAACATAAAGATTATAGAGAACTCGAATGAAAGCAAGCACTCACGTCTAATAAAGTTTCAAGGGCATCGGTGCACGACCACTGGACCATGATAGTCGTCTCTCTACTTCCTCAACTGTCACAAAACCTTGAGCCCAAAAAGCACCAAGTCATATAAATCAAACTCATACATAGATACGAATACCAAAATACTAAAATGATCTATGATCTAATAAATACATAGTCAAAAACATTTTAAAGAACTTGGTTTGATGATGCAAAGAAGTTGGGATATAGATGCCATTCGGAAGGAATAAAGAAAGCTAACCTGAGACAGCTCTAGAATTTCATTGTGATCTTTTTTCAATTCGGTTGGGACAGAGCAAACAAGCTTTCTTTTCCCAACAGTAATCACTTCAAAACCACTCCCTAACACCTTCAATTTACCAATTGCACGCAAGCAATCATCTTCAGACACTACCTCACGAGCACCCTTTCCTCTCTGACTTAGAAGCTTGCAGAGTTCTTCCAAGTTGATCAAACCCCCGTTATGGGGTCTAGTAGCCAAGCAGACATCAACAATTTGCACCCCTGACAACCCATATAACTTTATTTGTTTCTATTATGACAAGTTTAGAACCCTAAGCTACAGATTAGACATCCATCTTCATATTATAGTTATATGCATACACAGAAGCAGCAATAAAAAAATGTAGAATGCTATGGTTTCATCTTAAAGAAGAGGAGCAGAAGCACCTACCAAGTTCATAATAGAAATCACCGATTCCTAGGAGCTCAGCCCAGAAACCTTTGTTTGACGCCAGCGGGTCTACTCCTACTTTCGCACACATCTCGTGAAACTGTGATCTGAAAGCAGGGTTCTTGCGAATATCGTTCTGCACTTAGTATAAGAGTCTGAGCAGTGAGAAATTTGCTTTATAATTATCATTACAATTGCGGTTAAGTTTTCATTCCATTATGAAGCACCTGCCTGCCATTAATATCATACAGTTACACAAAATTGACAATCAGAAATTCATTAGTAATGCCTTCAAGATCAATTCATTGCAGCTCAATCATGAAGAAAAGCTCAAATACATACCAATAAAGTTGAATGACCGAAGAATAAGGCTGACCTAAAATTTGATTCACCAAACCAAGTAATGGAATTTCACAAACGTTAAAGAAAATAAATAAATCAGAAAACGTAGGGAAAAATGAGATAAACCTTATGTTTGCGAGCAAAATCTTCTAATTGAGAACGAAACATAGACAGTTGCTCCTTAAACAACTACAAAATTACATACAAGAGAAACTTTCACAAAATATCATTAATCTTATTCGCTTGCAGGATTCAACAAACATCCTGAAAATTGATCATATCGTACAGAAAATTGTTGGTTAATGTTGGACATGGCATTCAACAAATTTAAATATGTCAGTAAAAACCAAATTGCATTCTTGGACATATATGGGAAGGTTAGAGTGTTGAATTAGGCGTACCATGCTATCTTCTTGGGCAGCTCTAATGAAGATCCTGCAAACCCAATGTTTGAAAATTAGAGTGAATATATTGTTTCAGTAAAGACCCCGAGTGATCGTGCCTCAAATTCATCAACACTTGTTCAAAAACCACCGGCTGTTTGAATTGTTGTTCTTGATGTTGCAATCTAATTAAACAAGAAAAACTTAATTAGATTGTAAATCTTTCATGAGATTAACAGAATTCAAGTTTCTAATTGTTCGAATTGAAATTGTCGGTTTAGATATATACCTGATCCATTAATTCATTGCTTCTGAACTTTTCATTAATCTTATTCGCTTGCAGGATTCAACAAACATCCTGAAAAATTGATCATACAATACAGAAAATTGTTGGTTAATTTCTTCATGAAAACGAAAATATGAGATGAATTAATTTATTAATTAGAAAGTACATGCAGACTTACTTCCATGGAACATCACCAACTAACATCCAATCACCTTCTTTATCTTCATATGTTGGAACGTATTCCACACCGTTCACAGGATCCATTAGCTTCCTCTCGTTTAATACATTTTCTGTAACAATTACTCAATACATTAACTAATTGTTCATCAATTATCGATCGATGATGAAATAACCCGATTAATTGATTAACAATGAAGTAAACATCAGTTTTGCAATGAAGGGAAAAGATCGACTTACAGTTATATTTGGTATGTCTTTCTTCACCAGATGTATGACTCGTTTTATAAAGAACTTCCTAAGTTGATTCACCAGATGTACGCTCTGCACTCTGGCTGCAAAAAGGTTGAAAGTTCAAAACCCATTGAAACCAAAATCGAGTTTGAAACCAAAATCGATTTCAAAACCAAAATCAATCGATTTTGAAACCAAAATCGATTTCAAAACCAGATATTGAAACCAGATTTTGAAATCAAAAACGACTTTGAAACCACGATTTATAAGCTTTTGTCCAAAATTGATCAGAAAGAAACCAAAACGGATGAAAAGTGTGCAACCCAAACCAGAAACATTAGAAACCCTACCTGAGAAGAAACCCATACATGTTGAATCGATTTGAACCTGAGAATTAAGAAATCAAAATGAGTGTGTAGAAATCGCAGGTGGAGAAGAAGTAGAAATCGCAGATTAGGTTTTGGTTTTTCTTGAGAAATCGTGTGTTCTCTGGGGTAAAATAAAATCTGGGGAGGAAAGAACTGTCGAACCAGAGAGAGGGAGGATAGAAAATGAGAGATATTAGGGCAGTGTGTGAATCGTGGAGAAGGAGACTGAATAACCGCTGACTGAAAAAAAACCCGACACTATTCTTTTTATAAGGTAGTATAGATTTTTTTTATGTATTTGGTAAATATTTATATTTAGATATATTAAGTTATTGTATATTAATTTAAGTTTTGTTCAATACCATTTAATCTTATCTGGGATAGAATTGATAGCCATAGCCCATTATAGTTTTGAACGTTGATCGTTTAAGTATTGTTTTGTTACTCGGAATTAATTTACTTGTATTTATATTCACATGTTTATCTTCATCATGAGTTCCTACTTATAAATTCAATCTTATAAATAATATTTGAATGTTACACTTCCAACCCTCCTATATTTAATCTTTTACCAAAATATACATAAATACTAAAAGTTTGAATTTGACATTATGTCAAAACTCAAAACTAATATTGATTTGTCTAATGACAAAATCTCTTAAAATATTATTAAAGTATTGAAACATTGAAGTTGGCTTCATAAGCCAAACTCATATTCATTTTGGTCTCATGCCAAAAGCTCTATAATTAACAATGTTATTGTAACAACTCATACTAAAATAAAACATAACATTCAATAAATATTAAAATATCCCAAAATCTGTCTCAAATCTCAAACATCTTTATCAAAATCTAGGTTGGCGGAAACAACCTATACACAACTGAGAATAAAACTAAATTATAATGTAAGAGTGTGGCACTGTCTCTAGTAGTCTTCGTACTCTACGCCTGCTCTTTTCCCTTAACAGTGCTTCCTACTACCTGTTTACTTGAAAATGTTTAGTTGGAAAATGCGATGGTTAGACTATGAGGTCTAGTGAGTCCCCTCAATTTACAGTTCTCAAACATTTAAAACAGTTTATAACTATTAAAGCAACTTCACATAAAACTTTCAAGGAAAATTTCGCTCTCGTAAATGGCACCCTGAAGTCACTCGAGAGTGACAACGAGTCAGTCTCACGCTGCCTTATTGGGTCACTCCTCCCATGGCATAAACGAAACATCCCCCCGACATGAGCACTGGCGGGCCTACCCCCCTACTTAGCCAATTTACGTCTATCACAATGTATGCATACATCTCATAAAAACTTTCAACAAGTAAAAATCATGCAAATAACATGGAATTTCTACTCTTTTACTTACTTCTGAAAACATGTTCAAAAACACGTATTTTAGTTAGAAAAACTCACCTGGCGCTTTAACAATTTCTTCTCACGAAAACTTCAGATGTTAAGGTGAACACCTATGATATTACAAGAATAAGAATAGTGAGCCATGAGTTAACCTTAGCCCACCCTGAACAGTTTTCTACTGGGTCTAAATTTCGGATCCGGCCCACTCCGGGACTTAACACGGATTCCGGATCCTATATGGATTTCCGGATCCATTACCGGCCCAACCTCAATTCCGGATCCCATTGTGGATTTCGGTTTCTCTTCGGCCCAACCTACTTTTCCGGATCCCTTATGTGGATTCCGGATTCACTTCGGCCCAACAACATTTCCGGATCCCTTAACTGGATTCCGGATTCTCTAGCGGCCCAACTACACTCCGGGTCCTAACTTCCGGGACCAATCCATTCCGGATCCCATGGTCCAAATCAAATTCCGGAACCCTTGTGGTTTCTAGATCCAAACACACTCCGGACTATATTCCGAAACTGGCTATTCCGGACTACAATACTGGTTCCTAATTCCCGGACTCAAAATTACGAAGACATGACTTTCGGGGTTAGTTTCGATCGACCAAAACCAGAAATAAACATCTCCTAGATGGAGCAACTCAAGGTAAACCTTTAAGAAATGATACTTTTACATGGAATTACACATTTCATCAATACAGTGCAAGAGAGCAACCATTCATTCCATTTATAACCAGAAACCCCAATTTTTTTTTCCATAAATCATAACCATTCCAAACTCAAAATGATAGGAGATGAGAATAAACGAGTTCAAATCATTACCTTGTATTGATTTCTTGAAAATCTCTCTTCCTTCTTCCCAAAACCGATTGAAATTAGCTTCTTCTTACTCTGCTCTAATACTCCAGCCACACAAAACAAGAGAAATGAATGCACCTAGGGTTTTGTGCAAAACCTTGAGGGTTTTATACCTTCCAGCAATTTACACTAAGATCCCTCTAAACTTTAGACTTTACATTTCTTCCACCCATCTTTTATTTCTTTAGTAAAAGTGAAAATAAAACTTGGTTATTACAGTTATCTCCAAATTAAATAAATCGCAATATATCGATTGGATTTTGTCAAACGGATGTAAATAACCCTAAGGTTTGTAGGGACTTAAGAAATCAATATGATTCCCCTACTACCTGGAAATCCAATAGATTGGGTGGTTTCTATTCCCCTACTACCTGTAAATCCAATAGATTGAGTGGTTTCTATTCGCAAATTGAAATAATGATAAAGTATTATCAACAAAATGTAAGAATACAAAAATCCATTATTATTATGATAAATGAAAATTTTCATGCATAACATAATAATGATAAACCATAATTCACTATTTTAGAAAATAACATATTCCCCATTTTCTACGACATCTTTGAATCAGAAGGATTTGATTACGATAAGATAGGTTCGAAAAACACAAGAAAATATGCAAAAATCATCGAACCCTTTTGACCCTAAAGAAAAAAAACACTAGATGTTCAGATACAAGTAAATACTTTAATTTTTTTAGACGATACATCAATCACAACCTTCAGGGAGAATAACTAGAAACCCCCAAGAACCGTGGGTAGTCCCAAAAAGGAAATTTGAGAATATTAAGTACCATATATTTCTCAAACTAATCATACATTGGAATGAAACCTACTTACTTGATTACAAGAAGGTAACTGATTTTGACAAAGAAATGTCATGTCTCAAAATGCATCTCAATCTTTGTGGTAAGGAACTCACAAAAGATTATGAGAATCATAACATCTTTTCATCTTTCCTAATCACCAATCATAATAATGAAATAGTATAAGTTGCAATATAATCTTTAACAAACTCATTAACTTAATGCAAGTGGCTAAGAGTTGTAACAATGTTTTTTTAACAACGCTAGACATACCCAGATAAAGAAAATTCTTGAGGTTAATAAGGCAAGCAAAGAACTCTAAAGGATATTGAGTTAAACATATTGATCCGCACACATATGTCAATTATGTACCTTGTGGACAAGGTTGTGGAAAGGGTCAAATTAATGGCAAGAGTTGGGAACAAACTCCTAATAGAAAATGGAACAAGTAGAAAAATGAATTATGTCATATCTAAGATTGGTTGAGTATAAGTTTATTAGAAAATACTTTAACTGTCATTAAATTCATTTGTGTATATATACACCTGAGTTTATAACAATTATAGATGTAAATAAACACAAAAAAAACAACTACAAAACATTCAATATTCTCCGTTCCGTGTAAGAATGCATCGAGGAGAACTTTTTTAGGACCTCTAATCCTAAGATATAGACTAATATCCCCCCCCCCTCACCATAATACGTAGACGATGGACTGTCGTTTTCTTGTTAATACAAGATTAATAGTTACTAAACACCATATTAATAGAAACGTTGTTAAGATATTCATATCAATTGAAAATCATTTTATAAGAATGGAAATGAGTATATCAAGTCTAATGATATGGAAGTAACATACATTAGAGAAACTAATGTGTCAAATTAATTGATTATCTAGGTCATTAAATCATATTATGTCACCAAAAAAGAACTTTGGGACAATGACACATATATGCTTTGACATGACCACGTGGGACACCATGGTCATGGCATAATGATCTGTGTAATGAAAAACACACATAGACACATTCTCTTTCCATTGAAAAACATAATGAGGTGATTAACCAAATTGCAACTATTGACTTCTGCAGTACAAGAAGCAACACCACCATTGTAATATGTTGTCTCGAATACCTAGAAATTATGTATACCCTGATTCTTAACCAATACAGGAATGAGACCATCCTACAGCTAAAGAAATAATACCAAAATATTTCATTCTTACAACGAATACAAGGTGATATTTATGGACATAAACATCCAGAATGCATGCCATTAAAGTACTTTATGGTTCTGGTTTTGACACGATGAACACGTGTAATATTATTGTGCACATGAAATGTTGCACTCCTACCACTAGTTATACGTTTAAGGACTCACCACCCTAATTTTATTATCAAGTCTGCATGACTTAGAATGATGGAGAATTGACATCATAAGGATTTGATGATTATTGCATATGTATAGAGATTAATGTAGAGTTTCATATACCCCATGTGTATATATAAAATGGTCTCGTAGAATGATAAAAGTTGTCATCAAAAGAATATAGATGGTAGCTAGGGCATTGGTTATGCGCACCAATTTATCCACATCTGCATGGGGTTATGTAATATTACATGCAACTTTACTTATTCGTGTTTAGACCCACAACCAACCAACCAATATTGTGCGTACCAGTTGGTAACTGGATATAAGCCTGATATTTTACATTTACGTATGTTTGGTTGTGTTGTATATGTGCCAATTACGCCCCCACAGCGTACCAAAATGGGTCTTAAAGACGATTCATCAAATATTGGATATGAATCCCCAACAATTATCCGCTAATTAGAACCCTTGACGAGTGATCCTTTTACCGCTAGATTTGCGGTTGTCACTTTGATGAGACAACCTTCCTGTCGTTAGGGGGAGATATGAAAAAGAATTTTCCATGGGAACGACAGGAAGTGTCATTGAATATTTCAATTGTGTCTCATTTTGATCCCCAAGAACTTCACAACGTAAAGTTGAAGTCAAACGAGTCAGACTCGATACCTGATATGTTTAATATTATCTAGAGTGACAAGATCACATATATGAGCTGCAAATATACTCGCAAGGTCAAAAGTCCCCAAACAAAGGCACAACGTCGCTGGAAGTACGTTGCAATCACACATGGTGGAGGTGTGGTTGAGGTCGTAGCTCCCAAAAGGAAATGGGGGAAGCTACTTGGTTCGATAGATACTCATCTAAAGGAAGAGAAGAGTAAGGCAAAACTATATATCATCAATACATGATATTATCTCTGATTAAATCTATGTCTATGAATCATTACTGGAGGACGCTCCGAAGTTAATACTGATTCCAGAGATCAAAGAAATCTCAAATGAATATGATTCGATGGACAGATCATACATACTCAATGATGATATATTTGCATATACCGTTGCTTATGAGATAACAGAGCACGATGTCATCGAACCATGCTCAATTGAAGAATGTCAACAAAGAGCAAATTGGCCTAAATGAAAAGAAGCAATCCAGGATAATTATTTGACAAATGAACAGGTATTTGGTTCGGTAGTGCTAACCGACCAAGTGTAAAGCCTGTAGGACATAGATAAATCATTTGACAGGGAAGCGTACTGAGAATAATTAAGTCATAATATATAAGGCTCTTCTTTGGCGCAAGGTTTCTTACAACGCGCTGGATTGACCACAATAAGACTTACTCTCTCGTGATGGACAACGTTATGCTAATTAAATTAGCCAAGTAGTTTCCGAAGGACTGGAAATTGCAGCTCAACGATGTAGTTACTACATATCTCTATGGGGATCTAAATTCAGAGATATATAAAAGTGCTTGATTGCATTATACAAATATCAAGTAACTCTAAACCATGAAATGCGTTTACAATAAAATTGAAACACTCATTTTTTAGATTAAAGCAATCTATGCGGATGTGGTATACCCGCCTGAGTGAATACTTGATTGGGAAACGATATATAAGAACGATGAACTGTGCCCTTGCGTATTTGTTTAGAAAAAAAAGGTTCCAGATTTTCATAGTAGCTCTATATGTCGATGTTATGAACATAATAGACACTCGTGATGAAATAAGAGAAAACACAAGCTATTTGGAATCTGATTTTGAGATAAAAGATATTGGGAAAACTTGGTTTTGTCTAGATACTTGAGATACGACACCGAGTCTGTGGAATATTGATCCACTGATCCGCATATGTCTAGAATATGATCAGGCGACCTAATATGGACAAAGTGCATCCGATTAGCACTCCCAATCGGTCAAACTGTTGGATAAAAGGAAAGATCCATTTCGTCTAAACTCTAAAGGATGAGGACGAAGAGGTGTTGGGAGCTGGAATTCCATACCTAAATACAATAGGCGCATTATTGTACTCAACATAGTACACTTGACCGTATATTGTACTTCTCAATGAACTTGTCAGCTAGATTTAGCTCACCGCCAACGCGGCGTCATTGGAATGATTTCAAATTAATCTTTTAGCACCATTGACGTGGGCTTATAAATTCCCTACGGAGAAAAATTGATTGATAATGAAACTTCAATACCTACTTAGATTGTGAGCAGCAAAAGTACTGGCTCTTATAAAAAAACACTAAACAATGCCTTGGTATATATTTGCTGATATTAGGTATATGTTTGACTCATATAAAGGTTGTTCCCAAATTGGATAAGGAATTATCATATGGAACACGCCGATTGCGTGGAAGTAAACTAAGCAAACCCTTAATAGCTATCTTCTAAAATTATCAACAATATTACTCTCCATGTGACTATTCAAGAGTGTATATGGTTAAGGACTATCATTCCACATATAAAGGAAGCTAGTAATTTTGAGTTTAACCACTATACAACTTGCATGTATGAAAATAATGCATCATGTATCGAATAAATGAAAGTAAGATATATCAAAGGTTATAACACAAAGCATATTTTGCTTAAGTTTCTATACAATCAGCAATAACAAACTCTCCTCTAGATTCAAGTGAATCAAGTAAGGTGTCACGAGAATATGACATATTTTCTTCCGTAATCATTACCTAGAACCGTATTTTGGAAACATGTAGAAAGTATTAAAATGTAAATGTATTCCAAACTCCCATGATTAATGTATGAATCAGGGGGAGTAGTAGACAAAAGGGGGAGTCTACTATACATGTAATATTGGTATGTTGTGCTATTTCCTTCAACCAAGGTTTTATTTTTCCCATTGGGTTTTGTTCCTTGGTGTAAGGTTTTAGTGAGGCAACAGTTTATATACCATCATGCTTTCTTAACTCTCATGATTAATGTACGAATCTAGGAGAAAACTAGATTAAAGGAAAAGTCTATGTACTGCAAAGAAGCTAGTGCGTTGTACTCTTTCCTTCGTCATATTTTTATTTTTTCCCACTAGGTTTTTATTTTGGCGTAAGGTTTTAACGAGGAAACAATTGTGCACCATCACTCCTTTGACTCGGCACAAGGGGGAGTGTTGTAGGATAAATGTGTCATCGTCTAAAGGATATGACGATAGAGATAAGGATAGAGATAGATTAGAATTGAAATATCTTGTAGTTATCTACTTGTAACTCATCGTTATATAAAGGGCTTATGGTTAACGAGAATATAGATTTCCTTTCTCTTATATTGTTGTTTCATTTAGTTTTTCCTTTAACATTTAACAAATAATAGAATGAATTGTGGATTTGGTTCCGTGTTTTGATATTTTCTTACTAGCATTCTATTTATTTTGGCCATGATCCCTCTGACTAACGCATTCGTTAAATCCGTTAAATCAATAGTCATTTTAGCCTTTTTGTCTATTTGTTTGATTTTTTTTAATAAAAAGTATAAACAATATTATAATCCACACGTATAATGATATCAAATAAATAAAATAAGATATTATTTTATGATTTGACTTGCTTACATTAAAAATTCAATTAAAATACAGTTTAAGAGTAAACTGAGGTTTTCGAGTTTCTTGGAAAGTGGGACCTAAACTTCAATAATTCAAGATTTGCTCCCTCGGGTTTGAATTTTGCTTTGAAAATGTGACCTCGTCGCTAATTTCGTTAAAAATAGAGTCAGGGTAAATTTCGTCACACCATGGTGTGTCCCCTTTTTTGTAATTCTCTTTTGTTTTTTCTTATATTTGTAAAAACCATGAAAAAACAAGGGCATGCTACATAATTAGCTCTAATATAAACATATATATATATATACATACATATATAAGGATGTCGGCCAAACTCCATCAAGAACACATGAACAATATAGACACAAGGGCATTTCGGCACCACCCATCCACAACTATGATTTGGTCCCTCAATCTCACCCCACAATCGAAATAAACATAAACACCACATAGACGATATCCCGATATCCCCACGGACATTGGGACGATATCCTCGGGAACACAAGCATGATATATATACCACGTAGATGCTGACGGTTCACGATGGTCCCTCAAAACCCTATGGCACCACCACCCCGCCATGTGGACCAAAATCTTATCCAGATCTCATGGCATCACGATATCTTGTCCAACAAAAATAATAGAATGGTACCATATTTGAAAAACTATGATAATGTTATTAAATATCATAATTCATCATAAAAATATTTATATGTGAAATGTATGTGACATCCTCAATTCATGTTACATTAACCCATATATGCATTAAGTTGTCTGTATGAATAAATTTGTTTGTCTAAAAGATGGGAGACCGTTACTCAAAGAGGGAGGGTTGGATTATTTTGGATAATTATAGTATAATTTGCTTGAGTTGGCTTAATAGGGACAAGTGAAAGATCCTAGCTTATTCCATATAACCATTTTACCTTAATGACTTAACGGTTAAGCCTTGAAGAAACACCCATGTATGATTAAGTGAATGAGATGTAAAACAAGGCCCTCGATAAGTACAAAAAAAATATTTAATACAACGCTTTTATCATAAGAAATACATTGAATTCAAGAAATACTAGTAATTCATATAAAACAGTTTTTCTGAGTATTCCTAGATACAAAATCACCACCCCCTCCCACTGCCAACCATCACCTACCATTTTTATCGGTGTTAGTTTTTTTTTGAAGGGTATCCGAGGACATTGCCTCGACTAATCCCGGCAAGTTGAGGCAATTGCCCCAGCTGCTAAAGCGTGCAACCCTAAGTTTATCCCCAGTGGCCACAAGTTGGAAGCGTCTGGATTCGAACTTGGGGTAGATGGGTTACTAGCCACATCCCCCACAAGCCTTAACCAGTACGCCACAAGCCTTGTGGTTTTATCGGCGTTAGTTACCAGGCCCCACTTTCAAATTAAAACTCGAATCTCGAAGACTAAATCTTGAATTATTGAAGTTTAGGCAAGAAATCCGAAAACCTCAGGGACCAAAAGTGAAGTTTACTCACGATTTAATTTTATTGTTTTAGTAGTTTTGCTCATTTATATATGAAAACCTGGTTGAATTTTATATAAGATTTATGCAATTATAAATTACAAAGATTATAGTATGTATGAATCTTTCATTTGGTTAAAGGCTAAATAGTTGATTTTGAGTTTTGTATTTTAAATAGTTGATTTTGAGTTTTGGAATGAAATACAATATTAAAACTAGAACCCCCAATTTTAGGATGATAAAATTGGAAATCAATTCTTAGTGGGTTTCAATAATTTTGGTGTTAAAAGATGCATATAAACTTGTTTATTGCATGAAAAAGAACAACAATATTAAATCTTCTTAAACATAATTTATTTGGTTAAAGGCTAAATAGTTGATTTTGAGTTTTGGAATGAAATACAATATTAAAACTAGAACCCCCAATTTTAGGATGATAAAATTGGAAATCAATTCTTAGTGGGTTTCAATAATTTTGGTGTTAAAAGATCCATATAAACTTGTTTATTGCATGAAAAAGAACAACAATATTAAATCTTCTTAAACATAACTAGGGTTCGGTACCGCACGTTGCGCGGTAGTGATAAAATCTTTAGATAATATTGAAGTTAAATGAAGTGATGATTATATATATATATATATATATATATATATATATATATATATATAAATAATAAGAATCAATATTACAGTTGATATGAAGTTGTTCGTAATTCTTATTTGTTTCTTTTGATATATATAATTAAATAATGGGAAATTAATTGTTTTACCCTTAATTGACCATCGGTTCATTTTTATGCCCTTTCTCTCTCCCATTTCAGCAAAATGCCCTGAGTTTCCGTGGCTGACCCGTGGGCCACGGACTATCTTACAAATTTGACAAGTTTGGGCCGTGGGAGCCCGTGGGCCACATAGAAATATCAAATATATGACGGGAAATTGCCTCAAATAGCCATTTCACACATGAGGTTTCTTTAAATAGCCATTTCAAACACCTAATTCCTAAAATAGCCAAAAGTTACGCATAAAAACTTACGCACAGAGTTTTCTGTGCGTAAATTTCATTTTCCCCCAAAAAAAAAACGATTTTTAAAAAAACTTACGCACAGAGTTATCTGTGCGTAAGTTTTAATCCTACATGTATGCGTAACTTTTTCGTTTGCACCACGTAGGCTCCATGTGGAAAACCCAAACTTACGCACAGAGATGTAAAACTTACACACAGAAATCTCTGTGCGTAAGTTTTTTAAAAAAATCTTTATTTTTTTATTTTTTTGAAGGAAAATAAAACTTACGCACAGAGATCTTTGTGCGTAAATTTTCATATTTTTTTTTGTTTAAGAAAGAATCCGATTCTTTTTCAGTGATTTGACACAAACAGTAAAGCAGCTTTTACTCAATTCATACGGATTCAATTGATTTTTTAAAAAAAATTAACTTTTTGGAAAAACATTTTAGAAAATAATCAAATTGTTTAAAAAAAGTTATTTCTAAATAATTTTTTAAAATAATTTGATTATTTTGGAAAAACATTTTTTTAAATAATTTATTGAAAAAAATTGACTGAATAATTTTTTATAAATTGAATCCCTATTTTATAAAAAAATTGAATGAGATAGAAAAAAATATAGAAAAAAACTAAATACGTTTTTAAAAATTACTTATATAAAAATATTTTGGAAAATTAATTACCTTTTCAAAATTTTCATATTCAATACATTCCATATTCAAAAATTTCATATTCAAATTTTTCAAAATTCAAAATTTTCAAATTTTAAATTCCCTCCTAAATATACTGCTATATATATTTTACTCTAACAAACTATTTCACTCTTCTTAATTCAACAAAAAATCTCTCTCAAAAATCTCTCTTCATCAATTCCGGCAAAAGTATTCCGGCGGCAATATTCCGACAAAAGCATTCCGGCGGCAAGATTCCGGCAATATCGGTAAAGATATTTTACAAAATATTTCGGTGAAGAAAATCAACTCACGCAATGTCGGAGGAGGTAACATCTATATTTTTTGACGCTTAATTGCTTTTTACATAATGATATGGTTTTTGTTTTTGTATGTTTTTTGTTGTTGTATGTTTTACGATTTTTATAGTAGTAGTTTATTATTTAAATAGATTTTCTGCATTTTTTAAATATGTATGCCTTTTATACGATAATTTAGACAATATTAAATATTTGTGTATTAATTATGTTATTGCTTACGTGAGTGTGTCTAAAAACTTTTTTAGTATAAACTTTAGGGTTTAATTTATCTTGAAATATAACCCTATAAAAAAAGAAGAATAAAAAATAAATCCATTTATAAAAAAATTACGCATAGTAAAAAAATTGTTTAAGTAAAAAAATTGTTTTTTTAAACTTACGCATAAAAGTAAAAAAATTGTTTATTAAAAAAATTATTTTTTTTCAAACTTACGCATAAAAGTAAAAAAATTATTTTTTTCAAACTTACGCATAAAAGTAAAAAAATTGTTTTTTTCAAACTTACGCATAAAAGTAAAAAAATTGTTTATTTAAAAAATTGTTTTTTTCAAACTTACGCATAAAAGTAAAAAAAATTGTTTATTAAAAAAAATCGGATTCTTTCTTAAACAAAAAAAATAAATATGAAAACTTACGCACAGAGACTTACGCACAAGATCTCTGTGCGTAAGTTTTATTTTCCTTCAAAAAAATAAAAAAAATGATTTTTTTAAAAAACTTACGCACAGAGATTTATGTGCGTAAGTTTTACATCTCTGTGCGTAAGTTTGGGTTTTCCACGTGGAGCCTACGTGGTGCAAACGAAAAAGTTACGCATACATGTAGGATTAAAACTTACGCACAGAGATCTCTGTGCGTAAGTTTTTTAAAAAATCGTTTTTTTTTTTTGGGGGAATGAAACTTACGCACAAAAAACTCTGTGCGTAAGTTTTTATGCGTAACTTTTGGCTATTTTAGGAATTAGGTGATTAGAATAGCTATTTAAAGAAACCCCATGTGTGGAATGGTTATTTCAGTCAATTTCCCATATATGACACATATCAGTGGGAAATTGAATATTATATTAAAGTAAAATTTACTAAAAATAAAATTAGACCCAAATTTCCATTGTTTCTCAATTATATCTGTTTTGACTTTTTGCTACTGTTTGAAATTTGGTTTATTTTTTTCATGTAAAAAAACCCACTTTAACTTTTTTATATACAGCAATCCGTGGGAGCCCATGGGCCACAGATAATTTTATGGTTAGTCATACTCCCATCCCATTTGTCTATTTTTTAAAATAATCCGTGGGCTACGGGTTCAGTCACGGATTTTCGGGGTATTTTACTGAATTGGGAGAGAGATAGGGCATATCGATGAAAGGGTGGTCAACATAGGGTAGTTTGATTAATTTCCCTTAAATAATAGTTAAGAGGTTCTATATCATCAAACTTTGCAATTGACTCAAATTGATAAAAGAAGTGAGTGAAACTACTGATTATAATAATGAGGTGTATAATTAGTATCGTCATGTCATGACTCGTAATATATCGATTTATACTCCCATATAATAATTATATTCACGGTGCAAACAAAATATTGCTACCTAGTTTTGTTTAATTGTGGGACATTTTGGTAAATTGCTTACATTTGTTATAATGTACTCGTTGCAACTTCGACTAATATTTCTCCATGAAGTTCCCAAAATACGGTTGGACGAAAGATTAACAAAAGTCGTTAGTATTGTGATCACTTCGAGTATATGCAAGCCTAATTAAATAAAAAAGAAGAAATTTTGGGATTGAGATGCTGGCATCTCATATTGTTTTTCTTATAAAATTATAAATTGAAAATTAAGAAACTATGTATACATAAAAGAATGAGAAGAAAAATCCACAACAAAACCAAAAACTTATTAAACAATATGTAAAACACGCAAAACATTAAAAAAATGCTATTTTCTTATAGAAAAAAATAATGATATTGATTGGTAAGAAAGTAAATTGAAATATAACTCACATATATCATTATCTAGAAATTTTATGAAGGATGGGCTAAAATAATGACAAAAAGTAAATTCTACAAAGAATAAACAACAAACAAACATACAAACCTAGTAGAATATAGTATAGAACATAAGAGTTGTTAATTTCATGTTATAGAGCATTAGGTTGTAGTTTATATATTAGTTTGTTGTAGTTCCTCTAATTAATAAATGGAAAGATGAAGAGACTAAAATTAATGTCTCTAATAAGTGAGATAGTTTAGAAATTAAAGCTAATTAAATTGAAAATGAAATTACCAAAGAAACCTTCATACAATGAAATACATAATTTTTATTTAAGGGTAGAATGGTCATTTGAGAGAAACTCTTTATTTTAAAAAATCAAAATTATGAGAAAATAGAGAAATGTGAATGCACGTTTCTCATGATTCCACATAAGCAACTCCTCATTTTGCTTTTATATATATTAGTGTGTGGCACCGCGCTCGCGCGGTGGCGAGAAAGTTCTATAAGCACCACAAATTTATAATATGAAATTAAATAAGTTTATTTCAATTCTTTTCAAAAAGTAGTAGTCATTTTCCATTAAACACTTGAATCATTATGAGATTTGAGTCTTAATCAAATCGTGAAATGTTGTGTCTTGTTTATCCCACGTTGGTGAGAAGATGACGAAATGGAATAATGATGTGATTATTTAAAAAAAGGTACAAATAGAAGGTTCTTATAAGAACCTCTATTGGAGATGCTCTTAATTGTAATGCAATATATACTATATATTCAACATGAATAAATTTTGCAACTAAAATTAACTCTTTAATCCAAAAGGGATTAAAATAAGTCATAAGTCATGTAAAAAAGTTGGCATTATTGTCCTTTTATAATCAACTTCATTTTCCAACATTTCAACTTTTTATCAATGTGGGATAGCCAAAGTAAACCACAATTCAATATTTGAGAAATCTCAATCCACATTGTGCCATGTCATTTTTCATGATTTTTTTCTTTTATATATATAAAGATATAAAGATTGAGATGGAAATGAGGTGACACAAAAAAGTACAAAAAGAAGGTTCTTATAAGAACCTCCATTGGAGATGCTCTTAATTGTAATGCAATATATATACTATATATTCAACATGAAGAAACTAAAATTAACTCTTTAATCCAAAAGGGATTAAAATAAATCATAAGTCATGTAAAAAAAAGTTGGAATTATTCTCATTTTATAATCAACTTCATGTTCCAACATTTCAACTTTTTATCAATGTTGGATAGCCAAAGTAAACCACAATTCAATATTTGAGAAAAATCTCAATCCACATTGTGCCATATCATTTTTCATGGTTTTGCTTTTTATATATATAATGATTAAGAAGGTTCTTATAATAACCCAGGGACGGATGGCCTATGGGCTTATACAGGCCATGGCCTGGGTGTTTTTTTAAAAAAAAGTAGTAGACTTTTATTTTGGTAGGCTTTGTTTAAAATAAAAAATAATTGGCCCACCCACTCTAATGCCTCTCTCTCACTCTGTGTTTGACTGCTACTTTGCTTATTGATAAAAACATAACGCCTGCACTGCTCCCGCCTCCCAGCAAAAAAAGAACGTCGCCTCCCGCCTGCACAGTGCACACTCACACTCACAGTCACAGCCCGACAGCCGGTCGCCGCCTCCCTGAGCCCTCGCCGGTCGCCGCCGCCCTTGCCGGTCGGCGGTCGCCCTCTGCCCCTCTCGGCTCTCGCTCCTCACTGGTAAGTTTAAGTCTTTTAGACTTTTACCCTATAACCCTAACCTAACTAAATCCCTAATTTTCTTGTTTATTAGTTTATTTGATTAAATCTGAATAGTGAATAAAATATGTGAATATGTGATATTGTGAATATTGATTATGATTTATGTGAATAGAATATGTGATATTGTGATTTCACTTATTTGTTCATCTTATAACAAATTATATGATTTTATTTAATTTGCTGATTATTTGTTGAATTGGTTTAAAAAATAGGGCAAATCCATTTTGTTTTGAACTTTTGAATTCATTTTATTCAAGTTTATTTAAAATTGTTTGGTTATCTAAGTTTATTTAAATTGTTTGGTTAGCTAAGTTAGGTTAAAATTTGTTTCACATGTAGATGGAGATGAAAAACCAATCTATAATTCATGGGTTTTTGAAAAGAAAACATGTTAGTTCTTCTTCTCAATCTCAAGATCCCGAAGAAACAACAAATGTAGATAATACCCCTACATCTAGTGTTCCGATTACCGAAAAACGTTACAAAAAAACTCAAGTGGAAAGTAATGATGTCGATCTTAGTACACTAGAACGAGACCCTGGTTTACGTCCTCAAGTTTATGATTATCCTATCAATCAACAAGATACAATTCGTCGAGCTTATATGAATCTCGGTCCGCTTCAACCTACCCTTTCTATGTTCCCAAAGTCTGGATCGGAAACTCATAAACGTAGCTTTCAAGCTTCTTGGTTTAGATTATATCCTTGGCTTGAATATTCCAAGACATTGGATGCAGCATTTTGTTTCCCATGTTTTCTATTTAGTCCGGCCCGTGTGGTTGAAAGGCTTGTGTTCCGCCCCTGTAATAACCTCCATTGGAGATGCTCTTAATTGTAATGCAGTATATACTATATATTCAACATGAAGAAAATTTGCAACTAAAATTAACTCTTTAATCCAAAAGTGATTAAAATAAATCATAAGTCATGTAAAAAAGTTGGCATTATTCTCCTTTTATAATTAACTTCATGTTCCAACATTTCAACTTTTTATCAATGTGGGATAGCCAAAGTAAACCACAATTCAATATTTGAGAAATCTCAATCCACATTGTACCATGTCATTTTTCATGGTTTTTGCTTTTATATATATAAAGATTGAGATGAAAATGAGGTGACATCAAAAAGTACAAAAAGAAGGTTCTTATAAGAACCTCCATTGGAGATGCTCTTAATTGTAATGCAGTATATACTATATATTCAACATGAAGAAAATTTGCAACTAAAATTAACTCTTTAATCCAAAAGTGATTAAAATAAATCATAAGTCATGTAAAAAAGTTGGCATTTTTCTCCTTTTATAATCAACTTCATGTTCCAACATTTCAACTTTTTATCAATGTGGGATAACCAAAGTAAACCACAATTCAATATTTGAGAAATCTCAATCCACATTGTACCATGTCATTTTTCATGGTTTTTGCTTTTATATATATAAAGATTGAGATGGAAATGAGGTGACACCAAAAAGTACAAAAGAAGGTTTTATAAGAACCTCCATTGGAGATGCTCTTAATTGTAATGCAATATATACTATATATTCAACATGAAGAAAATTTGCAACTAAAATTAACTCTTTAATCCAAAAGGGATTAAAATAAATCATAAGTCATGTAAAAAAAGTTGGCATTATTCTCCTTTTATAATCAACTTCATGTTCCAACATTTCAACTTTTTATCAATGTGGGATAGCCAAAGTAAACCACAATTCAATATTTGAGAAATCTCAATCCACATTTTACCATGTCATTTTTCATGGTTTTTGCTTTTATATATATAAAGATTGAGATGTAAATGAGGTGATACCAAAAAGTACAAAAAGAAGGTTCTTATAAGAACCTCCATTGGAGATGCTCTTAATTGTAATGCAGTATATACTATATATTCAACATTAAGAAAATTTGCAACTAAAATTAACTCTTTAATCCAAAAGTGATTAAAATAAATCATAAGTCATGTAAAAAAGTTGGCATTATTCTCCTTTTATAATCAACTTCATGTTCCAACATTTCAACTTTTTATCAATGTGGGATAACCAAAGTAAACCCCAATTCAATATTTGAGAAATCTCAATCCACATTGTACCATGTCATTTTTCATTGTTTTTTCTTTTATATATATAAAGATTGAGATGGAAATGAGGTGACACCAAAAATTACAAAAGAAGGTTTTTATAAGAACCTCCATTGGAGATGCTCTTAATTGTAATGCAATATATACTATATATTCAACATGAAGAAAATTTGCAACTAAAATTAACTCTTTAATCCAAAAGGGATTAAAATAAATCATAAGTCGTGTAAAAAAAGTTGGCATTATTCTCCTTTTATAATCAACTTTATGTTCCAACATTTCAACTTTTTATCAATGTGGGATAGCCAAAGTAAACCACAATTCAATATTTGGGAAATCTCAATCCATATTGTGTCATGTCATTTTTCATGGTTTTTGCTTTTATATATATAAAGATATAAAGATTGAGATGGAAATGAGGTGACACCAAAAAGTAAAAAAAGAAGGTTCTTATAAGAACCTTCATTGGAGATGCTCTAAATTATAATGCAATATATATACTATATATTCAACATGAAGAAAATTTGCAAATAAATATAACTCTTTAATCCAAAAAGGATTAAAATAAATCATAAGTCATGTAAAAAAAGTTGGCATTATTCTCCTTTTATAATCAACTTCATGTTTCAACATTTCAACTTTTTATCAATGTGGGATAACCAAAGTAAACCACAATTCAATATTTGAGAAATCTCAATCCACATTGTGCCATGTCATTTTTCATGGTTTTTGTTTTTATATATATAAAGATTGAGATGGAAATGAGGTGACACCAAAAAGTACAAAAAAAAGGTTCTTATAAGAACCTCCATTGGAGATGCTCTTAATTGTAATGGAGTATATACTATATATTCAACATGAAGAAAATTTGCAACTAAAATTAACTCTTTAATCCAAAAGTGATTAAAATAAATCATAAGTCATGTAAAAAAGTTGGCATTATTCTCCTTTTATAATCAACTTAATGTTCCAACATTTCAACTTTTTATCAATGTGGGATAGCCAAAGTAAACCACAATTCAATATTTGAGAAATCTCAATCCACATTGTGCCATGTCATTTTTCATGATTTTTTTCTTTTATATATATAAAGATATAAAGATTGAGATGGAAATGAGGTGACACAAAAAAGTACAAAAATAAGGTTCTTATAAGAACCTCCATTGGAGATGCTCTTAATTGTAATGCAATATATATACTATATATTCAACATGAAGAAACTAAAATTAACTCTTTAATCCAAAAGGTAAGTTCATATTAACTCTTTTGTGTTTGAGATACTACTGAAAAAATGAGTTCATCTGTTGCAAAAGCTAAGCTATATTTCTGTTTTGATGGTGAATGGGTGCAAGATAACAATGAGTGGAATTTTGCTTATAAATCTAAGCATGGTGTAAAAGTGTCAGTAAACTACACTTATCAGAAGTTTGTTGCATACGCCATGCAAAAATGTGGAATCAACTCTTCTGATATTTGCAAATTAGTATTTAAAAATGGCGATGGGTCATTTGTGGATTTATCCAACGATGGGGATATCTCTACTTTTCTGCACCTTGCAGTCGATTCAGAAAGACCCCCATTACTCTTTGTGTATCCCGGCGTATCCGACGGTGACGACGACGGTGACGACGACGGTGACGACGACGGTGACGAGGAGGGTGATTCTCAACAAATAGAGCATCCTGATTCTCAACAAATAGAGCAGCCTGATTCTCAACAACAACAACAACCACCACAACCACACGAATGGCGTACTGCTGGAGTTGCTGATGACGAAACCTACGTTTTCAGAACGGGTAATTCTGAAATAGACAGATCAGACACCGATAATGATGATCACGAAGAATATACCCCTAGTAGAAAATCATGTAGTCAGATAAATTACTTTTTTGATATGCCCCCTATTCTTCCAGACTCCCATACCCAGACACAAAGCTACGAACCTACACCTTATATTCGCAGTGAAAGTTTAACAGCAGGTCAGATATTCAATTCGAAGGATCTCTTAGCAAGTCAGATCGGACTCAAGTTCTTGGAAGAGGGTTTCCAAAGTCGCGTGCTGGCATCTGACAAAAGCAAATACGTAGTTGAATGTGCTAGAGAAAAGTGTGAGTGGAGGTTGTACGCGATTCACACGGGTCCCAAAGGAGGGGCGATAATGATTAGAAAGTTGCACGACGTACACACTTGTACGAGGACGCAACTTAATCCCCACCACAAACAAGCCGGCAAAAAGACTTTAGGTGCGATCCTGAAAAACAAATTTCTTGATGTTAGCAGGTCATTGCGTCCAAAGGACATCGTCCACGACGTTCACCGGCAGTTCGACGTCACGATTGATTACCACCAAGCGTGGCGTGCGCGCTGCCATGCACTGTTTATGGTGAGAGGCACGTTCGAGGAGTCGTATGAACGACTCCCGACATATTTATATACTTTGCAGCTGCAGAACCCTGGTACTGTCACGCAGCTACGGACCGATTCACGTGGACGGTTTGAGATGTGCTTCGTGGCCCTTGGACCCGCGGTACGTATTTTAACACGTCATATGTTTACACATTATAAACTATAACATTTACACATTATAAACTATAACATTTTAACCTATGTTTTTGCAGATCCGCACATTTCTGGAAAATCTACGTCGTGTCCTGATAATAGACGCAGCCCATTTAAAGGGCCGTTACTTGGGTATGATGTTCCTGGCGGTTGCCATGGACGGGGATAACTCCATCGTTCCAGTAGCTTTCGGCGTAGGCAAGTCCGAAACCGGGGACGAGTGGACTTGGTTTCTGTCCATGTTGAGACAAGCTATCGAAGACCCGCAAGGGTTGGTGTTTATGTCTGACAGGGCTCCTTCCATAAGCGCCGCAATCTCTGCCATGTACCCAAACGCCCCTCACGCCATATGCTGTCGACATTTGGAGATGAACGCCAAATCCAAGGACAAACGTATTACCACCTACAAGGATGTCTATTGGGCGACATGCAGAGCATATACGGATCGGGAGTTTAACAAGTACATGAATATGCTACGATACAGTGTCAAGGAAGCAGCCAAAGTCTTTGACGATGCTGGACCGGAGAGGTGGTCCGCGGCCCATTTTCCTGGACAACGGTATGACATTCTGACCTCGAATAGTGCAGAGTCTGTGAATGCACTCTCCCGTTTTGCGCGTAGATGTCCGATTGTTAATCTTATGGACTACTTTCGGGCCTTTCAACAAGAGTGGTACCAAATTCGACGCCTAAAAGGAGCTAAGATACAAAATGCACTCACACCAACGGCGGAGAATATCGTTCAGTACAGGGCGCGTCGTGCGGCGACATGGCCGGTAAGAGCAATCGGGTATGGGAAGTACGAGGTGCATGATGACTATATTCACGCGATTGTGAATATGGAAGACCACCTTTGTTCGTGTCGCGAATGGGATAAATCTGGGTTACCGTGCGGCCATGCCATCGCTGCAGCAACATATATGGGTCGTACAGATTGCAGCGACTTGGCTGTACCTTTCTTCACGTCCGAATATTACCGGAAAACATACGTGGAGGTAATAAACCCAGCTGGACCCCCTGCAGCATGGGTGTATCCACCCGACCCGCTTCCACCATGCTATCCACCTTTAATGGATAAGAACAGGGCCGGGAGACCGAGAAAGAACGACCGACGTCCATCACGTGGTGAAAGTTCGATACAACGAAGATGTACTCGGTGCCAATGCGTAGGACACACTCGTGGAGAGTGTCCAAATCCCGCCCCTTCAACCGTGCCAAGGAGACATTCTGTCAGTCACACCCCGGGCCCGTCATAGCTTGATACTGTTGATCTAAACACTGATTTGTAAATGATATATTTACACACATACATATGCTTCTAAATGAACATTGATAACACAGCTAGTTTGTATTCCATCCAACAAGCTCTTCATCTTCAATCTTTCTGACCCTTCTTCAACGGCTTCTGCTTTTGCAACCACGTATGGCCATTGTGTACCACAACCCGCACACACTTTAGCAAATGAGTTGAGGGTTGTCATATATTCTACAAGAGGAGTAGGCCCACGAATGAGGTAACCTCTGACTTGACCTTGCATGATGTATCCAACCTAACCGTGGTTCAGCGGCTTAAAAACTACTTTTCAGAGAAATTAACAACAACAAAAAATACAAAACAACAACACAGTAAAAAAAATACAAAACAAGAAAAAAAAAATACAAAACAACTAAAACAACCACCACCTACTTAAAAATTGATTTAGTTTCATCAATCCAAGCTTGCTTCTCGTTTACCTTCGCTTGAATAATTGCGAAGTCTTGCAGAATATGGTGAATTGCTTCTTGTTCTCGACGAACACGAGCCTCCCTAGCTTTTATATCCCCTTTCATCCTTTTGATCTCCCTGTCTTCCTCTTCGATCTTTCTCAAATGGACTGCCTTCCTGTCCATAATTTTTTTCCACTCTTCTGTTAGTTCATCTATCTCCTTTTCCTTTTTTGCTATGGCGACCTCGATTTGAGGTGGCATTTTTTCAGGAGTAGCCTTAGGGTTTGATGACGATGCCATTTGTGGATTAAATGAGAGAAGAGAAATCAAGAGAGAAAACAATTCAAAGAAAGAAAGCAAGAGAGAAATCAAGAAAGAAAGCAAGAGGAAGTGTGAATTGTGAATTGCATCTTACTGGTATTTATGGATGAAATCTCAAACATGCAAATGAATTTCAACCACAAATCGATCTTCAAAGTACAATAATTGTGGAAAAAAACAGTAAAAGCATGCAAGATTCATCTAAGTTTAGGGGCTGAAAGTGTAAATTTTCAGGGACCAAAAGTGTAAATTTTCGCCCATCGCGGGCTGCGATCGCGGGCAGGGACCAAAAGTGCACCGCGGCCAAAGTTGAGGGGCTTCGCGGGGCAGTTGTACCCAAAGTATGTGCCACATCAGCCCTAGCCCGCGATCGCGGGATCCATCGCGGGTATTTTGGGTATTTTTGCAAAATTGAAAAATTTAGGGTATTTCGGTAACAGTTGGTCAAACTTGGGGTATTTTAATTAATTTCCCTAAAATAAATCATAAGTCATGTAAAAAAAGTTGGCATTATTCTTCTTTTATAATCAACTTCATGTTCCAACATTTCAACTTTTTATCAATGTGGGATAGTCAAAGTAAACCACAATTCAATATTTGGGAAATCTCAATCCACATTGTGTCATGTCATTTTTCATGGTTTTTGCTTTTATATATATAAAGATATAAAGATTGAGATGGAAATGAGGTGACACCAAAAAGTAAAAAAAGAAGGTTCTTATAAGAACCTCCATTGGAGATGCTCTAAATTGTAATGCAATATATATACTATATATTCAACATGAAGAAAATTTGCAAATAAATATAACTCTTTAATTCAAAAAGGATTAAAATAAATCATAAGTCATGTAAAAAAAAGTTGGCATTATTCTCCTTTTATAATCAACTTCATGTTTCAACATTTCAACTTTTTATCAATGTGGGATAACCAAAGTAAACCACACTTCAATATTTGAGAAATCTCAATCCACATTGTGCCATGTCATTTTTCATGGTTTTTGTTTTTTTATATATAAAGATATAGATTAATTTTTTAAATTTAAATAAAATAAGATATGGTTTTATGATTTGATTTGATTTGTTTAAATTAAAGTTCTAATTACAATAAACAATAAAATTAAATAGTCTTTAGTAAAATTAGTATCCTATTTTATTTATTTCGGTATAGCTATATATATATATATATATATATGTGTGTGTGTAAAAATATTATTTTTACCCTTTTATAGGAAAACAAAAATAAAAATTAGGCAAAAAAAGAAAAGGCTAAAATGATCATTGAATTAACAGAGTTAACGGGAACGTTAATCAGAGGGACCATGGTCAAAATAAATTGAATACAACAAGAATCAAATCCACAATAAACATACCATATCTCATCCTATTTAAAAAAAATCAAAATAGAGGGACCAAATCCACAATTCACTCTTTGGACAATAATATTTGTAATAAGTGAAATAAATAAGAAACTTGATTCTAAAAGTTAAAAATTTTGAAACTACAATGTTGTAATAAGAAATGTCATATCAACAATATGTTACACATGGATAATGACATGAAAATCTGATAACATGTGAAATGCTATCTTAATTCATATAAAAAGGTTTCTCATTGATATAATCGGTAAATATTTCAAAATACAATGCCTTAAAAAATAATGTGAAAGTATATTACTATAACAAAAAAAATGAAATTATAATACTATAATAATAAGTTGTTATTTCATACATTTAAGAGTAAATCACATTTTTAGTCCTTGTGGTTTGTTGAAAATTTCTTTTTTCATCCTTATGGTTCTGAAATTGCGATTTTCACCCCTATAGTTTATAGTTCATCACTATTTGAGTATTTTCGTCCTTATGATTTAAATTTTATTACTATTTTCATCCCTATGGTTTACAATTCATTTCTATTTTAGTTCTTCATCCTTAAAAGTAGTGTTTTGACCTCAGGGACGAAAATGGAAATAAATTGCAAACCATAGGGACGAAAACTGAAATTTTAAAACCATAGGGACGAAATATGCAATTATTAGCAAACCACATGGACGAAAAAAGGTAATTTATTCTACATTTAATATAAAAACGTGTTGTTATATGTAAATGAAAATTGAAATGATTGGAGCAAAATCTTATCGAAATCTCATGATATCATGATATTTTGTCCAACAAAAATAATAGAATGGTATCATATTTGAAAAACTATGATAATGTTTTATTAAATATTATAATTCATCATAAAAATATTTATATGTAAAATGTATGTGACATCCTCGATTCATGTTACATTAATCCCTATATGGATTAAGTTGGAGTTGTCTATATAAAAAAATTGTTTATCTAAAAGATGGAAGACGGTTGCTCAAAGAGGGAAGGTTGGATTATTTCTAGGATAATTATAGTATATTTTGCTTGAGTTGGCTTAATAGGGACAAGTGAAAGGTCCTAGCTTATTCCATATAACCACTTTACCTTAATGGCTTAACAGTTAAGCCATGAAGAAACACCCATGTATGACTAAGTAAATAAATTACCTAAATCGATCATTAACAGACCCGTTCCTGACAATTTATAGGCTCTAGACGAGATGCAAAACAAGGCCCTCGATAAGTACCAAAAAAATATTTAATATAACGCTTTTATCATAAGAAATAACATTATATTCAAGAAATGCTAGTAATTCATATAAAACATAGTATTTCAAGACGTAAAATCAATCAATAATTAATTCTAAGTTAATAATGTATTATCTGCCACAAAATTATTACATGACATCGTTAATTTGTTCGCTATAAACAACATCGTTAGGATATATATTTAATACATAGGCTCACATTATATGGGGTCACAATATGACTATCCGGAGTACCACTCTATGTACATCAATATAAATCTGTTGGATTTTCATCTCATCTCAGGTTAATGTTTTTCATCATTTTTTAAACTTTTAGGGTTTGAACAAACTTTTTCAAAATTATCAATTTTAGGATCAAAAGTTCATGTGGGTTATAGCTCGAGATTTTATTATTGTTTTTGAGATAGGAGAGTACTTAATATTCATGCATCCAATATTAGGTAATAAATAGACAATAATGTTTGGAAAAACAAGGATAATATTAGTTGGATCGTCTCATTTGGTTGGTAATTTTTTTCTAAGATAGAAATTCTCTTACTTAAAATAAGAAATCTTTTATATATTTATACAAATATAAAATTCACGAGAATGGAATAATCAAAAGATTTGGTAGGAGATGAATGATAGAAATATTAATATATCAAGGTTTTCTGGGTAAGTCGTTTTAGACTTTGGTACTAGATAAAAAAACCTTAGAGAAACTACAATCAACACTATAAAAAGAACGACCAAGCAACTTTTTACGTATTTTATTTTTTATTGTAATTAACTAATACATGTTTGGGCTCTTAATATAATACAAAATTATTTGGGTCCTATTAGATACTAAAATAATTTAACTCATTTATTTACTAATATTATTTCACTACTACTATATAGTAAAAAGAAAAAATGGCCCCTACTTCTCATGGGGCTTGAACGTACGTATGACTCGCCCTCCACTAAACACGCCCCCTCATTAAACAATAAGTAAATAACAAGTTAACAACTAACAAATAAAAGAAAAGTCTAGCTGGTGTAGACTTTCTCATCGCCTTTATCAACTCCTAATTTTCTTTTTTCTTGATATGCATGTTATTAGTAAGAGCTATCTCGAACAGATTTCCTATTTTTTTAAACGGCGAATTAAAAGTGAAAATCTCCAAAAAACATTACATTCATCTTCAACAGATTCTTTATTTCGGAGAAACAAACAATGATTATAATATTAAAATATTTAATTAATCTATTAAAATATTATTTCTCTCTCTAAATTTTTATTTTCAAAGATTTCTATTGGTGCTTTCAATTGTAATCGTTTTTTGAGTTATCTCCATATTTGAAGAAAAACTCATCCTCTCTCTTACTTTCTCCATTTTGGAGATAGTTTTGGGAAACTGTTGGAATAAAATTATAGCTCAAAATCCTTATATTCTCCAAAATAGGGAAGCTGTTGGAGATGCTCTAAGTTATTAAACTCAACACATACATAGTTTGATACAACAAATATAAACGGAAAACATGTCTCGTTAGTATTTGTTGTGCATATAGGGTGCGCTTGGTACGACAGGACATGACAGGACAGAACATCGCTGATTAAATGGCCAATTTACCCTTGGCGATTTGGCAGAAAAAAAACATTTGCATACATGATTTGGCAGCTAACAGGGAGATGAAATCGAACAGAAATCAAACTACCAGATGAAATTAAACCCAAGAACCAATATAGAAAAAACACATATTGGCAGCTAATCACAAACAAAAAAATAGCAAGAAAAAAAAACCAAAAATCATGTATTTACAGCAAGAAAAAACACATACATACATGATTTGAAAGAAATCCAAATCATGGAAGAAATTGCAGAGAAAAGAGAACCGTGGATTAAATTAAACCCAAGAATCATGGAAGAAATCGCAGAGAAATGGCAAAGAAATAATAAAGTACCTGTTTAGAGATCGCAAAACGTGTGTGGGGAAGAAATTACAGAGAAATCGATGGGTTTAGGTTGAAATCGTCAATCTGTGGAAGAAATCGAGAAGTCGTGAACCTATGGGGAAGAAATCGCAGATAAATCGATAGGTTTAGGTTGAAATCGTGAAGGTTAACAATGGGGAAGACGAACTCGTGTGTGACATGGAAGTTAGCATCGATTTACCTGGAGCGGTGGGGAAGACAAACTCGTGTAGGCATGGAGGTTAGCATCGATTTACCTGGAGTTGTGGGGAAGACGAACTCGTATGGGTATGGAAGCGACGATCTAACGTCTCAGGTCTCAGGCGACACCATTGTTTAGGTTTTTTTTGAAAGGGCATGTTGGTCAATCAAGCCCTGTTCTCTCTTGTTCCAGGGGTGGGGAGGGATAACCGTGTCCCAGGATTGTTCTAGCTAATTCTAGCGTGTCCCACTTGTAGTCATGCCAAACATATGACAAGCTTGTTCTGTCCTGTTCCACCGTGTTCTGCATACCAAACTGTAACATCCCACACCAAAACTAGCCAAAACAGGACATCATATAAAATAATACTGCCAAACAAGGCCCACAATCTCACAAAGTCAAAATTCAAGACTTGGGTTTGCGGAATAAACCCTAATTACAACTGAGAAAAATAACTATTCATAAAAAGGGAAGTCTTCTAGTCCTACTATAGCACACCGGTCTTCACATCTTCTCCTTTCCACTAGCAGAACCCTCCCTAACCTGCTTACCTGAAAAAGGGGTTTCAGTTTTGAAAATGCGAGGGTTAGACCACAAGGTCTAGTAAGATCCCTCAGGTAACATTCACACCACAAATAATATTTGAAAGAGTTTGCGAAAACATTAAGCAATAATTAGTTTTGCAAATTAACATCCACAGACATATAACTGAAATTCCTCGCTTGGTCACACACACACCTGTGACCTGATCTAGGGCACACACCCGCCCTTGGGAACAGACCAAGTCCGTACAAATAATCCATATGGGACACACTCCCCATGTACAACACACCATCGATTTTAGAGTATGCATAAATAAACCATATGCAACCACACAGTACAAAGTATGCATGTACAAGTAAACAAACGAGTACCATCAAACTTTGGTTTAGAAAAACTTATCTGAAGTCCTGCTAGGAGTTCTTACTTGCCACACGCTTATCTTTTACCCGCGCCTACAATTTCACCCAACACACGAGACTAATTAAGTCTTACAGAAACCCCGGTAAAATCACTCGAGTTCCGGATCTGAATCCGGCTTCCGACCCACAACCGGTTTCCATCGGGTTCCGAGTCCACTGGATTTCGGTTTCTAAGGGTTCCGGTTCCATGGTTCCGGTTCTAATAGATTCTGGTTCCTACAAACACTGAAAGTTCCGATTTAATCGACCATTTCTCGCACGAATCCATTTCGGTGTTAACCATTAACATAGGGAAAAGTCGATGCCGATTATCTTAGAATCTAAACCATTCAATTTCACACCACACGAAAAGGAGAACACACACACAATCTCCATTTCCTTTCTTTCAAGATGAATAACACAACCCAGACTCCATCACATTAGACCTTAAGATTAGATTGCAAAGGAGAGAATTGAGGAGTACCTTGCTAGTTGATTCTACACACAATCTAGAAATCCTAAACCGTCTTCACCCTTGATGAACTTGCACTCACTTATCGCACCTCAGCCGCACACACAGGTTCTTGAGAGAATTAGAATCCCTAGGGTTTTACACCTATTTATACACTCCCACAAGCACACCAAACTTTTCTTTTATTACACTTTACACCCCAAAATTAATATTTATTCACAAAAAGGACACGGTTATTACACAAACGTGCCCATAATGTCATGTAATGAAAACATGCTCACAAAATAATAAAGTAAATTCCACTTTGATTTGATATCTTTACTGCTTTTTGTATGACATGGATCATTTGAGCTCCTTTAAGTTGGCGTGGTACATAACATGTCAACATGTGACAACTGATATTTTCATCTACCCATATCTGTTTATGCATGTCTTTCTAAATATTATTAGTGTTTTGGTGGATGAATTCATGCACTTATATTATACATATATGTATTAGTAACCTATTATTATATTAAACCGTATATATTCAACAAAAAATGTCGTATTTATTTGTTCTCGAAGGAAAAAGGAAGAATATTAAAGAAAAATGGAAGGAGCGTATTTTTGAGAGAAGACAATATATGAGCCTTAAATGTTTGGTAACAAAATGCCCCCTAATTTTATTTTATTTTATTTCTGAAAGGCAAAAGATATATTATCAATAAACTGTACAACAACATACACAATTTACAAGGGAGCCAAATGCCATCAAACAGAAGCAAAAGGCAAACCACAAAATAAGACAAAGACCAAACAAAGATGTAAAACCAAAGAACAACCAACCATAATGCAGGCCACAATCAACCCACCTGCAGCAAAAAGCACCCGAAACAGCAACCAGCTCAAACACACAACCAAGCAGCCACGTAGTTGCACCCAAAAACCCAACCTGCATAAGTGATGCACCCGAAACAAAAAATATGCACGAACGAGCAGACCTGAAACTCACTCACGCACTCCGCTGCATCGAAATCGAACCCGACTAAAAATGTTTCCACCACTTGCACATTGCATTCCAAAACTCCTTCACATCATGACATTTCACTAACGCGTGATCCACCGATTCAACCTTTTCTTCGCATCTTGGACAAAGAGTTAAATGGAGATCCAAGCCCATACGGTCAAGGGCCTCACGACTCGGAATTCTACCAAGACACACTCTCCATATGAAAATACTTATTTTCTTAGGGAGAAGACGTGACCATCTAGTCACTTTTCCCAGTTCCCCCCTCGGTTGGTCTTTCTCCTTTAATAGTTGCTTTAGTTTTTTAACCGCGAACTCGCCATCTTCTTGCAACCACCATATTGGATGATCCTCTTTATTCCTTCTTGGGGACCTTCCTTGCAAGAACGATTGTAATTCATCAAATTCCCCCAACTCCCTACCTCTCGGCTCCCTTCTCCATCCCCACTCCCATTTCCACTCATCGTTAATCCACTTCCCTCTCTCCGCGATTTTGGCTTCTCTATTAGGTTCTAAATTCACTAATCTCTTAAACTTCTCCACCAATACCACATTTTCTGCCCATCGATCAACCCAAAACCTCGTGTTACTTCCATCCCCCACTTTTTTCCAAAAGATGATGAAAAGTTAATCCCTAACTTCTCGAGGTTGGCCCCTATCCGAATTATGTTCGACCACACCGAGTTCGTTCTCCTTCTTCTCATATTAGATTCCCTAAACCCCCTTCCTTCCCATATATACTCTTGACAACTTTAACCCAAAACGATTCATTTTCGCATGAGAATCTCCACCACCATTTTCCCAAGAGGCTTCAATTACTCCCTTGAAGGCAACCGACATCTAAGCCTCCTTTTTTATGATCTCTAAGGACTTTATCCCATTTTATCCACGCCACAGCTCTCCTCTCCAACGACCCCTTGCCCCCTCCCCAAAAGAATCCGCTCCTTACTCTTTCAAGCCCTAGAATCACTCCTCTTGGGGCACGGAATAACGCAAAATAATACAAAGGAAGGCTTCCAAGGACCGCTTTTACTAAGGTTAACCTACCACCAAATGAAATTAATCTCGATTTCCAATTAGCAAGTTTGTTTTTCAACTTTTCCACGATTGGCTTCCAACTTTCCTTTTTCCTCATCGGTGCTCCGACCGGGAGACCAAGATAAAGAAATGGCAAAAGACCACTACCACAACCCAAACCATTCGCCCACGAACATAATTCCCCCTCACTTACACCGATCCCTAATAGTTTACTTTTACCCACATTTATTTTCAGGCCCGACAATAAATGGAAACAATTTAAAATTTTCATTAGATTTTTTAGGTTTAAGATGCTCCACTTACCAAAGAAGATAGCATCATCGGCGTATTGCAAGTGGGTCGCCTCCATTTCCTCGGCTCCGACTTTCACACCTTCGAAAAGGCCATTACTCTTAGCCTCCATCATAAGCACGTGAAGACTTTCCGCCACTATAAGGAACAAGAATGGTGCCATCGGGTCACCTTGCCTTAGACCTTTCTTCATCACGAATTCCTTAGTAGGAGATCCGTTCACCAAAACCGAGATCGAAGAAGATGATAAACATCATTTTATCCAATCGCACCATCTAGAACCAAATCCCATTGACACCATCACTTTTAGTAGAAAGTCCCACTCTACGCTGTCATAGGCTTTCTCGAAATCCACCTTAAAGATGAACCCCTTCTTCTTTGACTTTTTCAAAAAATCCACCGTCTTATTCGCGATAAACACCCCATCTAGAATGTTTCGAGTCTTTAAAAAGGCCGTTTGTGTTTCACTGATTATTTTCCCCATCACCCGTTTCAATCTTTCCGCTAAGACATTAGATAATATTTTATAATACACTCCTATAAGGCTAATCGGGCGATACTCACCAATTCGAATTTTTCGAGATGAGAGTCAAGAATGTCGCGTTACATCCTCCACTGATATTCTTTGAGTCCCAAAACCACTCCAAAGCTTTCATCAAGACGGCTTTTATAATTATCCGGAATTTCTTTACAAACGTAAATGTCACCCCATCGGGTCCCGGTGATTTATTAGTACCGCAGCTTCTTATCGCGTCCCAAACCTCCTCTTCTGAAAACGTCCGTTCCAACATATCTGCGTCCTCCTTATACAACCTTTTGAAGATGTTGCTAGACAAGTTCGGACCCCCTTGTTTGGAAGACTCGAACTGCTTTATTTCTTCCGGGTCTTCGTTCCAAACCGAGTCTATATAATAGCCCCACAAGTTATTTTTCCTCTCTCTTCTTTTGAACACCGCGTGAAAAAGTTTTGAGTTTTCGTCCCCTTCCTCGTTCCATTTGATTTTTGCTCTTTGCCTCAACATCTCGCCTTTCTTTTTCTCCGCTTCTAGCCATTTTTTTGGGTCTCTAACCAGCGAACTCTTTCACCATCATCGAGATCGTTTGATGCGGCTAAATCCTCCAACTTCTTTGCTTTTTCCTTGTTTTCAATCAATTCTTTTCGATTGTGCCAAGCCTCTCTTTGGATCGCTTTTTCATCACTTCCTTCACATTTTTTAGTTTGTCGCGGAAAATGCAATCAGGTTTTTTCGATTTCACTTCCTTATTCCAAGCTTCTCTTACCACCATCTCCAACCCTTCTTCTTCGAGCCACGTATCAAAAAGTTTAAAAGGCTTTGGGCCAAAATCCACTGGTTTTCTGCCATTCCCAAACCCCTTGCGTTAACCGATAAAATCTTCATTCCATTTACCTTTGATCGACCTGACGCTTTTATTATTCGTTCATCACTTATCCTGCTTTTCGTTCTCCTTTACTCCTTTTGCCTCCCAAACCATTCCAATCTTATTTCCAAACTCAGTTATTTTATTAGAGTTATCGGAACTCCTCAATTCATTAGAAATGGCAGAGAGAAATAATATTTTAATAGATGAATGAAATACTTTAATATTATAATCAACGTGTGTTCGCCCCCTAAATTTATGAATAATGCCACTAACAACATCTCCAATAACTTCTTTATTTTGAAGAAAAATGAAGAATAAGAGAATTTTGAGCTATAATTTTGTTCTAACAGCTTCTTCAAAACTATCTCCAAATTGAAGAAGTAGGAGAGAGAATAAAATTTTCTCCAAATATGGAGTTAACCCAAAATTGATTACCAAATAAAAACACCAATAAAAATCTTTGACAAAATATTTGGAGAGAGAAATAATATTTTAATAGATAAATGAAATACTTTAATATTATAATCAACGTGTGTTTCTTCAATAACTCAATAAGATTAAACTAGCATTATTTTATAATTTTTTTTTAAAAAGTGCATTGGGATAATAAACTTATATAATATTTTAATAATATAATTGATGTTGAAATCTCTAAAATAGAGAATCTGTTGGAGTGAAATGTAATTTTATTTAGAGATTTTAACTTTTGGTTCTCTATTTTAGAGAAATTATATATGATATATTAAATATGGATTATAAATAAAGTGGTACCTGATAAATAGGGCAAACTCATTCGTAACAACGAACATGGCCGAAAAAGGCACCATAGACCTTGTACTTTTGCCATAGTGGTTGCAAGTGTTCCCGGCCCATGGGCTCCTCAAATGAGCCTTCAAGTCCGTACCATTCATTTGACGAATACCCAAGAACACGATGCGCGGCAGATATCAACCATGGTCCATGGTTGTTTATGCCTGTTGGCGGACACCAAACATTTCTCGATGAAGGCGTATTGTTATGTACCAATCCTTCAATCGTGCTCTGTATCCACCATGCAAAAATGGAACATCCCGTAATCCGTTGAGTACCTGCAAAATCACACAATAAACGAGTTCTCTTACCTGACCACAAAACCAAGTAGGTTCTTAAGACCATCTCTAATGAATACACCAAAAATAAAATCTTTCACTTAATCACTTAAGTGGCACACGATTTTATTCATTAATCCCCATAGTATACGGGAAATCCAACCAATCAATATAGAATACATTAGAAGTATTGTTTATTAAAAATTTAAATGATTATTTGTAACTGGGTATTTAATAGTTGTATAGAAAGACCACTAGGAGCATCTCTAACAACTTCCTCATTTTGGAGAATATGAGAATTTTGGGTTGTATTCTTGCTCCAACAGTTTTTCAAAACTATCTCCAAAATGAAGAAAGTAGAAAAGAGAAGGGGTTTTTTCTCTAAATATGGAGATAACCCCCAAAATAATTACTAAATGAGAGCACCAATAAAAAAATTTGGAAAAAAAATATTTAGAGATAGAAATACTATTTTAATAGATGAAATATTTTAATATTATAATCAATGCTTATTTTTCCAAAATAAAAAATCTGTTGGAGATGAATGTAACTTTTTATGAAGATTTTGACTTTTAATTCTACATTTTAGAGAAATTTTGGAGAATATGTTGGAGATGCTCTGATTCACTTAATTTGAAAAGAATTATCGTGAGGGTTGTATAACTCATGAGTTTAATTTGATGTTTTATGCATTGTATGCAATAAATATTTTATTTAGCTATTATGACTTGCTCATGTTTTGTTTAGTGGTACCATGAAACAAGATGCATGCAATTATTTTTTTGAAAGGCAATTGCATTTCGGGGTATCATGGACTTAGTCCAGACTAATCCCCCTTCGACCCGGCCACGATTCGGCCCACGACCCGACCCAAACAGCAGGCCCATGATCCGCCCCTTGATTCGGGGATACCTCCGCGTGATCACCACGGGGTTCGAACCCAGGTAATAAGGGCTTCCACCACTTACCCTCCCAGGATGTTACCAAACCACTGGGCTACAACATCTTTGGTAGATGCATGCAAATATATGTGATTAATTTTGGAGAAAAAAAAACACGGATATTATATATTTATATTTTCTGATATTAAATTGCAGCAAGGTCACATAATTAGGGTCGATTATCATGGGATTGTGATGGCCCCAATAAGATCTTGAATTAAACAAGATTGGGTATTATTCTTATTCGTTTCTATCGCAACATCAAATAAGTGTATTTATATCTGACAAAAACTAACACGATATGCTAATCCGATACGAACTCCACATAAAATAAACGGGTTTCGGTATACATTTCAATCCATATAAGTAAACGAGTTGACACAACACGACATAAAAATTAAACGGGTAAGATATAAATAGTTTAGATTAGCAAGTTGTGAGTTATAATTTCCATTCATAATTTGTAAACGCTATTACAACTTCCCCTCTTTGGGTGATTCCATTTATGTAGATGTCATTGTTACGTTATTATTCATGTTTAAGTTTACCTCTATTTTTAGGGGTGTTAGAGCATCTCCAACAGCATTGCTAAAATAGAAAAAAAAATGGATTTTTATTTGTTATTCTTCTCCAACAACATTGCTATCTTGTTTGCTAAAATAGAGATTCTTGGAGAAATCTCTAAATATAGAGAATTCCCTATAATTCTCTAAAATCTAAATAGGATAGAGAAATAATTATTTTATTCAATCCACCAATAACATAATTCTTTTATCATTTTATATTAAGTTTTTATTTTAAAGTGTATTGGGAATATAAATTAGAGAATATTATATTAATATAATTTGTGTTAAAATCTTTAAAATAGCAAAGTTGTTGGAGATTATTGTAACTCTTTCTAGAGATTTTAACTTTTGATTCTCTATTTTAGAAAAATTATAGCAAACCTGTTGGAGATGTTCTTACATTATTTGCGAGGGCTTCGAATGATGTAGTGTTTGATAACGGTAAAATGATTTAGGTTTTTTTTAACTTTAAAACGTTAATAGTCAGTTACAAATGGTATTTTTTTTTGTTAAAAAATGTAGATAACCAATTTTTAGAATTTCTATGGATTTATTTTATGGAAGAAAATATTAAAGAACTTAACCATTTAAAATTTGAAATGTATTAAATAGTAATCAATGGGAATAAAAATAAAAGAAGTTGTTAAAATAGATAATATAATGGACTTATTCTCCTAAAAACTCCAATTTTCATTCCAAAAAAAATTAAAATAAATAAAATTTTATTATCTATCATTTTTATTTTTATCATCGAACTTAAACCACACAACCTCTGAAATAAATTTGCTGAGAAGATAATGATAGTATTTGTCTTAGGGGGTGTTTGGGAGTGCTTATATTTTTGACTTATTTGCTTATAGCTTCTCCCCACCGCAAATAAGCTATTTGGAGTGTTTGGATAGAAAAAATCAAAAGTGCTTATTTGTTTCTTCTCACCACAAATAAGTTGTTTTTGATAAGTCATTTCATACCTACTTATTTACTTCTCCTTATTTCCTTATCTATCCAAATTACCTTTTTACCCTCAATATTTAACAAACACTTTTTAAAAACTGTTTTTCCTCACCACATAAACAAATAAGCCTAAGTTAAAAATATAAGCACTCCCAAACACCCCCTTACTTGAACTTTGTTCACATGAATCACGTTTCGACAGACGAATGTGATAACAGTGAGAAGTAGGGACATATTCATTCATTAGTTGGGGCCTTGGGGGTGACGGGTGACCCCCATAACATGACCTGTAGAATTTTATTATATATAATAAATTTTATCTTTTTAATAAATACATCCCCCAATTATTTTTTTTGAAAGAAAAAAAACGGGTCCAAAAAATATTGCATTATTATCTTTAGAAAAAAAAATATATCCCCTAAATTTTATCTTTTTAATAAATATATCCCCCAAATTTTATTAACTTGACCCCCTAACTTTAGCATAATTTCAATAAAATCCTTAGTCCAAAAAATATTGCATTATTATCTTTAGAAAAATATTTAGTTGAAATAGATTACAATCTTTATTTTTAACTCTAAATTTTTTTATTGTTAATTGTTAGGATTAGTGTTTGTTATTTAATGTATAAGCGTTAAGTTTTTGTTAAGGGAATTTAATTAAAATAGTCAAGATTGACATTGACTTATAATTATACCCATTCTCTCTCTCATTTTGCCAAAATACCCCATGAGTTCGCGATCTAGGCAGCGATCGCGGACCCATCCCATGTGGCCCGCGATTCTTGTTTGCGATGGGCCGCGATCAGGGCCAAATTTTCACTTTTGGTCCCTGGCCGCGATTGGGCTGCGATTTTGGGTCAAATTTGGTCAATAAAAATATTATGAGGCATTCACAAGGTGCAAGATTCGAACCTTGCATCAACAACACGTGTGCACAAGACCTTAACCAGTAGTCTAGCTGCTAAGTTGTTGATTACATTATACCAAAAAATATTTTATATTATATCAAATATAATATATTAAGATATTTATTATTAATATTATTATTGTTATAATATTAAAGATGATATTTTGATATTTTTACTTCAATGGACCCAACTGTAACATCCTAAATTTTCAATAATAATATTTTAATGAGAATTGGGATTTATTTGTCTTTTGGTTTAAACCTTGAATTATATGGAAGTTTCATAATTCAAACAAGGTTAAAATACAAGGGTTTAAGGTTTGGTGTCAATTGTGAAAATATTGAAACCTAGAGGTGTGTTTGGTCACATTTGGAATGTATATATAGATAAGGTAGTTGGAAATCAGATTTTTATCTGATATTTTGTTTTGGGTCGGTCAAGAGAGAAGAAGAGAAAGAGGGAAAAAGGAGAAAATAGAGAAAAGGAAGGAAACAAGGGTTTTGGTCATCAATTTGGTAAGAAATTAATCTGTGTTTTGATAAAGACTATTGTAGCTATAGAATTGTAAACGAATCTGTGTTTTGGATCGATTTACAGAATCAGTAACATCAGATTTGGAGCAGCAGTTTGAGATTAAAGTGGGTTTTCTTCCAATAGGTGAGTTCATTCACTTTTGATTAAATACATGCTTTCTGTCAAATTAAATGTTAAGACACATGTATAAACTGGTTATGAACTGTATGGGATGGTCTGGAATGACCTGAATCAAACAGACATCGAATTAGATTGGATTTTAGGCTGCAGTTCGAAGGTTTCCGGATGAAACGTCGTATCCGGAAACCCTGGTGATGAATGTCTCCGGACAAGGCAAAGTATCCGGTAAGTCTTAAGTTTCTTATAGTTTCCGGATAAATCGAGTTACCGGATGGTATCCGGATTACCTTGGTTTCCGGATGTCATCCGGATTAGTGAAATACCCGGAAAGATAATGTATCCGGAAAAGTTGTGTGTATCCTGAAAAGTTGTGTGTATCCGGAAAAGTTGTGTGTATCCGGAAAAGTTGTGTGTATCCGGAAACCTTTGTTGTCCCGATAATTCTGATGTTTGGATTTAGTTTCTGGATATAGCGGAACCCCCGTGTCAAGTTGCCGAAGGGGAAACAATTGAGGAGGAGGACATGATAGGTTATTGGATATTCTTAGAATTGAGGATATGATACGAGAGTGGCATGATTTGTTGTTATGTATATACGTTAATAAGGTGAATGGGTTTGTAAACACTAGTTGTGTTGGATAACCTAGGATAGGCAAAGTATAATTGCTATTCCTGTTTAAAGTAGAATTGCTATCTACGTTGAAATGATTGAATAGGTAAAGTAGAATTACTATTCATATTACAATAATAGAATATGCAAAATATAGTTGATATTCTTGTTGAAAAGGTGGAATAGGCGAGGTATAATTGCTATTCCCGTGTATCCTTGAAAAGAAGGAATAGGCGAGGTATAATTGCTATTCCCGTGTATCCTTGGAAATGATTGAATAGGCAAAGTACAATTGCTATTCACATTGATTGATGAATAGACAAAGTAGAATTGTTATTCATGTGTATGATTGAATAGACAAAGTAGAATTGTTATTCATGTGTATGAGTGAATAGACAAAGTAGAATTGTTATTCATGTGTATGATTGAATAGACAAGGTAGAATTGTTATTCGGGTGTATGTTTGAATAAACAAAGTAGAATTGTTATTCATACGGAATGTTGGAATAGACATAGTATAATTGCTATTCAGGTTGAATGTTTGAATAGGCATAAGTATAATTGCTATTCGGGTTGAATGAGTTAATGGACAAAGAGAGTTGCTATTGGTAAGTGAGATGTGGGAGTGTGAATTAGATGAAGTGTAAGTGTTGTTTGACGGATTTGAAATAGGCAATGTATATATAAGTGCTATTTCTGTATTCCATTTCAAAGAGAAAGTATGATGTTTGAACGTAAGTCTGTAAAATTGATTGATAAACTAGAATCCGTGAGGATTCGTAGTAGGTTATTGGATATGGTGATACGACTTTATGAATGGTAGTTATACTCGCGGGGTTGAGTATGGTTATGTCTTTATGAGACAAGCATGAGTATGGTAAGAATGGTGATAAAGCAGGTTTGAATATATACGTTGGTTATCTAAGATTTCAATAATGTTAATGTTTTAATTTAAAACTGGATGTTCTCACTAGGCGTAAGCCTAATCGTTTCAAATCAACTTTTCTTACCAGGTACCAGCTCGGGGAAATAAAGGGTTGTGGGACGAGCGTTTTGGAATAGCAAGAGGTGTTAATTAACAAGAAGAGATTTTGATGGATTGCTTAGATAACTTAGTTAATCTGATTATAATGATATGATTAGATTGATAGGTTATTTGAAGGATCCTGTATTGCAAATATACTCTTGATGATTAATTTCCTTGCTATATTTATATAAGTTGAAGTTTCTTGTATCATAACGTATTATAATTTGAGGTTCAAAACAGCCCTGATTTTAGGGTGTTACACCAACAATTCTTTTTGTTATTTTGGATATTTTATTTTAGTGGATGTGTTGAAAATGGTTAATGCTAAAATTTGCAAAAAAATGTATGCTCTAATAAAATATTAAGTAAATTACATTTTTAGTCCCTGTGATTTGTTGAAAATTTCTATTTTCATCCTTATGGTGCTAAAATTGCGATTTTTATCCCTATGGTTTATAATTCATCACCTTTTTAGTCCTTATGATTTAAATTTTATTTCTATTTTCATCCTTATGGTTTACAATTCATATCTATTTTAGTCCTTCATCCTTAGGCCATCAGTACCGCTCCGTAGAAGCCCTCAAGCGCCACATCAGCGCCACATCAGCTTTTCTCCTAACCCTCTCCTCAAGCCCTCAAGCCCTAAAGACCCGTAGCGCTACCCTCAAGCCCTCTTGCCACCTCATTTTTTTAATTCTTTTATTTATACATTTAATTATTTAACAACATAAAAATAAGATAAATAATAAAAATAAAAATTCATATCATTCATTAAAAAATAAAAAATTACAAAATACAAAACACTACCAATTATGATATTTTTTAATTTGCTCTTTTCTCGCTACCGTAGCCATCAAAGCGGGGCCCGAAAGGTGATCATGCGGGGTTATGAAAAACTCGAAGTCTTTATCAAATCGTTTTGCTCGTTCGATTTCTCGTTCGTGTTCCAACTTTTCTCGTTCGAGTTCGAGTTTTTTCATTTTGTACTCCATTGTATCATCAATCTTCTCGTTGAACGTCGTGAACAACTGAGTAACACTTTCGTTCGTATTCGACCCGCTCGTATTACTCGTTGATGTTTTTTTGCCTTGTTTCTCCCGATGGGTCGTTGAAGTTGCTCGATGAAGTTGTCGTCATCGTCATCATTGGAAGGGTTGGTACGTTTTGAACCCCGCGATGAAGTTGTCGTCATCGTTGGAACGACTCCCCATTTTGGACATTTTTTTAGGACTTCCCAAGCTTGTTCGTGAGTGAAAGCAAACCCAAGTTGTGCTCGGTACCGTTCGTGAAATGTCGGCCTCACTCATTCCGCTCCCTCTATTAGTGAGCAAGTTGTTGTAGATGCCGCCAAAAGAATTTATTCTTTTATTGAGGTCGTTGAACTTGGTGTTGAGTTGATGAGTTGTTCTATAATTTCCGCGACCCATTAAACTAAAGAACACTTGCCCGACACGGGTCCAAAAACTTTCTACATTTATGTAAGTTTAAGTATAAGAATATTAACAAGAATATTAATAATATTAATAATATTAATAATATTAATAATAATAATAATAACAATAATAATAATAATAATAACAATAAAAATATTACCACCGGTTTGTGCGTTACCGATAACGGGGTCCTCCGAAACGTCAACCCACGCCGACACTAACGCGAGTTCCTCCTCTTTACTCCACATCTGTTTGGGGGCTCTATTTTCATATTGTTTGTTTTTTCCTTTTCTCGTTGGTCTCGGGTTTGATGGTTCCGGGTTTGATGGTTGTGTGTAGATGGATTGTGGTGTGTGCGGGTTAGAATGTTGGGTTTCAGGAACAATGTCGTCGGCGAGATTGATTGCGGGTGAATGAATATTGTAGTTGGCCGGAGTAAAACCTTGTTCAATCATACCGGGACGTGTAAGTTGGTAAGGAATTTGTTGCGGATATTGTTGGCGAAATTGTTGCGGATATTGTTGCGAAAATTGTGGCGGATTTTATGGCGAAAATTGTTGCGAAAATTGTGGCGGAATTGGTTGCGAAAAGTGCGAATGATAACCTTGTTGTGCAAACGCTTGAAAACCAAGCTCCGGGTCTTCTTGCGGTTGCGGTGTATCCGATCGGGTACGACGGGATGTAGGTGTTTTGTTTGGATTCATGATGAAATTTGAGAGAGTTTGAGAGAATTTGAGAGATTTTTATGTGAAAAATAATATGGGTTTGGATTAATATATATAGTGTGATTAAATTGAATTTTTTTTAAAATAGCCGTTGGCAACGGATTTATTTTCAAATTATTAAAAAAAATTAATAATAATAAAATAAAATCACTCGGGTTCAACGGGTTTTGGAACCCGGGGCTGGAACCCGAGCCCGAACCCGCTCCCCCCGTACCACAGCCCGCATGAGCCCGCAGGAGCCCGAGCCCGAGCCGAGCCCGCGTGCCATACGGATGGCCTTAAAAGTATTGTTGTGACCTCAGGGACGAAAATGGAAATAAATTGTAAACCATAGGAACGAAAACTGAAAATTTGAAACCATGGGGACAAAATCTGCAATTATTAGCAAACCACAGGGATGAAAAAGGTAATTTACTCTAAAATATTTAATAATATAGTTAAATGTAGAGTAAATTACGGATTTGGTCCCTGGGGTTTGAAAAATGAAACGAAAATGGTCCCTACAATTTTTGTATTCCAAATAAGGCCCTGCAGTTCTTATTTTCGTAACTATTTGGTCCCTAGCGCTAACGGCCATTAACTCCCAGCCGTTAAGTGAAGGGCATTTTAGTCATTTCGATATATTTACCTTTTTCAGTTAAAAAATAAAGAGTAAATTACGTATTTGGTCCATGTGGTTTCAAAAACGAAACGAAATTAGTCATCTTCTTCAATTATTTCTGCATTGCTCAATTAAGAATCATCTGATGCATCCAATACGAAGCAATCTATTTCTTTTCCCTTGAAATATAATAGTAATATTTAATATCAAATAGAGAATTATCAAATATGTTTTTGATAATTAAAGCATCTTGATTTCAACAATACAATGATGTTTTGCACATGTTAAGTATAGGTTTTGGTTGCTGAAAGTAATCATCGGAAAACGAATTTCGCCGGAGCACTCGTCGGAAAATCGAATTGGCCGGAAAATCGGTCAAAACTTCTCGGATCCTAATTTATCCGAAAAGTTTAAGTTTTCAGATCCTCTTACACCCGAAAAGTGAGGATTTCGGATCCTCTTGATCCGAAAAGCTTGGTTCGCCGGAAAGACGGGATCGCCGGGATCTCGCCGGAATTTGTGTTTTTAAACTTTTCGGATCATTCAACAAGGTTTCGGATCATTCATCATTTTTTTCAAACTCGCCGGAGTTTCGCCGGAAAAACGTGGTCACCGAAAGTCGTCGCATGATCGAGATTTTTTGCTTGCATTTCATTGGTATTCATTTAAGGATTGCAACGCAACAAAAATCAGTCGATTTGGACGAGAAACGAAGTAGATATTCGAGTTTTAAATCTGCAAATTGTGGGTTTGTGAAAAAGATGACTATATGGATTAGAAGATGACCATTTTCGTTTCGTTTTTGAAACCACAGGGACCAAATCCGTAATTTACTCTTTAGTTTTTAACTGAAAAAGGTAAACATATCGAAATGACTAAAATGCCCTTCACTTAACGGCTGGAAGTTAACGGCCGTTAGCGCTAGGGACCAAATAGTTACGAAAATAAGAACTGCAGGGCGTTATTTGAAATAAAAAAATTTGTAGGGACCATTTTCGTTCATTTTTCAAACCCCAGGGACTAAATCCGTAATTTACTCTTAAATGTATGCTCTAATAAAAAATGTATGCTTTAATAAAATATTTAATAATTTATTTTTTATATTTTTACTTCAATGGTTGTGTTAAATGTATAAAATATTTTATAATATAGTTAGCGCTAAAATTTGCAAAAAAAATAGTTAAAAAGAAAATTAATATTTTAGTTCATTTTCAATAGTTATTATAGTTTTTCTAAAATAAATTATCATAAAGAATCTTTAAAAATAAATTATTTCCAACTCCAATAATTATTTTATTATAACAATTTAACATTAATTATATTATTAAATTATTTTATTAATATATCTTTTTTTTCAATATTAAGTTTATATAGAATCCTTTAAATTTAAAGTTTTCTACATTTTTCTCATTTTTTATTATTATTTTAACATACAAGTTAACATAACTCTAAATTTTTTCTTTCAAAATTTCTACTTGACCTTAATGCATGCTCTAAAACCATTTTCAACACAACCACCAAAATAAAATATCAAAAATACAAAAAGAATTGTTGGGTCCATTGAAGTAAAAATATTAAAATATCATCTTTAATATTATAACAATAGTAATATTAATAATAAATATCTTAATATATTATATTTGATATAGCATAAAATGTTTTTGGTATAATGTAATCAACAACTTAGCAGCTAGATTACTAGTTAAGGTTACGTGTTGTTGATGCAGGGTTCGAAGTAGAGGTGGCCAAAGCGACCCGACCCGACCCGAAACCGGCCAAGAACCGGTTCTGGCCCGACCCGGTCAAGAACCGGTTTCAAGCCCGAGAGCCGGGACCGGTTCGTATATATAGGCATTTTCTCGACCCGGCCCGGAACGGTTCGTGACCCGACCCGGCCCGACCCGATTTTTTTCAAAAACCAATATGACCGTTAGAGAGCCGTTGGGACCCCTTTGTGACCGTTTTTTGCCTAAAAAAACACCCTCCAAACCCCATATAAATACTAGGGGTGTTATGGAGTGATCACCACCTTACAATTGCTTACAAAACGCAAAAAACGCTTACAATTCTCATTTCTCGGCTCTCGCTATATTCGTTTCTCGCAAAAAACGCATACAATTCTCTAGTCTCTACTCTATACTCTCTACTATCAAAAAAATGGCCGAACAAAATTACACCATTGTTGTCGATCATTCACGAAAAGCACCGGTTTGGGATAATTTCAACTTGGTAAAATTTCCCGGCGATACAAAAAAAGCGCAATGCAAACGGTGTGGAGATTTCCTAAAACCCGGATCAAATAACACGTTAAAGCGCCACTTCGAGGAAAGATGCAAGAGGTTGAAATCGGGTCCCGATCCAACTCAACCCATACTTGACAATTCCGGTTAAGTATGGTCGTATGATAATGATCTCGCCCGAGAAATGCAAATGAAATGTGTCATTCAAATGGCGTTGCCGTTCGGACATTTCGACAATCCTCACATTACAAACATGATCAAAAATGGGTTCCAACCACGCTACAATGGTTCGGTAAGTCGTCAAACTCTTAAGCGTGATGCTTTAAAATATTGGAATAAGGTTCAAAAAATTATGCGAGAAATGTTTTTAAACTTACCCAACAAAGTTTCTTTAACTTGTGATGTATGGAGCGCACCATGCGGATTGCCATATTCTTATATATGCATAACGGCACATTGGATTGTGCCGGGATCGTGGCAATTATGCAAACGTGTAATCACGTTTGAGCTCTTTGGTTCGCCACATTCGGGTGAGCGTCAGTTTTCTATAATTATGAGATGTCTTCAATATTATAATTTAAAAAATAAAGTTATTAGTATTTCGTTTGATAATGCTAGTAATAATACGGCATGCGTAGACCGATTACGTTTGGCTTTATCCCCTATTTTAGAGGGAAAATTATTTCATACACGTTGTTGCGCACACATAATAAACTTAGCCGTTCAAGACGGCTTAAGTAAACTTAATGAGCCTTAACTAAGTTTAGGCTTATGTTACGCCGAATTTTCACAAGAAATAAAAAAAATGCAAAACTTATATAGAGATTATTGCAAACAAGTCGGTTTTAAAGCTTTGGGACCGGCGCACGATATGCCGGTTCGATGGAATTCGACTTGGAAAATGATGGATAATTTATTAAGACAACAACAATATATTCAAGCATTTTATAACATTCATTACCCGGATAACACGATAACTCAGGATGATTGGACAAGGATTCATGGCTTTCACGATATTTTGGGCGATTTCAAAACTGCAACAACTATGTTATCCGGTGTTTATTATCCAACGAGCCCTTTACTTTTAAATCAACTTTATATTTTGGCAAGTAAAATTGCTCAATACGAACAGGATTTGCACTTTCACGACGTGGTGAAACCAATGAAAGAAAAATTGGTAAAATATTTTAAAAAGATCCCCTTCACTTTTCTTTGTGCCGCGACATTAAACCCGTTTTTAAATGTTACGGGTGTCGAAGTTTTAATACAAACAATATGTTTATCGTTTGGTTTGGATTCTCTTACAAATTCTAGTTTTTCAAGGAAACGCATACAACAATTTAATAATGATTTTCATCAATTATACGAGATTTATAGAGTTAATTATGGGGGAGGAAGCCAACAAACCCCTACACCTCAAATGTTTTCACCGGGTTCTAGTAGCAGTCGTGGCCGAAACCGAGAAGACTTAATGCAAACTTTAATGCAATCGGTTGTCATGGAATCTTCTAAAAAGCTAGATATGATGGGGATAATTTGGGTGAATTCAATCAATACGTACGTACTAATTTTATAACGACATCCTTCACAAACGTCGTAGATGTTGAATCCCTAGATTTATTAGAATGGTGGAAAAGTAAACAATCAAGTTTCCCAATTATGGCCACTATTGCACTTGATATACTAACAATCCAAGCTAGTACTGTAGCTTCGGAGTCGGCCTTTTCTCTTAGTGGCAGGATCATATCGGAGCGTCGGACAAAATTAACCCCAAAATCGGTGGAGTGCTGCGTATGTCTGAAGGATTACTTGGATGGAGAAGACCGCATTCAAAATCGAACGAACCTGGAGGATGATATAGAAGGCGTGGAAGAAAACTTATTCGAAAACGACACGGATGAACTACTAAGTACGCCGTCCGTAACCGATACTTCTGATGTTAGTAGTGTCGTAGATGACGAAGATGTAGACACCGACCGCCTTGACGATCAGACGGCTATTACACGACTGATGCAGTACAATACTCTTGAAGACTACAATCCAGATCAGAATCCATACTACGCTCCATACAATCCATTCAATTATAATCCATTCAATTACTATCCGGGTGATGGGAGTGGATGTTCGGGAGCGGGTGGGACTTCGGGAGCGGGACCTTCGAATGTTTAGAATTTATGTATTATAACTTGTAACTTGTAAGTTTGTAACTTAAAATTATATATAAATTATAAAACGTAAAAGTGTATTTTAGTGATATATATTATAAATAAAACGTATTTTTAAAGTGTATTTTACTTATCCAATGATTCCAATCCAATTTTTCTTTGTTAAAGTTTAGTTATTAATTATTATACAAAGAAAGCAGTTAAAAAACAAAAAAATCGCGGGCCCAACTCCGAACCGGTTCTTGGCCCGGCCCGGCCCGGTTTTATGAAAACCGGTTCTACACACCAGTAAACGGGTCAGGGGATTTCGGTTTAAACCCGGCCCGACCCGGCCCGGTTCTCACCTGACCCGGTTCTCACGGTTACTGTGTGGAACCGGTTTGTCCCCCGACCCGGCCCGAACCCGATTTTTGGCCACCTCTAGTTCGAATCCTGCACCTTGCAAATACCTCATAATATTTTATTAACCAAAAGGCCCAATCACGGTCCATTGCGGACTATATTGCGAAATCGTGGGGTATTATTGCAAAATGGGAGAGATTTGAGGTATAATTGCAAGCCAAAGTCAAACTTGAGGTATTTTAATTAAATTCCCTTTTGTTAATTGTTTAGGGTTAAAATGTTTATTGTTTTATTATTTTGCTAGGAAAAAGAAAAGATGTTCAAAAATATTGTTATATTAACTTGCAAGAAAAATGAAATATTTAAAAAAAAGTCAATATTCCGAACGATAATGGTGGTAATGATTCTCATAATATTACGTTATTTAAATATCGACCCCCATTACCAAGTTTCTAGATCCGCCACTGGTAACTAGAGCCTGCTTTCTTTTTAATAAAAGAGTGTGCCTTTGTTTCCTAAACAAAAGAGTACGTTTATTAAAAAGAAATTAATTAAAATGAACCAAGTTCGTAATTGTGTTACAGAAATACCCCATCTCTCTCCCGGTTTACAAAAATACCCATTTCTCCTGCGATTTGACCCTCGATCGCAGATTAAAATAAAATACCCAAAAAAATCCACAATGGACAATACCCAGTTTGAACAATGTTCCCTCGATCACGATGGACGATACCCAGTTTAAACAATCCGCGATGGACAATACCCAGTTTGAACAATACCCATGGAACTGTTGATTTCCTTCCGCGATGGACAATCCCCAATTTTTGTTTTCAGAGCTAAAGTAAAATGAAATCTTGAAAAGGGGTTGGAGTTTCTCTTGGAAAATGTCTTCTGACATTATGATGGTTACCTGCGATCGAGGGAACATCTTGGGTATAACCCACCATTTTTTACAAATATGGATATAATCCGCGATCGAGGGAACAAATCGTGGATATTTTTTATTTTTTTTATTTAATTCCGCGATCGAGGGTCAAATCGCGGGAGAAAATGGATATTTTTGTTAATCGGGGGAGAGATGAGGTATTTCTGTAACACAATTACGAACTTGGTCCATTTTAATTAATTTCCCTTTATTAAATACTCTTTTTATCCAAAAATAATTGTCTATATTTTATTTATATTTGTTTTAAAATATAGGGAAATTAATTATAATGCCCCAATTTCACGTTTGACTTACTGAAATACCCAAACTCTCTCCAATTTAACCAAAATACCCAAAAATCCATGAACCGATTCGTAATCCCAGACTCCTTTGTGAAATGGATTTTTGGTCCGTGAAATAGATGTTTTGTCCGTGAATTAAATTTTTGGTCCATGAAAAGATGGATAATTTAATTAATTTCACGGACAAATTTAGTTAATGATTTATGGAATATTGATTTGTTTGTGGTATGGAATTAAACGGACATGAATTAATTTCATGGACTAAGGGGTTGTTTGGCAGTTGCTGAATGGTTTAGTGCAAAATGATTAAGTGGTCAGAATGATTAAGAGGCTTTTATGTTATAATGCAAAATGAAATATGGTTGTTTGGTAATTGTTTAGAATGAAATCAGGCTGCTGAATGGTTAAGAGAGGCCCAGGATGCTAAATCGTTCAAAGAATTTTTGAACCATTAAGAAGCAGACATTTTTTTTTTGCCAAACAGGATTTACCTCTTAATGGAACCATTAAGAGGTAAACAAACAGCCCCTAAGTCAATGTTATTTAAATAATATAAAATTTGATTCACGGACTAAGTCAATATTAATACTTATTAATTTCACGGACTACGTCAATTTAAGTCATTGACTGGATTTCACATTATGAACTAACCGTCAAATTCAATTTCATCAATTTCACGGAATTTTTGGTCCGTGAAAAAAAATCCAATTCATCAATTTTACGGACAAAATCCAATTCACAAAAGGAGTCTGTGATCACGCACTCTTTCACGGGTTTTTGAGTATTTTCGTGAAATTGGAGAGATTTTGGGTATTTGAGTAAGTCAAAGTCAAACTTGGGGCATTTTAATTAATTTTCCTAAAATATATGTACATTTTCAAAAATAAATAAATGTCGTGAAGAGAGAGTGACCATGTCACAATCGTGAGGCATTCTCGCTGGAATTGTACCGAGAGGCTCTAGCCCTCGGCAATCATGACATGTACCGAGCCCAAAAGTTGACTTTCTCACCCGAACTCTCTCAACTCGTCTAAAACAGAAGAAATGATATTTTCTAATTATTAGTCCGATAACTTAGAACTACCAAAACCATTAATGGTTAACTTTTCTTACCAAAATTTCGGGTGTTTCAATTGCAGCGGAAATAAAGTTTTTGTTTGGAGTATATAATATTTATATACGGCAAATGGAACAAATAAACTCACACACTCTCTTCACCTTTGGTGAGGTTTGAACCCCTGACCTCCTAGGAGACCAAAGACTCAAATACCTCCTACTAGGCCAAAGGCCCTTTGGTAAATAAAGTTACTAATGAAATTATAACATAATAAAAAGATCTAAGGCGATTAATGAAGTCAATAACACACACAGACTGCATGCCAATAACACATTTCATTTGCCCTTACTAGAGCCTTCTATATAACGTCTCTCTAAAAATACCATGCCGGTCACACATTTCCGTATTTCGGTAAGTATATTTTCCAATTTTCTATGAGTATTTGTCATTAAAACATTAGAATGAATATTGGATTGGTTTATGTTTATGTTACTTGGTCTAGAAAAATGAAAATCCAATCAATTATATTATTAAAATAAACTAAAATGAATTACATTTAGCTTCAACAGATTCTATTTTTTTGAGATTTTAACATCTATTATATTATTAAAATAAACTAAAAATTTATCTTTCCAACAAACTTTTTAAAAAGATATTTTATAAAGTAATATTAACTCAATCCTATTGGTGAGAATGAATAAAAAATTTATTTCTCTCTAATTTTTTTTAAAATAGGGACTCAAAAGTCAAAATCTCTAAAAAATTACATTTAACTTCAACAGATTCTTTATTTTAGAGATTTTAACATCCATAATGTTATTAAAATAATCTAGAAAGTTATACTCCCAATACACTTTTTTCAAATATTTTTTATAAAGTAATATTAACTGAACCCTATTGGTGGAATTGAATAAAAAATTAATTTATATCTTCATATACCAAGTTTTAGAGAATTTTATAAACTTGGAGCCTTTGTTAGTTTTCTCTATTTTAGAGAATCATATAGAGAAGATGATGGAGCAATTTAGAGAACAAAACTTCAATTTTCTCTATTTTAGAGAAACTGTTGGAGATGCTCTTAGACCATCTCCAATGTGGTCACTAAATCTTACACTAAACACTAAATTTGGTGTAAATAACACTATTCGCATCTCCAATGAAGTCTCTATTTTTCACACTAAATTTAGTGTAATGAATAGTATTACACTAGATTTGGTGTAACACTATTCATTTACACTACTTTTTACATCACTTTTAACTTTGGTGTGAAAATAGTGTTACCCATTGAAGAAGATTTACTATTAACACTAAAATTTACACTACTTTTGAAATTTGGTGTAACATATAGTGTGACCCATTGGAGATGCCCTTAGGCATCGTTTGGCAAAAAAAAACTAGCTTATAAGCTAGCTTAATTATAAGTTAGTTTTTTTCTGGGTACATGTTTGGATGACCATAAGCTAGCTTTTTGAAACGCTACTTGGAGTAGCTTTTTGAAATGCTACTTGGAGTAGCTTTTCAGTAGTTTTTTTTGTGAATATTCCAATATTGCCTTCATTATTATTTAACTATTATTATAAATAAATGTTAATTTTTAAATTTAATTATTATTAATTAATAAATATTAATTAATATTAATTGAAAATTTATTAAATTAACTTTTAATTGTACATTGATATTAATTTTTAATTATTTAGAGTTATTGTTGATCATATAAATTATTTTTATATATTTTTAATATTAATCAATATATTTTAATTATTAATTACTATTATCTTTTTTAATTATTATTTGATTGTTTTTTTATATTATATGTAACGGTTATTTAAAATCATAATTATATATATATTTTTTCTAAAACTTGTTTTAACATATTCAAAGTTTATAGTATATATTTAATAATAAATTTGTTTTTTGATTAACATGTTATTTAATTTTTCTTTACTACATTGATTGTATTAATTAACATATTATATTGCTATAATTTTTTTTAATTATATAATTAAATATTGTAATTTTTTAATTTTTTAAAGATGTTCTTTTTAGTCATTTTACATGTTTATAAACTAGTTTTGTCAAACATTACTTTTTCATTAGCTAGCTTATCAGCTACCAAACATAGCCTTAGTATTTATAGTTGTGGGTAGGGAATTCGGTTTTCATCCCCGATCTTCAGTATTGTGATTTTCAACCCTGTCGTTTACACTTTTGTTGCAATTATCGTCTCTACTGGTAAACCAAAACAATTATTTCCAAAAAAAAAGCATCTTGACATCGTTTATTTCGTGGAATGGAAGTACAACATTCTAAGCACAAAGTACTTATTTCGACAACTAGATTTGAAGCTAATTAAGTGGCAAGGGTAGTGGCCTCACAACCATCATGAACACAAGCCAATACATCTCTATATTCTCTTGTGATGGTGAATGAATCGTAAACTTCTCCGTCGCTGCTCTTCTTGTACTCCACAAGCAACGACGATTGATTAAACGCCGTTAGTTTCACAAACCCAAAATCGCGATCTTTATGAATACTCCAAACCGTATCGATTTCCGTGTAATCTGATAGATGACTCCCTCCGCCTCCCGCAACAATATGAATCGTCCCGTTCACTGTACCCGAATAATGATTTTTTTCATCGTTCACACATTGATTCTATGCAAAAATAAGGGTTCGTTATAGATGGCTCAGATGGGTTAAATAACAGACTAAATAACTAATATATTTAATATGGTTATAAATAAAGGGGTACCTGATAAATGGGGCAAACTCGTTCGTAATGATGAACATGGCCGAAAAAGGCGACATCGACCTTGTACTTTTGCCATAGTGGTTGCAAGTGTTCCCGGCCCATGGGCTCCTCAAATGAGCCTTCAAGTCCGTACCATTCGTTTGACGAATACCCAAGAACACGATGAGCGGCGAATATCAGCCACGGCTGTTTATGCCTGTTGGCTGACGCCAAACATTTCTCAATGAAGGCGTATTGTTCTGTACCGATTCTCCAATCGTGCTCTGTATCCGCTATGCAAAAATGGAACATCCCGTAATCCGTTGAGTACCTACAAAATCACACAATAAACGAGTTCTCTTACCACGCCACAAAACCAAGTAGGTTATTAAAACATCCCATTTTATTCATTTTCCCCATCTATTACAATTACAATTTTGGTCCCTCAAGTTTGTAGTTGATGTATTTTTAAGTTTTAACGGTTTTCACGAGTTATTTTATATTATATGTGTTGGGAACTGAAGATATGCTAAGTATGGTTAGTACTGCCAGAACAACATTACTACTGCCAGTTCAAGGTTAGTACTGCTAGTTCAATGTTAGTGCTGCCAGAACAAAGTTAGTACTGCTAGTTCAATGTTAGTGCTGCCAGAACAAAGTTACTACTGCTGGAATATTATTAATGCTGCTTCTGTGAGGTTAGTACTGCTTGTCTAAGTTACTACTGCAAGTCAAGGTTAGTACTGCTGGTATCGAATATCTGTTAGTACTGCTCGTGACTTAATACTGCTGGAGGTTGTTAGTACTGCTCATGAAGAATGAAGGTTAATACTGCTGAGTTTGTTAAGATTGGTATGCGATACTTTTGGAGACAAAGAAGGAATTGATCAAGATATGTTTAACGAAGATTTAGAAGATCAAGTTACTTTTTGATAGTTATCTTGTAATTATTCTTGTATAAATAGTATTGATAGATAGCTATTAGAAGATACAGATGATATACGTGTGAAAAAGAATTCGATATCGTTTTCAGAGAGATTTAACCTCAAGGTGTAAGAACCCTATTTCTAGAGAAGTAGAAGTCGTCTTGTTGAGCCTGTTCAACAAGATTGAGGTTTGGTTGTTAATATTGTGAGTCGATTTAGTGAATACACAAAGTGGTGAATTTTCTGTTACATTGTTCTTGATTGTGAGAATTAAAGTTCTTTTTCGCAGATTCTTTAATTCTGAATTCTAAGTGTTTATTGTCTTGTTAAGATTCGATCCTGACAAGTGGTATCAGAGCAAGTGTTTCTTAGAATTCTACAGTCATTATGGAAAATCCTTTTGAATCAAACAGTACTCTTGTATCTAAAGTTCCCATGCTCAGACCCAATGAATTTGACATGTGGAAAATTAGAATCAAGCAGTACATTCTGCTTACTGATTATTCCATCTGGGATATCATTGAGAATGGTCCATGTGCTGAAGGAAGAACTGGACCAGATGGCAAAAGACCTCCTCCTAAGACTGATGCAGAGAGGAAAGTCAGACAGACAGAGATGAAGGCCTTAAGCACCCTGCTTTTGGCTATTCCCAATGAGTATCAGCATCAATTCCATCACTGCACTGATGCTCAGATTCTGTGGAATGCTTTGGAGAAAAGATTTACTGGCACCAAAAGCACAAAGAGAAATCAAAAGGCAATTCTCAAGCAACAGTATGAAAACTTTACTTCTACCAAGAATGAGTCCATGACTCAAACGTTTGATAGATTTAATAAGCTGATTGGAGAATTAGCCACTGTAGGAGTCAAGATGGAGGCTGATGATGTCAACAGGAAGTTCTTAAGATCATTGGGTGAAGAATGGACAATGTACAATGTGTCCTTCAGACAGAATGATCAACTGGAAGATAAGGAACTTGATGATCTGTACAATGATCTTAGAGTATTTGAATCAGAGGTTGAAGCCAAAAAGAAGCCCTCTGGATATGTTCATAATGTTGCACTTCTTTCAGCATCACCTGATTCTACTGCTAACCATGAATCAGTTAGTACTGCTGGTTCAGTTAGTGCTGCTGGTTCAGTCAATCAGGAAAAGTCCAAAGATACAGTACTAGAAGCTTTCTTTTCTAGTCATATAAATTCCTCTTTGATTAATGATGATTTAGAACAGGTTAATGCTGATGATCTTGAAGAGATGGATATAAAGTGGCAGATGGCTATGCTGTCTATGAGAGTGAAGAGATTCATTAAGAGGACAGGGAGAAACAATTTTTCCCAAAGAAGAGAGGATGGTGCTGGATTTGACAAATCCAAAGTTGAATGCTACAAGTGTCACAAGATGGGACACTTTGCCAGGGAATGCAGAGGAGGAACATCTTACAACAGCCATCAACAAACTCAGGCTGGAAGTTCCAATCAAAACAGAAGCTCCATTCAAGCTCTTGTTTCTCAACAAGGAATGGGATTTGACTGGAGTGACCAAGCAGAAGAAGCCATCCAAAATCAAGCACGTATGGCTGAAGTTTCAGATCTTCCCACTGAGGTAAAATCTAATCTCTGTACTCAAGCTTGTATAGATACTGTTAAAAGGTATAGAGATCACAACCAGGGTATGTGTGATGATCTTAAAAGATTAGAAAAGGATAGAAGAGACTATGTGTTGATTGTTGAGAGGTTTGAAGAACAGATTAGGGCCTTTCAAGCCAATGAACTTCAACACTCATATGATACTAACTACTGGAAGTGGGAAAAAGGTGGTCTGGAGTTCCAACTGAAAGAGTCTAGGGAAGAGTGTGAGAACTTAAAAGAAGAACTTAAGACAGTTAAAGCTGATGTTGAAAAGTTTTCAAAAGCTTCTAAAGCCATGGACACAATAATAAATGCTCAAGTCCATGGTAAGATGAAAACAGGCCTAGGGTATAATGCCACTCCCCCACCCTACAACAACAACTACATCCCTCCTAAGTCAGACCTATTAGAAACCAAGGATAGGAAGGACTTACCTAAAGGAGCCACTGAAGTAGATCCATTAGATAAAGTAGTTGTTGAGGATGAGACTGACAAAGTAGGATCTGATGAGGAATGTGAAAGTCCATGTGTTAAGAACAATGAGATGAAAAGGACTGACAAGGGAAAGGGAGTTCATTATACACAGACCACTGTTGTGAACTCTAAAACTTGTGAACAGTGTTCTTGCAGGAAATCTCAAGAGTATAAGCCCCAAAATCATGATAATAAGAGGGGAAATCAAAGGAACTGGAATAACCAGTGGGCACTAAGGCAAGGAGTTGATCTGCAAAATATTAACAGACCAAAACCTTGCTTTATTTGTGGCAAACTGAATCATCTTGCCAAATACTGTTTCTTCAATCCTATTAACCAAAAGAGAAGTTTTCAAAGAAGTTATCAAAAACCTTCTGGCTATAGGAAGCCTACAAGAACAAATGTGGCTATGAAACAAGCTGAACCAAAAAGCCACATGAAGAAAAAGCCTGAAAAGGAATGTGTTACAATGTGGGTTACAAAAGGCACTAAAAATAAAACTGCTGCTAGCAGTGTTAGTACTGCTAACACTGTTAGTACTTCTTCAAGAGTTAGTGCTGCTAGCAGTGTTAATACTGCTAGAAATTCTTCAAAAGTTACTGCTGCTAGCAGTGTTAATACTGCTAACACTGTTAGTACTTCTTCAAGAGTTAGTGCTGCTAGCAGTGTTAATACTGCTAGTAATTCTTCAAAAGTTAGTGCTGTTAGCAATATTAGTGCTGCTAACACTGTTAGTACTTCCTATTCAGATAATACTGCTTCTAGCAGTGTTAACTCTGTTAATACTGCTAACTCTGTTAGTACTGCTGATACTGCTGCTAGTACTGATAGTGCTGCTAACGATACTGCTGCTCCCAGTGTTAGTACTGCTAGCACTGTTAGTACTTCTGAGGTTAATACTGCTTCTAGTGCTGCTAAACCAATCATATTGACAAAGTACTCCAGTACTGCAGTACCTAAGGTTGAAAATCTCATCAAAACCAAGTGCAAGTACTTTGATGAGCAAGGGAGACCCAAGACCACTTCGGCTTGGGTTCCCAATAAAACTAACTGATTTATCTTAATGTGCAGGGCAACCAACAGCTCAAGGGGAAGAGCATTTGGCATGTTGATAGTGGTTGCTCCAGGCACATGACAGGTAACATGGCCTGCCTCAAAAATTTCAAAAAGATTGATGGAGGACATGTTGCATTTGGGAATAATCCTGCTGGTGGAAAGATAAGTGGTAAGGGTGATGTTTCAAAAGGTAAGATGACCTTTGAAGATGTGTACTATGTTGAGCAATTGAGATACAACCTGTTAAGTGTATCACAGGTTTGTGACAAGAAGCATAGCATATTGTTTACTGATTCTGAATGTATTATCCTTGCTCCTGGATACAAAGTGGTTGATGAAAACATGATACTTCTGAGAACTCCTAGGAAGGATAATGTATATTGTTTAGATTTGGAAAGTGTGTCATCTGATTCATCCCTAAATTGTTTAGTTTTAAAAGCTTCTTTGGATGAATCATCACTTTGGCACAGAAGGATGTGTCACATGAACTTTAAAACAATGAATAAACTTGTTAAGAATAACCTTGTAAGGGGTTTGCCATCCAAAGTCTATTCATGTGATGATCATTGTGTTGCTTGTCTCAAAGGCAAACAACACAAAACTTCTCATAAGACCAAAGAGATAAACACTATTTCAAATCCTCTTCAACTGTTACATATGGATCTGTTTGGTCCTACTAATGTGATGAGTATTGGCAAGAAATCATACTGCTTAGTTATTGTTGATGATTATTCTAGATTTACTTGGGTATATTTTCTGAGAACTAAAGATGAGACAAGTGGACTGATCAAATCTTTTATTCTCAAAATTGAAAACCAATCAAATAAAAGAGTGAAAGTCATTAGATCAGATAATGGAACTGAGTTTAAAATTTTTGATCTAAACACCTTTTGTGAAGAAAAAGGAATTGAGAGACAATACAGTGCTCCTAGGACTCCACAACAAAATGGTGTTGCTGAGAGAAGGAATAGGACACTGATTGAGGCTGCTAGATCTCTGTTAGCTGATTCAAAGTTACCAATTACTTTTTGGGCAGAAGCAGTTAATACTGCCTGCTATGTTCAAAACAGAGTTTTAGTTGTAAAGCCTAAAAACAAGACACCTTATGAGCTTTTCCATAAAAAGAAACCATATATTGGATTTTTCAAACCATTTGGATGTCCTTGTACTATTCTCAATACCAAATCTCACTTAGGTAAGTTTGATAGCAAAGCAGATGATGGTTTTCTTGTTGGGTATTCATCTCAGAGTAAGGCCTACAGAGTTTTTAATACCTCTTCTAGAATAATTGAAGAAAGTGACAATGTCAAATGCAATGAGAACACACCAAATCCTATTGGTTCAGGTCCTAATTGGCTATTTGACATTGATTCACTCACTAATTCTTTGGGTTTCAGTAGTGATGTATATGCATGACAAAGGGATACACCAACATCAGAACACAGAATTCAATCTGTGATATTTCCACTCCCTTCCATTGATCCTGTTGAATTCTGTGAACAACAAGAGGAGGCTGAACCTATTCAGAATGAAGAAGAGAGGAGAGCAGAGGAAAATCAGTCTTCAGGTCCAAATTCCAGAGAATCTGAGGTGACTGAAGAAGCAGAAACAAATCCAGAATTAAATGAGTCAAATCTGGATGAGAACATACAAGAGGAAGCTGGTCATCCAACAAGAACTCAGAAAAATCATCCTCCTGAGTTGGTGATTGGAGATATTGCATCTCCCATGATGACTAGAAAGCAAAGCAGACTCCAAGAGTTGCAAGAGCAACAAAATACAGTTAACACTGTTCTTACTTGCTTTCTGTCCCAGATTGAGCCCAAAAAGGCTTATGATGCTATGAAAGACCCAAGCTGGATAGAGGCAATGCAAGAGGAGCTGCTACAGTTCAAATTACAGGATGTTTGGGACTTGGTAGACCTTCCAAAAGGTCATAGAGCAATTGGCACCAAGTGGATTTTCAGGAACAAGAAGGATGACAGAGGGATTGTGATCAGAAACAAAGCTAGACTGGTTGCACAAGGGTACACTCAGGAAGAAGGAATAGATTATGAGGAAGTCTTTGCTCCTGTGGCAAGGATTGAAGCAATCAGGTTATTTCTAGCCTATGCCTCATACATGAAGTTCAAAGTGTACCAAATGGATGTCAAAAGTGCATTTCTGTATGGAAGTATTGAGGAAGAAGTATATGTCTGTCAACCCCCTGGATTTGAGAATCCATTGCACCCTGACAGAGTATACAAGTTGAAGAAGGCTCTTTATGGTTTGCATCAAGCCCCAAGAGCATGGTATGACACACTGTCTACCTATCTCTTGAAAAATGACTTTGAAAGAGGAGTAATTGACAAAACCCTGTTTATCAAGAGGAGAAAGAAAGACACATTACTTGTTCAGATCTATGTGGATGACATCATCTTTGGATCCACCAATGATCAAATGTGTAAAGAGTTTGAGGAGTTAATGCACAAAAGCTTCAAGATGAGTTCCATGGGAGAACTTACTTTCTTTCTTGGGCTTCAGGTAAAACAAAGGAAAGATGGGATTTTTATTAGCCAATCCAAGTATGTGAAAGACATCCTGGACAAGTTTGGTTTATCAGACTCAAAGCCAGCAAGCACACCTATGGAGACACACAAACAGCTCACTGCTGATCTTGAGGGGGAGGATATGGATGTCCATCATTACAGATCAATGATTGGATCTCTCATGTATCTCACAGCCTCTAGACCAGATATTATGTTTTCAGTTTGTGTTTGTGCCAGATTTCAAGTTACACCAAAGCAATCTCATCTTCATGCAGTCAAGAGAATTTTCAGATACCTAAGAGGGCAACCTAGACTAGGTCTCTGGTATCCTTATGAATCATATTTTGACTTGCTTGCATACTCAGATAGTGACTTGGGTGGAGCTAACATGGATAGGAAGTCTACTTCAGGTGGATGTCAGTTTTTGGGTACAAGACTAGTATCTTGGCAGTGTAAGAAACAAACCACAGTGTCCTTATCTACCACAGAGGCTGAGTACATAGCTGCTGCAAGCTGCTACTCTCAGGTTCTATGGATTCAGAATCAGATGTTGGACTATGGGGTAACATTTCTTCACACTCCAATCTTCATTGATAACAACAGTGCTATTAGCATTGTTAATAATCCAGTCAAACACTCAAAAACAAAGCATATAGAGATAAGGTATCACTTTATAAGAGATTGCAATGAAAAGAAATTAATTCAGGTTGCTAAAGTTCATACAAATGACCAGTTTGCTGATCTATTCACAAAAGCTTTTGATGTGGGTAGATTCACCTTTTTGGTAACAAGTGTGGGCATGATCAACCTAGAATAAATTCATGACTTTCTGTTTTTATACCTGTATTTCTTCATATATTTGGTGCTACTAACTCTCTTTCTCAGAATCCTCTGTTTCCCTCAGATTACCAAGTGCAGAAAAGTGTAAGTGTAGTTACTACTGCCTGTGTTGAGTTACTACTGCTAGTGCAGAGTTACTACTGCCAGTGCAGAGTTTCTACTGCTAGTGCACAGTTAATACTGCCAATGAGTAGTTAATACTGCTCAGTAGTTAATACTGCTTTGCAGTTAATACTGCTCAGTAGTTAATACTGCTCAGTAGTTAATACTGCTTTGCAGTTAATACTGCTCAGTAGTTAATACTGCTAGTGCACAGTTGATACTGCTTTTCAGTTAATACTGCTCAGTAGTTAATACTGCTAGTGCACAGTTAATAATGCTCAGTAGTTAATACTGCTAGTGCACAGTTAATACTGCGTATGTCGTTAATACTGCTTTTGAAAATCTAGGGCAAATACTGCTATAAATACCCCTGTTTGCACGCCAAAGTTCATAACGACTCTTCGCATTAACTTCTTCTCTCTCGTTCTAACCCCTTCTCCCTAGAATCTCTGTGTTTTCTTTACAAATCCTCAGGAAGCACAACGATTATGGAGTTCGTCGACGAGCATAATAAGATTGCAATGCTTCAGAAGCCGAAGCAGGCCGACGGATTTCATGAAATTGTGGATTTTCTCAAGTCCACTCATATTTCATATGCCCTAACGGTGAATCCAACAATATACATCGAGCATCAGACGCAATTCTGGGCCAATGCCACCGTAGAATCCGAAGATGGGCATAAAGTCATCCAAACAAGGGTATGTGACAAACCCTTGAAAGTTTCAGAAGAACTTCTTCGCATCACTCTTCGACTAGATGATGCCTCAGGTATATCTTCTATTCCCAATGAAGAACTCTTCTCAACTTTACAAAGAATGGGGTATGAAGGTCCCATTGGAATTTTTAAATTCTACAAGTCAAAGTTTTTTACTCAATGGAGATTCTTTGTTCATACCCTAATGCATTGTATTTCAAAGAAAACTACTGGATGGAGTGAGTTCAGCAGTACTATTGCTTATGCTCTAGTCTGCTTAGCCACTAACAGGAAGTTTAATTTTTCTCAAATGATTTTCAATGATCTTGTGGCAAACCTGGAATCCAAAAAGCGTTTCTATATGTATCCAAGGTTTGTTCAGGAAGTAATTACCAAGGAATTGACGGATATGCCTCAATTTGATGAGGTGTATGTGCCAAAATCCCCTAAAGGGAAGGTTTTTTCAAATATGAAAAGACTTCCTAGGGACTCGGAAGGAGTTGACACACCATTGTTCTCTACAATGATGGCTGTGTCCCACACATTTGAAGGTATGGCATCAGGGTCAAGGCCCTCATTAGACACACCCACTGATGACCAATCCCAACCTTCCATCACAAAAGACATCCCTCAGTCCATTCTTGAACAACCCACTCCCACAATAACCAAAAGGTTTGAAAGAAGAAAGGTACACAAGGTTCCTTCCCTTGATGTATCTCCTAAGAGCCCGAAGCCTTTAAGCCCTCTGTTGGAGCATTCTCCAATGGAGAATATCGAAAGGGAAACCACAGGGGTGTCTCCCAACCCCAAGAAGGTGCTCACTAAGGAGAAGGTTGAGCATGTGAGTCGCAAGGCTGCCACTACTTCTGCTAGCAAAGAGAAGGCCAGTGGTAAAATAACTAAGCCCTTCCTCACGGCAACTCAGGGTGAGAAATCATCCAGAGGTCCCAGGTGCCAAGAAACCAAGGGGGTAGGTAGTGCTTTTGCTAGGCAAGAGACACCTGCTAAAACTTCCAATGATCCTTTAAGGGAGGTAAAAACTCCTAAACAGGGTGAGGATAGATATACGTACGAGGAATTGATGGACACTATTGCAAATATCAACATTGAGGTCATGGATCAGAAAAAGGAAATTGATGAACTCAAGAAAGTGGTCCTCTATCAAAACTCACAGCTTGAGAAGCAAAGGAAGATGATCACTAAGTTGATGCACAGAAAGAAGAGAGATCAGTTTGTCCTTAGGAGAAGAAACCCTACCAATGATGCTTCCAAAAAGGGGGAGTCAGACTCAGATATAAACATGGAGGATGCAAACATTGAGGGGGAGTATGAGTATAAGGTTGAGGGGGAGACTGAGGAGGCTGCAGATAGTACAAAGGAAGCAGAAACAGAAACAGCAGCAGAAACCGTTACTGCTGCTGATCTTACAAAGGAAGCAGAAACAGAAACAGCAGCAGAAACCGTTACTGCTGCTGACATTACAAAGGAAGCAGAAACAGAAACAGCAGCAGAAACCGTTACTGCTGCTGATATTACAAAGGAAGCAGAAACAGAACCAGCAGCAGAAACGGTTACTACTGCTGAGGTTGCAAAAGAAGTAGAAACAGATAATGCTGCTGAAAAACAAAAGGCAGCAGAAACTGTTAGTGCTGCTAAGAGCCACAAAGAAGAAACAGCTGAAACCACTCCTGAAGCTGTTAAATCTTTCAAAAGAACAAAGAGGCCAAGAACAAAGTCAATAGCCTCAAAGAGGAAAGATATAAAGAAGCCAAGGGTGGATCCAACTGTAGAAGAAGCACAGGAGGAAGCAGTTAAAGAGAAATCTAATCCAAAAGTTGCTGAAGAAGAAGTGGCAACTTCATCAGGTCAACCAAGCAATGTACAATCACAATCAAATGCTCAATGTGATTTATATATTACTGTGGTTGATACTAATCCAATCAAGACTACACCATTGTCTTCCATGCCTCCTGAGATCATCTTCTGGGACACATTGAAAGATGGAAGAAAGGAGTTCATCAGAATCAAAAGGGCAGATGGAAAGTTTGAAGTTTGTCCTACTTGGGGAAAACTTATCAGAACATGCTCTAGATCTGACCTGGAAGAGATGTTCAAGGTGGGAATGAGGCTATATGGAAACATGCTGACAGAGCAAGGTATGTCTATCACAAAGATGGTTCTTGAATACTTGTGCTTAATGTTCAAACCAGAAGCAGTTCAGCATTTGATGGCAAGGAATTTTCAAGTCATTTCCAACTGGATGCTCATTGAGAATTGTGGAGTGTATGTCATCTCTCTTGACAATACATTTCATGAATATTATTTGGTGGATGTTGTATACAAGCACAACATGAAAAAGTTGAAAGGAATGCTGCATGCTAAGTTGGTGAGTGACAAAGACTCTAAAATGGCAAGATACCTTGTAAAAAGGATCCTCAATCAAAGTCTGGGATTGGATCCAAATCTATGCGTTGATGACTAGGTTTTGGAAGCATCATCTGAAGAACTTAACTTCTCATCCTGAAAAGTCAAGTTAGGGGGAGATTGTTGGGAACTGAAGATATGCTAAGTATGGTTAGTACTGCCAGAACAACATTACTACTGCCAGTTCAAGGTTAGTACTGCTAGTTCAATGTTAGTGCTGCCAGAACAAAGTTAGTACTGCTAGTTCAATGTTAGTGCTGCCAGAACAAAGTTACTACTGCTGGAATATTATTAATGCTGCTTCTGTGAGGTTAGTACTGCTTGTCTAAGTTACTACTGCAAGTCAAGGTTAGTACTGCTAGTATCGAATATCTGTTAGTACTGCTCGTGACTTAATACTGCTGGAGGTTGTTAGTACTGCTCATGAAGAATGAAGGTTAATACTGCTGAGTTTGTTAAGATTGGTATGCGATACTTTTGGAGACAAAGAAGGAATTGATCAAGATATGTTTAACGAAGATTTAGAAGATCAAGTTACTTTTTGATAGTTATCTTGTAATTATTCTTGTATAAATAGTATTGATAGATAGCTATTAGAAGATACAGATGATATACGTGTGAAAAAGAATTCGATATCGTTTTCAGAGAGATTTAACCTCAAGGTGTAAGAACCCTATTTCTAGAGAAGTAGAAGTCGTCTTGTTGAGCCTGTTCAACAAGATTGAGGTTTGGTTGTTAATATTGTGAGTCGATTTAGTGAATACACAAAGTGGTGAATTTTCTGTTACATTGTTCTTGATTGTGAGAATTAAAGTTCTTTTCCGCAGATTCTTTAATTCTGAATTCTAAGTGTTTATTGTCTTGTTAAGATTCGATCCTGACAATATGTCTTTAACAACGGTTTTTAGCCGACGAACTCTCTAACCCAAGGATTACCAAAATTTAGCTCGATTTTCCGCAGGAAAGTAGAACAAAGTCTCTGCCGGCACACCACATTCGCCACCAGAATCATCAGTGTCGTAAAATGATCCACTGTTTGGCCAATCACGTTCGTGGTTTCCGCTGCAAAAATCAAAATGTACACCAAATGGGACAAAATTTAGGACTATTTCAAACTAATCTAACGATTTTCGAGTTCGAACATTGTAGATTTACAAACCTAGCAACCATATATGGGACTTTCGAAGTAATAGGTTCCATTTGTGCCAAAAATTGATCCCATTGAGAGATGTATCCATTGGCATATGACATATCTCCTATATGTAAAACTATGTCAAAATTGTCCAAATCTTTTATGAGTGTATCGGTCGTATTAAGTGCGCCCGGATGCTTGTTGCTATACGCGTTAGCACCATCCCGCTCTCCTTTTCCCATGTCTCCGAAGATTATTACACGTTGTAATGAGTCCTGACCGGGGTACGGAGATGCCTTAAACGAGTGCATTTTGCTCCATACGTATGTACCACTTTTTAACAAATGCCCCATTCGGTATGTGTACCTGGAAATTAAACGGTTTTATTAATTAAACACGTAAAGTTTATGAAGTTAATTCACAAGATGAATAAGGTTACGTACGCCATGTTTGGCCATAGATTCTTTAAGAAACTCGTGTGTATGAAGCCTGGATCGCGCCATCCCACACCGCGTGCTGCTCCTCCTGTATAACGAATGAATTTTTACGTTGTTGGTATGTTAGGATCATTGAGTACAACTCACGAATATATACTATTGGAGTCTTGTATCAGCTAGATTTAGACCATTTCTCTTCTAAACGTGTTGGAATCTTTGTTCTCCTATTAAATAGATAATTTTTATAAAGATCATTTTAGGTTGGATTGGTTCAGTAATGAAAATGAAAGTCCTTATGTAACCAGACCATTTCCTCTGTACATATCTTGACCTTGTTTCTTTTCTTAATGACTATTTAGGAAAGTAATCTGATAGGGTTCCACATATCAACATAGCTGAAAAATAATGGAGATCGAAGAAATGAAGAGATTGTTACCACACATGTCCTTCTGAGTGAATGTTAGCGTTCCAGCAGGCGAACGAGATCGAACCTGGCCCTTCATGCCAAACTCAACGAATGGCACCGCTTCGTCTATGATGTAGCCGCTTGACCACGTTACTGTCATCTTTTCAAACACATAACGATCATTTATACACAATAAAACGACTTAATTAGATCACAAAAACGTCACAAGGTGAGCGTTTTTCGGATTCTTTACGTGGCTTCTGTTGATCGTTTTCCAATCTAAAAACTCACCTCATCCCATGACTTTCCATGAGCGAGACGTGGATAAAGAGGAGCTTTCGGATTTGCAAAAGTTAAAGTATTCGAGACCCCAATTAGCCTCGGCTGCAATTTTAGGATAACAAGTTAGTGAAAGATCAACGTAACGGTAAGCATATTCGTACCTTTGACAAGCCACCGGAGAACAATGCGAAGGAGAAATCGGCTCTCTGGTTTATGATCTGCAATTTTAGCGAACTCTTTCCGGTTTTTGTGTACTTCGGATTCGAGTAATTTGCAAACATGAACTGCGACCAACATCATTTTAAGGGGAAAAAAACAAAATTAAAATTAGAGAAATAAACAATACAAGCCAGTCTTTTCCGACGGAAAAATCTGCAGGAAATCCAATGGGTATCAGCAGCGGATTTTCGACGGATTCAACTGTCGCAAGAACCCCGGCCGCACAACGACATTTCTGACGGATTTCCGGCGGATTCACCATCTCCGACAGATATATCCGTCGGTAATTTTTTCCCAATTTTCTTACACAAACTCGGTTAATCAAATTTTCTTAATCGGATTTATTAAATTTCCGACAGATTTCCGGCGGGTTAATGTTGAAAGTCTAAACTAAATTAGTTTGATTTAAATTAAGTAATTATTAGAAAGTCAAAGGTGTCTGTTAAATTAGAAAGTGTCGGTTACTTTAGAAGGGTTGCATCTGTTAGAAAGAATGCAATGGTTGAATAGCACCGTTTCGTTATGTATAAATAGGATGAATGTATACTTTGTAAGCAGTTGAATGTTCTATCAATATATACATCATTTGATTCAACCAAACCTGTGAAAGCAAGTCTGCTTCCCACCCAACAGTGGTATCAGAGCACGTTCGATTCCGGGAAGCAAAGGACGAAGAACGACCAGAAGAAAGAGGAAGAAGAAGAAAGATTATCTTGTTGTTGATAACCAGAAGCATCGATCGATTGTAAAAAAAAAACCCAGAGAGGTTCGATTGAAGAAGGAAGCATACCTGTTGATTTCACCGATTGGAGAAGAACGAACAGAGGAGCGTACTTGTAAACCCATGTTGTTTTGATCGATTGATTGAAGAAGAACGGTTGACATCGATTGGAGAAGGAAGCGGAGCAACCGATTGGAGAAGAAAGGCAAGAGAGGCGTTTTTGAGAAACCTGGTTGAAGATACGCAAGTTTCACTTTTGTTTCCCCAAATCTTTTCTGATTTAACCTAAAAGGAAAGAGAAAGGAAAAGTTTTTGATATAAATATTAATATAAGTTATTTTTATATTTTATAATATAATTTTTAGTTTATATTATACTAGTAAAAATTTCTATATTAAGATTTTATATTAAAGAAAGCAAGAGTCTGAATAATTTTTTAATATTATATAATATAAGACTTTTTTAAGTTTATATTATTATTATTATTAAAAAATTTATATTAAGATATATTTTAATTAAAACTATAAGGATTTTTTTGAAAAATCTTATATTTTTAGTTAAGAAAGAAAAAAAGTAAAGGGGAAGAAGGAAAACATGCAAGTAAGAGGAAACCCAGTGTTTCCAGGCAAGAAAGAGGAAACCCAGTGTTTCCAGGCAAGAAAGAGGAAACCCAGTGTTTCCAGGCAGGCAAGAGAAACTTTAGTGTTTCAGGCAAGAGAAACCTTAGTGTTTCAGGCAAGAGAAACCCTTGTGTTTCAAAGAGAAACCTTTGAGTTTCAAAGCAAGTAAGAAACTGATCATACGATTATCAGCAAGAAAGGATCAATTATTTTGATCAAGGCAAGCAAGAGCCAGATTAGCAAGTGGGTCTGGAAATACAATATTGATTAGCAAGTTGGTCAATATTGAGCAAGTTTAGCAAGAAAACCTGGTTAGCAAGTTGGCCAGTAGTAAGTAAGTGTTTTGATCTTTTGATTAAACACAAGAGCAAGAAAACCAGAAACCATCTCGGTTCTGATTTGTAAGAAATAAGCAAGTTAAAAGCAAGCAAGCAGGCATGGTAGAAAAAGAAGGTGACAAACATGATAACGCATCAAGCAGTGCATCAGTTCGAGAACAAGGAAATGCTTTACTACAATGTCCAAAATTGACTGAAACAAACTACACGACGTGTGCATTGTTGATGGAAACAATATTGAAGGCCCATGGTCTGTGGGAAACAATTGATGCTGAAAATGCAGTGGATGAGAAGAAAGCACATATATCAAAGGCAACGATCTTTCAAACATTGCCCGAAGATGTTCTAATGCAGGTAGCACAGTGCTCGACTACAAAGGAAGTTTGGGACTCAATCAAAGTTCTGTTCATTGGAGTAGACTTAGTTCAGAAAGCACGTTCGCAAACTTTGAGGAGTGAACTAGAGTCATTAAAGATGAAAGAAAGTGAAACTGTAAGTGGTTTTGCAAGCAAATTGAGCAATATAAGGGCAAAATTTAGTAATCTTGGAACTACGCTCGAAAGCAAGATAATTGTGAGGAAACTACTCAATTCGGTTCCAAAGAAGTTTTTACCGATCGTGGCAACTATTGAACAATATCAAGATTTAGACAAAATGTCGTTTGAAGAAGCCGTTGGAAGATTAACAGCCTTTGAAGAACGAATCAAAAGTCAAGACACGCCAGAGGCAAATGATCAAGACAAACTTCTGATGGCAAGTTCAAACAACCAAAGTCGTGGTAAAGGGCGAGGTAAAAATTTCAACAACGAAGCCAAGGAATGCCTGAAATGGAAGAATAGTCCAAATGCACGTGGAAGAAGTACGAGTCAAGGAACTAAAGACAAGAGCACCTTCAGATGTTATGAATGTGGTGACTTCGGCCATTTTGCGAGGGAATGTACGAAGTGGAAAGACAATAAAGACAAGCAAGAAGAGTCTTATCTCATTAATGATGACGAAGGACCAACGCTGCTGTGAAGAGCAAAATAAAAGCAAGTTGAAGACCTACCTTAAACCAAAATTTAGTTTAAGGGGGAGTGTTGAAAGTCTAAACTAAATTAGTTTGATTTAAATTAAGTAATTATTAGAAAGTCAAAGGTGTCTGTTAAATTAGAAAGTGTCGGTTACTTTAGAAGGGTTGCATCTGTTAGAAAGAATGCAATGGTTGAATAGCACCGTTTCGTTATGTATAAATAGGATGAATGTATACTTTGTAAGCAGTTGAATGTTCTATCAATATATACATCATTTGATTCAACCAAACCTGTGAAAGCAAGTCTGCTTCCCACCCAACAGTTAATTTATTTATTTTTTATAACTTATTTAGTAAAATTGGTTTTTATAAAATCTGTTACAAATCCGTCTACGAGAAGCTAAACCTTATGCGAGAAAGCGAGAAGTGTGATATTATATATATGATACACAAGTTTAATCATGCACCCACATGCCATGTAATCATATATGATTTCACACTTCTCGGCTTCTCGCATAACGTTTAAGTTCTCGCATGATCCTCACCCCTCCCTCTATATATATATATATATATATATATAGAGAGAGAGAGAGAGAGAGAGAGAGATAATAAATTGTAAACCTCTAAATGTGTGTAAACTTTGTAAATTTTGGATTTCATAGGTTTTCTTGATGAAATTGTTTATTTTGATGAAAATGTTTCATATCATTCATTTCTTGATGAAATTGTTTCATATATTTGTGTTTTTTATGTAAAAACGAAAAAGTTTCATCAAACTGAGAAAATATATGAAACAGTTTCATAGGAATGAAAAAAAATATATGAAACTACATAAAAAAACACAAATATATGAAACAATTTCATCAAAAATGAATGATATGAAACAATTTCATCAAAATAAACAATTTCATGAAACAATGTCATCAAGAAAACTTATGAAATCCAGAGTTTACAAATCAAGTTTACACGAAATAAAAGTTTACAAAATAGTGAACCTATATATATATATATGTATATGTATATATATGTATATGTATATATATGTATATGTATATATATAGAGAGAGAGAGAGAGTAAAACTTTTATGTCGGTAATAGTTCTTTGTTTGGTAGTGAAACAGTATTTATGAAAGATGAAAAACAGAAAAGATCAAGAACACATACCTTTATAGGAGATGAACATATATATGGAGACTGTATTCTTGTATAATCTTCATAAGTACAAGTAGATCCACTGTCATTAATTATAACATAACCAATATTAACACACACTTAACTACACCCAAAACACACACACACACACACAAAATTGAAGCAGGTTCGACGAAATTACTTGAATTTTGCTGGAGAAAAAACAGCGATCCAATCATCCGCAGAGGGTTCAGGATGGTCAACTTCAATGTTGACCCACTCAGTATCCTCACCCTTCAAATTATAATAATTAAGAATAATTTAGAAGGTAGTAATTAATACTTAAATCCAATAATTTCAACAAATGTTTTTTTTTGCAGGGTTTTGTGTATTATGACTTTAAGAGTAAATGTATGGCACCTTTAAGCCAAGAACATAAGGTGATGCTTTAACGGTGGCATTCTCGTGAAGGGCTAAAACGGCCTCGTGGATGGCAATCTCCGACAATGGTTGTTCGTTAATTTTGCCGTTTGCGATGGTTCGAGAGTGGTACGATGAAGCATTGGAAGATGCTAAAAGTTGCATAAAAACGAAAACAAGAAATGGGATGATCATTTTGAGAAAAGAAATTTGAGACTTGATTTGAATGAGTGTGTGAAATGGGTTTTGCATATTTATAGCAAAGTGTTTTTTGGTCCAATTATTTTGGGTAAAACATAATTGTATCCAATCTTTACAAAATCTTTCGTCAAACTTGCATTAATTATTAATAGAGTAAATTACGGATTTGGTCCCTGGGGTTTGAAAAACGAAACGAAAATGGTCCCTATAATTTTTTTATTCTAAATAAGGCCCTGTGGTCCTTATTTTCGTAACGATTTGGTCCCTAGCGCTAACTCCGTTACTCCACCCTCCGTTAACCCCCATTTTAATGAGGGTAAAGTCGTCATTTCAAGTTTCCCTCATTAAATAATAGATTAAACCCCTTATTTATCCAAAAACCTCGATCGTATTCCTCACCAAACACCCTGTTTCATCATCGTCCTCACCAAGATCGATTGCAATGGTGGTAATATGCAATTGTGGAGCGACTGGAAGTATACGAACTTCATGGACCAACAGAAACCCAGGTCGTAGATTCTACTGCTGTTCAAGACAAGTAAGTGATTTTTTCCATAACTTCTCCTCATATTCGGTCATTGAAAGGCCCAATGTTGTTTTACAGGTTTCAAGTTGTGGCTTCATTGAGTGGTTAGACCCAGAAATGTGTAAGCGATCTACTGAAGTGATTCCTGGTTTGTTGCGGTCCAAACACAAATTTGAAGCAAGGATGAAAGCAAAGGAGTTGGAAGCTTTTAAGTTGAAATTGTTGTTGTGCATCAGTTGGTTGTTGTTTGTAACAATTTGGGTTCTTTATTGACCCAATGTTTAGTAGTAGTGAAAATGTAAGCTTTTGTCTCTGGAAAATGGTTGGAACCTGTATGTGTTTTGTATGATTCATGAATATGTATTGAAAATGGTTAGAACCTGTATGTTTTTGTATCATTCATGAATATGTAACGAAAATGGTTGGAATTGATCAATTCTGTAATCTGTCTATTTTCTACATTGCCTACAAATTTTATACATTGTCTACATAGTTGTCTACAAACTTAAATCTGTCATAAACCAAACTTTCACCATAAAAATATTCATCCCATTCATCACCATAAATACAAAAGTGGGAACATTGTCATTCTGTTGGATACATAACAAAAAACCAACAGTGGGAAAGTAGCCATTCAGTGATCAACTAACACAAAATAACAAACCATAACCAAGTTTCAAACATAACATATTAACAAAAACATCCAATCACAACTATGCAGGTCCTTGAGTTGTGTCCTCCTGCCCTTTACAGGTCCTTGAGTTGTGTCCTTTCTTGTTGCATTTGGCACAAGTTACTGTCTTTCCACGCCTACATAACTTTGATCCCCTAATTGATGGTTGGCTCAACTCTTCAGCATTTTTCCTTCTCTTCTTTTTTGGCCTTCCTACTTGTGTGTGATGCTTTGGTGGAGTAATTGTAATGGTACTTGAAGATTTAGGCCATAACTCCCTTCCATTCACAGGTTCAATTTTGAACTCATAAACAGCCTTCCATGTATCAAGTTTGTAACTTGTGTGAACCCAATCTTCTGGTACTTGTTCCATGTACCATATTGCAGCTACTGCATGCTTACATGGTATGCCAGTGAGTTGCCACTTTCTACAAGCACATTCCTTCTCTCTTAAATCAACTACACGTTGATCCCCTCATGGTCCACTAACCTCATACTTTTGACCTCCATTTGATAGCACTGTGTATTGGGATGCCTCACACTTGACAGAGTTCAACAGTTTAGTTGCTGTATGAGTAAGAGGTCCATCACATTTGCCAATCACCTTGTTAACATTAACAATTCTCTTTAATAGGTACTGCCTTATATACTTTAGTGCCTGTATGATGGGTTTGTCCCTTCCATCAATCAATTGTCTATTAAAAACCTCACACATGTTATTTAATAACACATCACAATGGGATCTGCCTGTAAAATTGAATAGAGACAAATAACACATTACAATGTGATCTGACATAACCACATGGACCAAATCATACCTACATGTAAGAATAAATTTTACCTGTAAAATGAGATCTTGACCAACATTGGGGTGGAATTTCGTTCAACCATTTGTATGCTTCTGGTTTGAAAGTTCCCAACTCAGACATACAGCTTTGAAACTGTGGTATAGTGGTTGATGTTGCACATGATCTTTGTATGTTTTTCCTCTCCAGGTCTTCTTCATATTATCATGAATGTGCCTCAAGCAATACCTATGCTCTGCACATGGAAATACCCTGGAAAGTTCTGGTAAAAGTCCATGTGGTAAATGTTAATTGCATATGTGAGTTAATAACATACATAACATGTCTGTGAGTAAATTCATGAAAATAGAATAGAGGTTTACCTTCTGCCTGTCAGTGATAAATGTGAAGTTTGAGTTCCTCTCCAAGCCTAAGTCATCACCCAAATATTCCAAAAACCACATCCAAGAATCAGTACATTCAGACTCTACTATTGCATACGCAACTGGGTAGTTCCATGATTGGGATCAACCCCCACTGCAGTAAGTATCTGTCCTGGTGTTGATCCAAACCCTCAGTGATTTGATAATGACCCTCTCTTAAACACTTAGTGAAAATTGTAAGTAAACAATATGTATTAGAGTTTCACTATCGTTGATAAGTACTAAGACTTTACAGTACCGCTGATAGTAACTCTCACTCTTTAGATTAGATATTCAGCGAACACTGTTCATCATCTTATAGCTCTGAGCTTGTTCAGTCTATGAGATTATCACTGATAAGTTAGTTGTTTACTTATGATTCCTGAAGACAAGTTTCACGTCAACCAAAGTTCTACGCTGAAGTCGAAGATCAAGCTCAAGAACCAGCGACAAGTCTACTCATGAACTGATGCGGATATCAGCGAAGCAAGACCCGTCCATTCAACGTGAAGTATCAAGTAGAAGACTTCAGCAATCACTGAACGTTATCATTCGCTGATAAAGATCTGACTCAACGAAAGCTGATCATGAAGTCTCCCTGCATGTTACTATTGTCTTACCTCCCTTGCACGTCTCCGTACGAACTGTCAGAACGGACATCCCTTTTGTCTGTAATCGTACAACAACTCTGATTCTACACTGTGCACCATGCGGCTACTAAGGTTGTCTATAAAGGTCAATGACATGCAACCACTCAGCTGCTGCCATGTGTAAAGCTATACTGCAATGCATTAAATTCATGTAGTATATAAGAAGAACCTTACTCCAGTTTTGAAGTGTGCTCGGACCATCTTCTTATCTCTCTCTCTTATTGTTAAGTTATTATTCGTAATTTCTTTAACTCTTTCTAGTGCAAGAAACTTAGTGTTTCTCAAGACTTGTTTAGATTAGGTTTATCCTTAATCTTGTTCCGCAACAAGTTGTAAATTGTCTTGATTTATCAATAAACAATTTAGAAAAGTAAAAATGTGTGTTTGTATTCAACCCCCCCCCCCCCTTCTACAAACTTGTATAGCCCTTCGGGGCCAACAAGTGGTATCAGAGCGGATTTGTTTAATCTCATAAACAAGATCTGATCTATACTAAGATTTCTCTTCCTAGCTATTTCCTAAAATGGCTACCAACACAAACACAAACTATATTGACAACGGTTCTCTTGCAAAACCCCCTAGATTCTCCAGAGATAATTCTAATCTATGGAAAATTAGGATGATTCTCTTCTTAGAAGGTGTAGACCCTACTATGCCTTATTATCTTGAAAACGGCCCATATATTCCTATAAGAATTGATGTTGCAGTTCCACTGCTGAGAATAGACCTGCTATTCCAGAAAGGTTGATTCCTAAGGAAATTCATATGTGGACTGATGAAGATAAGAAGAAAGTGGCTATCGACACCAAAGCCTTATCCATACTCTCCATGGCTCTTCCTGACGAAGTCTACCATTCCGTCATGAACCTGAAAACCTCAAAAGCTATGTGGGACACAATCTGTGTTCAGTATGAAGGTACTTCTGAAGTCCAGGACTCTCGAAAGATCAACCTGGTAAGACAGTACGAAAGCTTCATTTGTGGTAAGAATGAAACTCTCTCTGAAGTACACCAACGTTTTAACTGCTTAATAATAGATCTGAAAACTGTTGGTAAGGAATATTCTAACTTTGAAGTACTGACAAAGTTCTTAGAATGTTTACCTGAAAGCTGGGACAGTTATTCTATGTGTCTCAAGCTGTCAAAGGATCTAAAATCAATGACCCTTTCTACCTTATATGGCACAATGCTGAATCATGAGCAATCGAGTCATCTTAAGAAGAATCTTGTAAAAGATTCCAAAAGCACCCCTGTTGCTTTAATCTCAGAGTCACCTTCCACTCAGCGATCGACTATCACTGTCACTGAGTTGGAAACTAACTCTGAAAGATCATCAGACTCTGATGTTTCAGATAATGATGAAACTCTGGCATTCCTGGCTAATAAGTTCAGGAGATTTGCTAGAAAGAGTAATTTCAAGAAGAATAAAACTCTTGCTATTACTGACAAACCAAGATCATCAACCCCTGTTGATAAGGCTACCGCTACTTGCTATAACTGTGAAAAGATAGGACATTTTGCTAGCGAGTGCAGGTCAAAGAAAGTCTCTAGACCCTCAGCTTTTCCCAAGAAAAACTTTAATCACAGGACTAGAGATGAAAAATACAAAAAGCTGAAAGAAAGGTATTCAAAGCTGAAAACCTTTAAGAAGAAAGGCAAAGGCCTTATGGCTGACTATGATTGGGCTGCCTCTGACGAAGAAGAATCATCTGACTCTGAAGATGATGATGAAGCCAATCTATGTCTCATGGCCAAACTTGAAGATGAGGAAGACAACTCTGACATTCCCTCTACTTCAACCTCTGCTACTAAGGTATCACTTTCCTTCTTTACCAATATTGCAAATATTGATGAAGCTGATAGTCTTCGAAAGATCGATCTCTTGACTAGAAGTTTATATGAAGCCATGAATGGCAAAACTATAGTTGAAAATCAAAACCTTGATCTCGCTGAACAGCTTAAAAACTGTCACCTTCAAATAGAAAATCTTTCTAAAATTGAAGAAGATTTTAAAGATCAAGTTCACTTAAATCAGCTAGTCAAAATCGAGCGCGAAGAAGCTATCGCTGCATTAAAAGCTGAAAAAGCTACTGTTGATGGATGGTATAATTCCTCAACAAAAATCACTGAGATAATTAAGTCTCAGATTCCCCTAAGTGATAAACGTGGTCTTGGTTACAAAGCTGATACTCTAGAACCAACCACTGACCGTTCCATGCTTAAATTTGGAATGTTCGTATCCTCTATCCCTGACACTTTCTCATCTCAATGTTCCTCTTCTAAATCGCCTATCCCTGAGGAAATCTCTACCTTAACTTCTAAAGGTAAAGAAAAAGTTGTTTACCCAAAACCTACCTCAGTCTTTAAAAACAAAGGTAAAGGAATTGCTTTTAACCAAAATCCTCAGAAGGGTACCTCTGTACCAAAGCTGAACGTTTCTAAAGCTTCAGTGACTTATCCCTCTGATTCAAAGAATAAGATCTCTGGATTTATTCAGCGTGGATCTATTCAGCGATCTACTCCTAGAATCAAAGTGGAAATTACTGGTAAGAAATCCGAAGAACTGAATGTTCCTCCCATTTCAAAAGCCAATAGCTTACTTGGTGCTGGTCCTTCTAATTCAAAATCAAAAGCTCAGCATGCAAATGGTCCCTCTGTAAGTTCCCTACAGCCACCCAAGCTGAAAAGATAGCTAAGGTGAAGATCATTGCCCCCAAGGCAAAGAAGACCACTGAGGTTAAGAAATTAACCAAAGTGAAGACTGACAAAGCTGAATCTTCAAATGCTGCGAAGACTGCTGAACCTTCCACCTCCTCTTCTACTCCCACTGACAGGTGTGTACACATGGTTAAGTGGGTACCCAAGAAAAACTAATCTTCTTTTGTAATGCAGGTTAAGAAGGGTATCTGGTATCTCGATAGCGGATGCTCTAGACACATGACTGGTATGAAGAACCTGCTCACTGAGTACAAAGAAGAGAAGGGTCCCTCTGTAACTTTCGGTAGAAATGGAAAAGGACATACCCGAGGGTTTGGTGTACTCTCTAATGGTACAACAACCTTCAGAAGAGTCGCATATGTTGAAGGGCTGAAGCATAATCTTCTAAGCATCAGTCAGCTTTGTGACAAGGATAACAAAGTAATCTTTACTAAGGAATCATGCTTTGTCGCTGACAAAAAGGAGAAGATAGCTCTCAGCGGTTATCGTTTGGAAAATGTTTATGTAATAAACATGGACTTAACAACCACTGAGAACTCCTGTTTCTTCTCAAAAGCCTCATCTGATGTCAACTGGCTATGGCATAAGAGGCTCTCTCATCTAAACTTCAAGACACTAAACACTCTTTCTTCAAAAGAGTTAGTCATTGGTCTACCTCAGCACTCATACGCCAAAGAGTCCTTATGTTCAGCGTGTGAGAAAGGCAAGCAGACCAAAGCAAGCTTTAAGTCAAAGCAAGTTTCCTCAGTATCATCTCCTCTACAACTTCTCCATATGGATTTGTTTGGCCCTGTTAACAAGCAATCCATCGCTGGAAAGAAATATACACTGGTCATAGTTGATGAATTCTCTCGATATACATGGATTATGTTTCTCCGTTCTAAGAGTGACACCCCTGAAGAACTCATCACCTTTGTTCGGAAAATGGAAAACGGAAAAGAAATATACACTGGTCATAGTTGATGAATTCTCTCAACAACTTGACCGTTCGCTCAATAAGGAGTGATCATGGGACTGAATTCAAAAATAGTTCTCTTGATTCCTTCTTTGAGAGTAAGGGTATTTCTCACAACTTTTCTTCAGTGAGAGCACCGCAACAAAACGGAGTCGCTGAAAGAAGAAATAGAACTATTATTGAAGTTGCACGTTCAATGCTCAACGATTCTCACCTGCCTACTCAGTTTTGGGCAGAAGCTGTCAACACTGCTTGTTTTACGCAAAACATGTCGCTGATAGTCAAAAGATTTAATAAAACAGCCTATGAACGTTTTCATGGGAGAAAGCCTTCAATTAGCTTTCTTCACGTCAGTGGATGTCAGTGTTTCATACTGAACAACAGAGATGCCCTTGGAAAGTTTGATCCTAAGGCTGATGATGGAATCTTTCTTGGATATTCTTCAATCTCCAAATCCTTCAGAGTCTTCAATCAAAGAAGACAAACTGTTGAAGAAACTATTCACATCACTTTTGACGAATCCCGTTCAACGAATTCTCGACCTTCTGCTGATACTGAAGAACTGAATCAATGGATGTTTTCTCATCTTGGTGATTCAGAAGATATTCCTACTCCTCATACTCATACAGTTGAAGATGATGGTCCTACTATCATTCCAAACATGCAGAATAGTGAAGCTGAAACATCATGGGTCTCAATTGTTCCTTTAAACACTATACCTGCTTCTGAACCAAATGTCTCAGACATTCCATCTACTTCTCAGCAATCAGTGAATGAGATGACATCTGCACCTACTCCTCTCTTGGCTGATATTCCAGAAGTTGCTGAAGCCTCATTTTCAGCTCCTCCAGTTCAGTTTGAGTCAGCGACTTATGCTCCGGCTCAGCGATGGACTGTAAATCACCCAATTGATCAAATCCTTGGTGATCCAAACGCTGGTGTTCAGACTCGACGAAGTGCAGGTAATATTTGTTTATTTGTTAACTTTATTTCTCTGATTGAACCAAAGAAAATAGATGATGCCCTCAAAGATCCAAACTGGGTCAGTGCCATGCAAGAAGAGCTGATTGAATTCGAAAGAAACAAAGTTTGGAAACTTGTTCGAAGACCAACTGACAAGACAGTGATAGGCACTAAATGGGTCTATCGAAACAAGTTGGACGAACATGGAACTGTAACCCGCAACAAGGCTCGTCTTGTTGCTCAGGGATACAGACAAGAGGAAGGCATAGATTACGACGAAACATTTGCTCCAGTAGCAAGACTAGAATCTATTCGTCTATTCTTAGCATACGCTGTACACAAAGATTTCAAAGTATATCAAATGGATGTTAAGTCAGCATTTCTCAATGGAAAGCTGAATGAAGAAGTCTATGTGGAACAACCTCCAGGATTCTCAGATCCTAAGCGTCCAGGTTATGTTTATAAACTGGATAAGGCACTTTATGGCTTAAAGCAAGCTCCACGTGCATGGTATGACACCCTATCCTCTTATCTCCTAATTGAACAATTTGAGCGAGGTAAAATCGACAAAACTCTATTTTTCAGAATAGTGAAAGGTCATATCATTCTTGTTCAGATATATGTTGATGACATTATATTTGGTTCTACTAACCCTGATCTTTGTACTCGTTTCGCTGATAGAATGAAAGAAGAGTATAAAATGAGTATGATGGGTGAGCTAACATATTTCCTTGGTTTTCAGATAAAGAAAAATGAAAAAGGAACTTTCATTAATCAGGGAAAGTATGTTAAAGATATGCTGAAGAAATTCGATTTAACTCAGAGTTCAGCTATGAAAACCCCTATGGCACCACCGCTGACACTAGACAAGGATTCAAATGGAATACCTGTTAATGTCACGCTGTACCGTGGGATGATCGGCTCTCTCTTGTATCTTACAGCTAGCCGACCCGATATTATGTACGCAACCTATTTGTGTGCACGATATCAAGCTGAACCTAAGGAATCTCATATGATCGCTGTAAAGCGAATCTTTCGTTACCTTAAGGGTACTTCCAACCTAGGTCTTTGGTATCCCAAAGACTCAGGGTTTGATCTAATCGCCTATTCAGATAGTGATTTTGCAGGTTGCAAATTGGATAGGAAAAGCACCACAGGAGGCTGTCAGCTCCTGGGTGGAAAGCTGGTGAGTTGGACAAGTAAAAAGCAAAACTCAGTGTCCACCTCAACTGCTGAAGCTGAATATGTAGCCGCTGGAAGCTGTTGTTCTCAGGTCTTGTGGATGAGAAATCAACTACTAGACTATGACCTTCAGCTCTCAAAAATTCCAATCTATTGCGAGAGCACAAGTGCCATCGCTATAGCCAACAATCCAGTGCTACACTCAAAGACCAAACACATCGAAATCAGGTATCATTTTATCAGAGATCATATGATGAATGGTGATATAGAACTTCATTTTATCCCAACTGACTATCAGTTAGCTGATCTGTTCACCAAACCTCTTGATGAGACAAGATTCAACTTTCTCATCAGCGAGCTTGGAATGCTGAACTTTGAAGAATAAAATCTTCAGCGGTTCACATTTGATCAGCGATAGGATAAAATCAACTTGTTGTATAACCCACTCTATCATTCTCTCTCTGAACAAAAATTAACTCGCTGATATCAAGGTATATTTTCTCTCTTACTCGCCGATGTTCGCCTAAGAACTCAAAGATTTCAAAACATCTTGCATCGCTGAATATCTCTTCCTTAACAGCGATACTTTGAAATTTCTTAAACCAACACTGATATTTCTATTCAGTGCTTCATATTTTCAAAAGTGTCCCTGAGCCCTCAAAACCTCAGAGACATCCTAAAATATGAAAGGACAGTTGTGACGTCATCGCAACGGATAAGCCCTGACACGTTCTTTTTCTGACACACGTTTGCACGTTTCGTTTATCTTCCAATCAAATGCAAACACGTGTCCGTGTCATGATGAAAATCTTTTCCCGCTCAAGATTTTCTCTCTCTACTCTCTCTATACAAACTATTTTGGGTTTATATTTTTCTCTTTACGCGAAAAACTTCTCCTCCAAGCAAGAAAAAGATTTACTGTTGCATTTTGAGCTCTTAAATTTTCCAGAAACTGTTCATCTTCTTTCTTGACGAACCAGGTTAATACTCTTTTTATTTACCTACATTACTTGTTTATGATCTTATTCTTTGCTTTTAACAAGATCAAACAAAAAGAACTTTTTTAAAATGAAATCATTTTCTGTTCATGATTTTATGAATACAACCTTCATGGTTGTTGTTAGGTCTAAATATGTTTTCAAGATTTAATGATCAAGTCAAAGTCAATGTATTAAGTCTTGTAAGAAAGTCAAAGTTGCTAATTGTCTTGTTTAGATCTTTGGTATAAATAGCTTTGTTTAGACCTTTCTTTGTAAGGCTTTTGGACATAACTCTCATTTTGTAATACAGAGCCGACATGAATACGATCTAAGCTTTCTCTCTCTACTCTCTCTCTCTAGAATTCATATCGATTTCTTGGTTGCTTGATCATTTTGGGACTAACAATTGGTATCAGAGCATGTTAATGAAGATCTGCTGAAGAAATTACACGAATCGAGATCAAAATTGTTAGGTTTTTGAGAGAAATCGATTGATTTTCTTGATTTTTTCAAGAAAATCTCTTTTTCTCAAATTCTTACAGTTATTGAGTTTGATTCGTCTGGATTTTGAGTTCATCGTGTTAGGAATCTGTTTTGGAACAATCCTTATTCAAGAATCGAGGGCTAATTTCAAGTTTTTAAAGGTCAATTTGAAGAAATTGGAAGTTTCTGTTCGGTTCGATCATTTCAGTCTATTCGATCATTCAGTCATCGATTAAGTGGTTTTCAGCGAAATTGGTTTCCGTAATCGTGTTAGGAACTGGATATCGAGCAATTCTGCAAGATTTGGAAGTGTAATTCTGTGAATTGAGAGATTTTGATCGAGTTTTGTTACTTTGCGCCAGATTCAAAGTTTGCGCCAGTTCATCTTCAAAGTTTCAGATTTTGCTACAGTACACTTTGCGCCACCAACGGGTAGCGCAAACCTCACTTTGCGCCACCAACGCGTAGCGCAAACCATACTTTGCGCCACCAACGCTTAGCGCAAACTCTACTTTGCGCCAACCTTACTTTGTGCCACGGTCGTCTAGCGCAAACCTCTTTCTGTTCGCTTGTGAGGAGTTATAAAAAAAATTAGACTGAAACTTTTTCTATAGTGTATTTCATACACTTTAAGAGTTTTTTAAGAAAAAGTTTTATATAAATTTTTTTCCTGATTGGTCATTTTCCGCATATTCAGTAGATTTTTCATTATAAAGATCCGTTATCTTTAAGCAATCATGAACCAACCACCTGTGCTAATCAAAGATTCTGATTTTGAACGATGGAGAATTACGTTCATCGACTTTATTGCAGGTAGAGAAAATGGAGAGAATATGATAAAATCATTCTCCGAAGGTCCAATGAGCAGAAATAAAATGAAGAATGATTTTACAGAAGAAGAGAAGAAAAGATTGAAAGCTGATAAGGAAGCTTCGTCCTACTTGATCCTTGCACTTCCAAAACACATCTACAAAAGTGTTGACTGTTTCAAACACAATCCAATGCTTATGTGGAACGAATTATCTAAGCGAATGCATGGATCTGAAGTTGCATTTACAAAGAGAAAGGAAGAAGAAAAGAAAGTTGCATTTTGTAATACAGAGCCGACATGAATACGATCTAAGCTTTCTCTCTCTACTCTCTCTCTCTAGAATTCATATCGATTTCTTGGTTGCTTGATCATTTTGGGACTAACAGTTGTTCTTCAAGTTTATATCAAAACTCGTAAACTTGTTCTTCATATGTTTTTCCAGAATTCCTTCTTCAAATGAAAACTGGAAAACACATAATCTCTACATTTTGTAACTCTTTCTCAAAACAAGAAAAACCCTAATCTTTCTCAAAGGGATTTTTGGCTGAATGAAATGGAAAAAATTCAAAAACATCTTATTGGAAAATATTTCCACACTAAGACTATTTGTTTTGTTGATCTTTGGTTGAGCTGATTACAGAAATGGCTGCTCCTTCTACTGGTATTCCAACTGCTGAGAACACTCCTGCTGCTGAGGAACTTGAAATCACCAAGGCTCCTCAGGTCAAGTTCAAACTTGAGGATATCTCTTTTACAAAATCAAACAACCTCCATGCGCTGTTCGATTTTCCTCCGAAAAAATAAGTCAAACATCTAGACGATGCTGTGAATTTTCTACAGCCTTGACCATAACACCCCCTGCTCATCAGTTACTATTATCTCAATTCTGGTATACCACCAGACACACTCAGCTACCATCATCCAAAGACCCTACCAAACTACTTGATGTCATCCTCTGTGACACTGATTTTGGCACCATCAAAATCAACCCTGCTATCATTCGAAAAGCACTGAATCTCCCTGTTGCCACCAAAGATAAACAATTTGTTCCTTTCCCTGACCCCAAGAGACATGCTGATAGAGAAACACTCATTGCATTCTTTGATGCAATGAAGTACGTTTGGGATTAAGAGAGAGATGAAAAAGCCGAGAAGAAACTGACTGCAATCAAGAAGTCAAAGATGCCCAGCGAGATGAACTTCATCTTCGCACACCTGATAAGCTGCATGACAGTGAAGAGTGACTCATCTGATCAAGCTGCTCAACCTCAGCAAGCCATGGGCTATGCATTGCTGAAGGGTCTCCATGTTGACTGGGCCTCGATAATCTACGACGATCTTGCGCTCAGAGTAGATTTTGCTGATAGACCATCATGGGTTCCATACCCAAGATTCCTCAGCGCCATCTTCAAAACCGGCCTTAAGGATAACTACCCAAAAGTAGGAGACCTGAAACTCTCTCAGGTTGGCCCTAAGGTGCTCGACTTCAAGCCCCTGCCAAACGAGGTACGTCTCTCTACTCTCTTATCTGTTCTCAATCCTCCTTCTTCTACTTCTGCGGCTCATTCAGTGGAAATCCCCACCGCTGATACCCCAGCTGCAACCTCCACTCCTTCTAGAAAAAGGAAACACTCATCTTCCCAACTTGGCTCCGAAAGGACCAAGAAAACCAAGGAGCAATCCCTAAAGCATTCCCATGCTAAAGACTCCTCAGCTCATCTTGAAGAGCTGATGGATAGTTCTGTGGTACGCTCTGCCACAGCTGAACAAGCCACCCCTTCCATCCCAGCTTCAGCGTCTCTAAACGCTGGAGTTATAAACTTGGAAATGAACCCACCTCCTTCAGCCTCTCTACAGACTGAAGTGATTTTCAGCGGATCCAACGCTGAACCCCGTACCCATCCAACCGTCTCATCCTCCATTCCTCTCACCTCTTCTTTGGTCACTCAATCTATTCCTCTATTCTCCCCAACAACCGTCATCCTCAGCGACACTACTATTGAACATTTTCAGAGGATGATAGGACACACCACAGGACCTGCAGGTACTTCCAATCGTCTAGGAAATATTGAAGACGACTACGAAACGTATTCAGGACACAAAGGGTTCGACAACTTCGCCAACCCTCCTGCACGTATACACAAATTCCCACACACTTCTCTCTCTCAACCCCAAACTTCTGAGCTTTCCTCTGTTCATAAGTTAATAACTTTTTCAAGTCCTAATTTGGGGGATATCAACACCTCCCTGATGGCCCTGGAAACAAAGATGGAGTCTTTCAACAACACTCTAACTGCCAACTCTTCAGTGGTTACAAACGCTGGAGAGAACTTGAAGACATTGACCACTGAGGTCGAAAAGAATGCCTCCAAAGCTGATCTGGAGAAGGTGGATGGTAGCATTGCTAAATTTGCTACCACCCTAGCTGAAAACTCAACCGCCACAACCTCTCTCTCAACAAACTTCACCTCTCTGTCCAATGAAGTCACATCATTGAAGACAGAGGTTGGTTCTCTTAAGGCTGAAGTTTCCACCATCAAGACTGAAGTCTCTGCGGTCAAAGAGATTGTTCAGAAAGTGCTCGATCGCCTGAACACCCCAACTTCTCATTTCACTCAGGCCGATCGAGATGATCTCAAAAAGATCAGTCCTGCTATTACTGGCCTAGAAGACAGAGTAGCAGCGATTGAAAACTGCATAAGAATTACTGGCCAAGAAGACAGTAATCCTATGGCTGCTGCTGCCGCTGAAAAGTCCGTTACCTCCCCCCAACCATGATGTGGAAGAGGGGGAGAAGCCTAAAGAAGACCTTCCCCATAATGATGAGGGGGAGAATAAAAATAAAGAAGACCTTCCCCATGCTGAAGGGGAGGGTATTGAGACTGAAGTTGATGTTACTTCTTCAAAACCTCAGGGAGTTGAAAACCCTGAGGAAACCGAGAAACCTCCCTCTGAATCTGAGGGGGAGCAACTCGAAGAGCAGAACATTGAAGTTGTTGCTGATGTAACCTCACCCTACGCTGAAGAGGTTGAATATGATGAAGATGAAGCTGCAGACGATGAAGTTGTCGACATCTCTAATGATGAACCATCTTCTTCTCCAAAGAATGATGATGATGACGATGATGATGATGATGACTCCTTTATCGTCAAGCATGTTCAGAAGACTACAGCTCTCAAAGGGATTTCGATAAACGAACCATCAGGGGAGAAGACAAAGCCTGCAGCGTCTGAAGCTGACAAAGGCAAAAACAAAGGTCTTACTGCAGAAGACAATCTGATGATCTTGCTTCAAAAGCCAGTTTGTCAGGTACATTACCTCCTATTCCCTTACACTGCATCCCTCATCTATCCCTTCTCAATCTCAATCCTTCTATCCATAAAACCTCTATACACTTAAACCCCATTCTTTCTATCTCTTTCTTCCCCAACTCTTCTTACTTAAACGATCGCTGTGTTTCAGCTAGTCCTCTCCCCTGCTTGAGGATCCAGCTGAAGTCTCTACAGCTGCACCAACATTAATCCCAGCTCCCAACTCTGAAGAAATAATCCCGATCTTGGATTTAATCACTAAGACCGATGAACCTGAAGAACGGACTCTCTCTCACAAAAATAGACCTTCATTGACTCCTCAAAAGCTAAGTGAAGAGGATCAGAAAAAGAGAGAGGAAGTAATCAAGAGATTCGAATATCAGCGAATCATCCTGAAGCGTGATCAACTTCCTTCTATTCCTCCAAAGTTCAGACTTTCACAAAAGGAATACCAGGATCACCTCAGAGCTGAAAGGTTAATCGTTGAAAGAAGGGAAGCTGAAGAAAAAGACAGAGAACTCGCCATCCAGCTTGTCCGGCAATCGGTGAAAGACCCCGCGCTGAAAAGAACTCCCGTTGATGTCCAACGTCAGCTATGGGATGATGCCCTAAGGATCGTTGAAGAAAAGACGAAAGTATCTGATACGACTTTGAAATGGTGTAAAGAAATGCTGAACAATCGATCTCGACCATCCAAAATCATCAAAGTAAACATCAGAGGAAGACTGTTCGTAGACGTTCCTGTTGTTGAAGTTGATGTATTCGGAGAAGACAAAACAAAGCAAACCTTCTATGCTGCTACTTTAGAGAAGTTTGGTTTCTCTGAATGGTTGGAAGTAAAATTAGCCATTCAGAGATCACACTCAAAATTCAAGAGCCATGTCGAGAAAATTTTAAATACTCAGTTCGACTTGGTTTCTTCTGTTGTGGATATTCCTCCTTCCACTCTTCTTCCTCCTCAACAAAGAAGAGTCTTTGCAAAGGAAACGAAAGTCTCAGACTCAGGTCCTCCTATACGGAATGAAACAGGTATTGGTTTCTCTCGTGCTGAAGTTCTTGGCCCTGATGCTGATCTTTCAGCGCTTGACACCTCCCTACCACCTGGAGAAACTTTCATTCCTGGAAAAGTTGTAAGGGATCCCTATGGTATATTCTTTCTAGACTACCAAGGAAATCATCACTTTCAACGTATCTCTGAGCTTCCAATCACTCCCATCGAACAGCTCAGAGATCTCATCTACTGGTGTGAAGTCAGACGCGACATTAAAGCTAGACACCTGAAGCCCTTGATTTTTGAAGAAGCTCTGAACAACAAGAATCAAGGAGTAACTGTCCCTGACTGGATGATTCCCACATCAAAGACCCTCGATGAATTTCTCATCAAGGAAGAACCTTTTGACGGATAGGATCGCCTTGTAACTCTTTCTATCCTTATCTGTCTACATCTTTTGTACTTGTAATCTTATTTGTTGTACTTGTAATTTTTCTACTTCCCTCTGTAATCTTTACGAAGTTTAAAGAAAAATTTCAGCGAATGTACTTTACTCCATCAGTACTGAAAAGATCCCAGAAAACAGTAAAACGGACAAATATTTTATGAGTTCTTTTTATCCTTATGTTTTCATTAAATAGAAATTTTCTCTGTTGCTATGTCATAATCAAATAGGGGGAGATTGTTGATCCAAACCCTCAGTGATTTGATAATGACCCTCTCTTAAACACTTAGTGAAAATCGTAAGTAAACAATATGTATTAGAGTTTCACTATCGCTGATAAGTACTAAGACTTTACAGTACCGCTGATAGTAACTCTCACTCTTTAGATTAGATATTCAGCGAACACTGTTCATCATCTTATAGCTCTGAGCCTGTTCAGTCTATGAGATGATCGCTGATAAGTTAGTTGTTTACTTACGATTCCTGAAGACAAGTTTCACGTCAACCAAAGTTCTACGCTGAAGTCGAAGATCAAGCTCAAGAACCAGCGACAAGTCTACTCATGAACTGATGCGGATATCAGCGAAGCAAGACCTGTCCATTCAACGTGAAGTATCAAGTAGAAGACTTCAGCAATCGCTGAACGTTATCATTCGCTGATAAAGATCTGACTCAACGAAAGCTGATCATGAAGTCTCCCTGCATGTTACTATTGTCTTACCTCCCTTGCACGTCTCCGTACAAACTGTCAGAACGGACATCCCTTTTGTCTGTAATCGTACAACAACTCTGATTCTACACTGTGCACCATGTGGCTACTAAGGTTGTCTACAAAGGTCAATGACATGCAACCACTCAGTTGCTGCCACGTGTAAAGCCATACTGCAATGCATTAAATGAATGCAGTATATAAGAAGAACCTTACTTCAGTTTTGAAGTGTGCTCGGACCATCTTCTTATCTCTCTCTCTCTCTTATTGTTAAGTTATTATTCGTAATTTCTTTAACTCTTTCTAGTGCAAGAAACTTAGTGTTTCTCAAGACTTGTTTAGATTAGGTTTATCCTTAATCTTGTTCCGCAACAAGTTGTAAATTGTCTTGATTTATCAATAAACAATTTAGAAAAGTAAAAACGTGTGTTTGTATTCAACCCCCCCCCCCCTTCTACAAACTTGTATAGCCCTTCGGGACCAACACCTGGAAATGGCCCTTTCATAAAAGCTCCATCCAGGCCTAACAAATATATGTCACATGCTTTGAATCCCTTCTTAAGTGGACCTAAACAGATGTATATTCTCCTGAATTGTCTAGCATCACTTGCCTCATTTTGCTCAACCTGTAGATCCAACTTAATAGTTGTATCACTGTTGGTCCTCTGCAACTCAAGACAGTAGTCTCTCAACCATGAATATTGTAGACTGTAATTACCCCTTACCCTGTGTGTTGCCATTGTCTTTGCCCTGAATGCCTTCTGCTTTGAAACATAAACATCCAACTTCCTTTGAAGTCGATCCTTTAGGGCATTAAGTGGTATATTAGGGTCAGGAATAATTATGTCCTCAACTTGCTCAGAGAGATAGGTTGTTGTACATTGTGTTTCCTTTCTAGTTTGTAGACATTTATGGTCATCAATGTAGGTTTTAACCACCCATGTTTCATCTTGGTTTCTTGTGGATGCATATAGAGTCCAAGGACAAACAAGCCCACCACTTGTATTTAACTTTCTTGATTTTATTGACTCTTGACTAGGCCCACCAACCGCTTTTTTTTAGTCCACAACCTTCCCTTTGCAAATGGCCCTTATTCTTTTGTTATCATTTCTTATTAGGCCAATGTCCCTTTTGGTCTCAACTGCATGCTCTGCAACCAATTTCTTGATCTCTTTCTTACTGCCAAACTCTTGTTCAACATAAAAGCCTGTTTTACAAGTTCTATTTCTATGCTCTGCTTCATAGTTCTTTCTTAAACCATGCAAATGTTTTCTCCTTTCTGCCTCAAAATCAGAAGATTCTCCACTGTCATAGTCATCAAACTGGAATGGCTCCACATCATCTCCTATGTTGCATTCAGGAAATAAGTCCTGAAAGTTTGCATTCCAATCTACATCAAAGTCCACAGTTGAGTAGTAGCCCATCATATCCACATCAAAGTCATCATCCATCCCATATTCATCATCTACCAAGTAGTCATCATCCTCACTATCATCCTCAGCCAATGTCTCAAACAAACCAATCTGAGGCCCTGTGTTTTCTTCACCCATCTCAGGCCCTGTGTTTTCACCACCCAACTCAGGCCATGTGTTTTCATCACCCATCTCAGGCCATGTGTTTTCACCACCCATGTCATGCCCTGTTTGAGGTTCACCACCCATGTCATGCCCTGTTTGAGGTTCACCCATGCCATGCCCTGCTTGAGGTTCACCACCCATGTCATGCCCTGTTTGAGGTTCACCCATGCCATGCCCTGTTTGTGATTCACCATCTCCATGTAGCATATTTGTCTTTGTTTCAAACCATCCAAGAAGTATTTTTTTCTTGCATTTAGAACTACTTTCTTGTTTTCTACACCTACGAAGTGGTGGTGATACATCCCCTGTCATTTCATCTATAACAATATTTGAAGCCCTTGGTGATTTGAAATGAGTGTTTAAGGTTATAGTCCAATGCTCTATGTAAAACTCAATCAATTTATACTTAGTAGTATACTTTAACAATTTTAAAATGTCCTGGTCACTTCCTAAGGGTTGAATTCCAAAATCTAGGTCACAATCAGGGGTAAGGAAATGATAGAACATTGGTTGAGGAGAAGTATAACCCATCTCAGTGATCATAGTATTCACTTCATGTACACCTAACTCGTCACAGTCAACTAAGTCAACGAACTGTACCTTACCATTCATGTACTTCCTTCCTGGACCGTTTGTAAAAAATCCTCCATGCTTGATCTTCATGGTGATGAGATTGGGATAGTGCTCTGCAATAAGAGATTAACCATTATCACTCCTACTTGAACAAACCCTATTTTTAGCTTATTAACATAACGAGGTTGAAAAGTGACATTTGTACACACATTTCATATGGAGAAAACCCCAAATAAGAAGTGTACACAGAAGCACATTTTTTTCAATCTTTGTTGATGCATCAGTACAGTAAAACGAAGAGAAATGGAGTGGATGAACTTACCATAAACTTCATACGGATCAAAGTCTAGGTCGTTCCATCGAATTTCCCACATTGTTGGACCCATTTGTCTGATTGTTTGTCGATCTTGGTGAGGACGATGATGAACAGGGTGTTTGGTGAGGAAGAGTGGAAGACGAAGGAGTGTGATCGATGTTTTTGGAGAAATAATGCGTTTAATCTATTAAAATGAGAGAGAAACTTGAAATGACGACTTTACCCTCATTAAAATGGGGGTTAACGGAGGGTGGAGTAACGGAGTTAGCGCTAGGGACCAAATCGTTACGAAAATAAGGACCACAGGGCCTTATTTGGAATAAAAAAATTGTAGGGGCCATTTTTGTTTCGTTTTTCAAACCCCAGGGACCAAATCCGTAATTTACTCTTATTAATATGTATAATTCTTATTTTATTTTTAATTAAATACTTTTGAGAGTATATTCCGTTTTTCGTCCCTGTAGTTTGCTAAAATTTGCGGATTTCATTTCTGTGGTTTCAAAATTTCGGTTTTAATCTCTATGGTTTGCAGTTCATTTCTATTTTCGTCCTTGAAATCAAAACATTACTTTTAAGTAAGAATGACTAAAATAAAAATTAATTGTAAACCATAAGAATAAAAATAACAATAAAATTTAATTCATAAGAACGAAAAAGGTGACTAATTATAAACCATGGAAATGAAAATTGCTATTTTAAAACCATATGGATAAAAATAGAAATTTTCAACAAATCATAGGGACTAAAAATATAATTTACTCTACCTGTATATTAATAGAAAGTTTTTAACGATAAAGGTCTTTTCACAGTAATCAAAATCTCACAAAATCACTGAGTAAATTTTAAAAAATTCAAAAGTTAAAAAGGACATTAGTTTGCATCAAAGTACTTCCGAAAATGAAGAAAAGAATATCAAAAAGATAAAGGAAGTTCGACAAAGATGTTGTTAACAATAGAAAAAATATAATTTTTTTAAAAGGGTGTCCTAAGCTATGCCTAGACTAATCACTTGGCAAATTATGATCGTAAGATAACAGTCATGATTAAACATCAGTGGCCACAATTGTTATGTACGCCTGAATTGGAACTCTGAGCAGATGAAATATTATATATATAAAAATTCAAGAATAAGTTATGGAAAATGTATATCAAAGCAATAATACATATGATAAAGATATATTTTATCAAAGCAAAGCAATAATATATATATTTTATCAAAAAGATAAAGACATTAGGAGAAAGATGTTATTAATGTTGACATGTTGTGTTTTTGTGTGTATGGTCGCATTTGATTGTACATATGATAACGACTTTTTGTTTGATTATATGTACAATCATATGTCATTTATAGATATATCCGTTTAAATCAATGTTGTGTTTTTGTCTAGTAGGTGTAACGTCCCAAAAACATAACATGCAATATCATAGATTAAGCATTCGAATTACATAATAATACTTGTGTTTAATCAATCATAAATCTAAGCTAGACAAAAATGGACAGCGAAAGCTTCTAATCCATAGCCGAGAGCCTCTATCTATAGTTCTAATAGCCAAAAATCTTGGAGTCGCTCTAAGCTCCAAATCCTTCTCGATGCCATCTCCTAGTTCTTACCAGAAGAACCAGTGCTACGCTTACCTGAAAATGGTTTAGTTTTTGAAAGCGAGGGTTAGACCAAAAGGTCTAGTGAATTCCCTCCATAAAGCATTTACAACAGTATAAAATCATTTTATAAAAACAATTCACATTCTTCACATAAACATCATTCAAGGTACTACACATGGTTCAAGGATCGCATAAGCTACCACGATCGAGGCCTAACGGACACCCTCTCGGCTCACATCGGATTCCAGGTGGACTCCCTTCTATCCGAGTAGGAAAGAAACGAATTCCATCCTACAAGCTCATCACAAATGCCCAAGGGATCATCGGACCCCAAGGTACCCTGATCCCATTCTGTAAACCGACTCCACATAACATACACATAACATATCGTTATCACATGCGTGAAATCTTTAAACATCATCGCATTTGCTAAATAAACTCTTTTTAAATAAAAAGTGCATTTCATGGAAAACATGCGTAACATTTGGTAAAACAGTTCATGCTCATAACGAACCATAATCAGTAGAAACATTTAACATAATACTTCGTGTAAAAAGGGTTTAGGGAACTCACCTGATAGCAGTAAATTTCCTAATCACACGTCTCGTTCCGAACCGCTCTTACACCTAAAGCATATCGTAGATTTAATTAGCGACAACTCGACTCTTGACCCTAGATCCTTTATCTAATTTGACCCTTAAATAATTATATCGGACCAAATTCTAATTATCGGACTCGCCAAAAGCCATCCCGAATCCATAATTAGGCCAAGCCCAAATACCCAAGACTTAATTAATTTATGCCATTTTCTTTTATTTCCCTATCGGCCCAAAAGAAAGAAAAGAAATGGATTCCGGTTTGTACTTCATGGGCTAATGGATTCGGTCCAAATAAATTAAGATTTCCCAAGCCACGTGACCCTCCCTCGATTTCAATATGGGTTCCATTTTCTTTGTGGACTTCGGTCCACCCAATCACATGATGCCAACAGCCCATCACTAATAATAACAATTCTTAAGCCCACGAGACCAACCGGTTTATTTAGTTTAGGTCCACTAGAAAGAAAACATTTCGGATCCATATGGTAGTTTCGGATCCCCCCAACCTCGACTTCCGGTATTAAAAGCAAAGTTCCGGCTCTCTTTTCTTTTATATACATTCCGGATCTGATTTAAAGAGGAAACTCCGGATCTCATTTATATAGGTTCCGGATCTTTATAAATTTGAGTCCAATTCCGGAACATGTAGTTCCGGATCCTAAGTTCGGCCCATTCCGTATCAGGTAAAAAGTTAAGTTCTGGTATTAGCGATTTCAGGTCGAACTTAATTCCCTTAAATATAATTTAACACTACAGAATAACCATTGAGGATTTTTAATATTATAGCCTCTCTTAATTTATACATATAAATCCTTAACCTCAAAACCATTTGGACACTTGATTAAGTCCTTGCACAGTCTGAAATAGAGTTAGACTCCATGGATGTTCTTATCAGCAATACACAACTTAAACAAATAGATAAACCACATGTGTGATTTATTCAGCTATCCAAATTGCAAGGAATTTACGTAGAGAAAACGATTACTTACCATTAACGAGCTTTTCTATTGATTTCAGTGTCAAACGTTCTCTTCTCTTCCTGCTCTTCTTCTCAGCCGTCAACTCCAATGCAACAATGACTCAGTAATTGAAAACCTAGGGATTTGAGTCCCTTTTATATCTTTCATAAATTGCAACAAGGTCCTTTATCACAACTTTTATTATTTCCACAATGACCACCAAACTTTCAAAACTTACTAGAAATTCGGGTTGTTACAGCAGGGGTGCTCAAATTTCCGACCAACTCGGCCAACCCAACCCAACCCGAGGCAAAAAAACTCAAACCGAGTCAACCCGATGTATAATCGATACTATTTTCACCAACCCGCATATATTGGGTTGATAACGGGTTAGCCCCAAACCAAACCGACCCAATCCGCCAACCCGTGAAAAACATTTAAATCTAATTTTGAATTCTTGTTACCGTCATTTTTGTTACTGTCAAAGCAATCTTGTTACTATTGAAAATTTATAAACAGACAATTGTTAGCCACTTGTTACTTTAGTGATCTTGTTATTGATTCTTGATGCCATATTTATAAACATAATATTTATAAGAAATCTTTTATTAGACGATTTAGAAATCGGTTGAACATTTAAAGATTTAGAAACATTTAGTAATTTGTTTAGACACGATAACTGGGTAAAATGTTGAAATGATCGATAAAAGTATCAACCCGACTAACCCAACCCAACCCGAACGGTTTGGGTTGGGTTGGGTTGCACTTTCGATTGGGTTGGGTTGAGTTGAGATTTTTCAAACCGCAATGATTGGGTTGGGTTGTCAAAGCGCCTTCAACCCGGCCAACCCAACCCGTAAGCATCCCTATTGTCTAGTATCAGTTACACTTTTATATTTTTATAAAATTTCCAATTTTTTTTTAAACTTCAAATGTGTTCTTATCGGTTTTTCAAAATGTATTGTTTAAAGTATATTTCAATAATAAATTTTAAAAATAGTACTCCCTAGTCTCACCCTACCAAAGTATTTCAAAATTCTTGGTTTGGTCATCAAATTCGAAAAATCCAGTTTGTGAGACTCCTTTTAAATTTGGACTGCCTTTAAAATAAACACAAGAATGAAATGTCATCCAATTCCATTAACCAAACGTGCCTTAATAGTTAAAAACTTGCAATTCTTTTCGGCATGCTACTGGTTAAGATTTTGTCCACTTTTCAATATTATAACAACAATAAGACATGTGTGTACGCTCTTGGCAACCCATCAATGCCAATTTTGCAAACAAATGTGTGTACTGCTAAAGACAAATATCTGATATGGTTGATAAATTTATGTATGAATTTATAGAGAGGTTGAATAAAAGATGCATTTAGGCTAGTGTACATGGTCGCATTTTATTGTACATATGATAACGACTTTTTGTTTGAATCATATGTCATTTATTAAATATATCCTTTTAAATCAATGTTGGGTTTTTGTCGAGGACCAATTACACTTTTATATATATATATATTTTTAAAAATCTCAAGCTTTTTTTTTTTAGGTTTTTCAAAATGTATTGTTTAAAGTGTATTTCAATAATAAATTTAAAAAATAGTACTTCTAGCCTCTCCCTAGTCTCTCCCTACCTAAGTATTTCAAAATTCATGGATTGGATCATCACATTCAAAGATTCCATTTGTGAGACTCCCTTTTAAATCTAGACTTCCTTTAAAACACACACAAAAATGAAATGTCATCCAATTCCAAATTCCGTAAATCAAATGGGCTTTAATAGTTAAAAAGTTGCAGTTTTTTTAGCATGCTAGCGGTTAAGATTTTGTCCACTTTTCACTATTACAACAACAATAAGACGTGTGTGTACACTCTCGGCAACCTTGTTAAAAGTATGATAAGTTTACCAATCTTGACATATTTTCTAACTTAATCTGGTTGTTGTAGGAAATATTAAAGTTTGAGGACTTAAAGTGACAAGTGGTGATACTGAGATGATATTAAAAGATTGGAGGACTGCGCCTCACTTTTCCAGAAACTACAAGGGGAAGCGGAGCAATTATTAGTTGTTGAAGGACTTGTGTGCAATTTACATTTGGAGTATATAAGCTGTAGTTTTTAGGGTTTAGCATCAAATTTTCTCATTTTCATTCTTTTGATTTCTTTTTCGTCTGAGTTTTCTCTCTCACACAAATTAGGGTTTCATTAACTTTTCATCTTCAAATCTCTTGAAGGTGAATTATGTAGTTTAGTTTTAATTTGTTGTTTTAGTTTGTAAAGTGTAATCATCATGTTATGAATCATTAAGTTCAATATATTTGTTGTTATAAGTTTCATTATGGTATCAGAGCTATGGCTCTGATTCCTCATCCCTGTGATGTTCTTCACTCGTAACAATGAATGCTAATCTTTCATCTTCTTTTGTTTCTTTTCGTGTTCATAGTTAAAATCGACTCTCTGAGTTTTTTCTTTTTTGAGATCTTCTTCATCTGTGTTGAAAATTTTCAAAATAACCTAGATCAACCGTTCGCGTTGTTCGTGGTTCCTTTTTTCACCGATCTCATCTCTTCTTCTTTTCATTAACTGTGATCTCTAACTGCATGTGTATTTATATTGCTTAGGCATTTTTTTTGGAGTGTAAAATCTCCTGGTAAAATCCAGATCTGATCTGCGTAGATCTTGTCTGGAATGTTACCTTCTTTTGCAATTTGGATCTGCTCCATTCAAGATCTTATCTGGATTTGCATGTCAAATTTTTCTCATTATTCGACTCTAGATCTTATCTCTGTAGCTCTGATCTAGGTTGACTGATTGTTCTGTTGTTTTTCCTTTATAAAAGTATTTTTTCTGCATAGATATGTGTTCCTTTTGTGTAGATCTGACCTTTCTAAATCAGACTCATATTTCTCTTTTGTGTGGATCTATAATACTTCAAGTTTACTTTGAATTTTTTTTATGTGTGTAATATCTTTGCTCACATAGAGATTCTAATGACGTGAACCTAAGTTTGTGCTTCTGCATCTCAGATATTGTGTTCATCAAAGAATCAGGTTTTCAAATCTCAAATCTAGGATATGTTTTCTCTTAAATTTGTTTTCTCTCATGATATGATACACCAGATCTAGGATCTGGTAGTGTACTGTGTACGGTATCGTTGAAGATCTTCGTCCCTCAAATTACTTATCTCTATATTGTTTGACGATTCGCATTATTAGTTTTCCTTTTTTGACTACTATTTGTGTGATAGTCTTTGTGGCTACTATCTGTGTGTTCAGGTTGTGCTCCTGAACCTGTGATATTTCATCTCTTAATCTTGGATCTCCTTGTTTGAGATTCCAGATTCATCCTCTACCTTTCCGTTGTGCTTATCAGAAATCGATCACTGTAAGTTTGGTTTCCTGTCTCTCGCCATCCCACTGTAAGTATCTCTTTTCTCTTCTGCGTGCCTATTTTGTTTGGGTATCTGAGTGGTGAACTTGACCTACCACCTCTGAGTGGCAAGGAATCTTGTTCTTAAGCTACTCAGGTTTTTCCCGTGTGTGCTTCTGATAGGCGGGTTTACACCCCCCTTAAATCTAACCGCAAGTGTACGGGTCGAATCAAGTAATAGTACTGAAAGTACGAGTATCGAACCAAGGGAACTAGGAACTAAGTATCACAATGACTACAATTGCTATTAACTGAACGATTGATATTTTGAGTTGTTGGTATTAAAATAATTAATCGCAAGTAAATAAATCAAGAACAAACAATAACTAATTGAGGAAACTTTTTATGGAGAAAACAGCTGAGGGTTGGAAATCCTATGATTATCACTAATGAACACCTTACTTGGAACAATTACCAATTTTTTCTTCTAATGAATACCCGATCACTAAAATCACTGTTGTTCTCTCTCGAGCAACAACGGATTTTATTTTGAAAGCACAAGTTTTATCTCTCGATCTCAACCTATGAAATTCAAAACACATTAAAATCAAGATTCCAACGGACTAAGGCTTACTTGGTATATCTCTATCCAATTTCTCACCTTAGGCATGTAATTCTAGTTCTAGTTAGCAATTAACTCTCTCGAGCTTAATTGATAACAAACAAATCAGATGAAAGTTGGCCAGACTCACAAAAGCATTAAAACCCAAATCACATACTTCATTAAATTAGGAAAAACTGATAAAAAGTTCAAATCACATGTTCATACGCTCAAACCATATTCAAACCAACCCCCAACATCTAAAGATTAGTTCATGTTGGGGGTATTAACACACAAAGTAGTAGAAGTGTTCATAGATCTAAAGAAAAGTTCTCTCAAGAATGCTAGGATCATAAAACTCCCTTGATTGTGAAATACCAACGAAGAATTGGAAGAAATCGGTGTTCAAATCGCTTCCTGTGATGTTTCCTCGCTTCAATTCGGTGTTTCTCCCTTGCCAAAATCGCTCCCCAATAGTCCTTGGTCGTCCCCTTGAAGATAAAAGTCGATATGTGTGAATGAATCCCTCAAACCCTAGAATTTTAGGCTTTAAAAACGTGCAGCACCGTGAAGTGAGTTGTGAAGTGAGTTGACTTAAGTGAACCAGCTTGAAACTAGCTCTGATTCTGCTCTCAGGTGAGTTGTGAAGTGACTTCAGATCAGCAACTAACTTCAAAGTCACCTCCGCCACTGTTTTGAACACACAACTTTTACTTCAAACTTTGAAACAACTTCTCAACCATCCACTTTTCAAACTCGGATTCTTGATGATTCTCGTGATCGATCTTTTTCTCAGAAAAACTTACTTTTCTCACACTTTCTTGGCTTTCTCATGGCACATAATAATTCCTGAAAAACTTGATTTAAACTATAAAAATACCACTTAATTTACTTAGAAATAAGCAATATAACTTGAAAACTGATATGAAAATAACACCAAAAATTGGTGTTATCAACAACCCCAAACCAAGCGTTGCTTGTCCCCAAGCAAATTAGCGTCAAAAATAATAAAATAGCTTAAAACCAAGCTTCTACTTCACAAAGGACCGGACGGGTATACTTATCGGAGAATTCAATTGGTTGTCAAGCAATAAAAACAAAGTAGGAGGACGAGGCAATCGGTTTTCAGTCTTCAACAAAAGTAATCAAGTCATAAACATTGAAGATTGAACTAAGAACAATGACACCATACCTAATTCTGACCAGGTCATCACACTTTTGGGGAGGATTTCGCCTCGACCCTACCTCACGGGATACTCTCTTTACCCTCGAACCCTAGGCTGTCACACATGTTGTTCATGCTTTTGGAGTTTATGTACAAAAATTCACGAGATATATGCATGAACAACTAAACATGAAAAACGCACAAATGTACAAGAAAGTGATCTCAGAAAGAATCAAGTAGCAAGACAAGTACTATCGGTAAAAGTAATAGTGTACCATGATCACATTTTCCAGAAGATCATCCAGGTCTTTTGTTAGGTTGTAATGGGGCTAAGGTTATGGCTATGAAATGAAGGGTATAACGGATCAAAAATCCTGAATGTGTCAATCCTCGAGCAGTTCTGAACTTGTCTCACTTCTTCTTCTATTACTTGGCCCTTTTTGTCATCACTAGGGTCGCTTTGACCCTCTTATTTATTTGTATCTCTTCTATCTATTTCTTTTTTTTTGTTTTTGTTTGTGGGGCATCATTGGCCCTATTTATTTTTTTGGGGCTACATTGGCCCTCTTTTTTTTTGGGGGGGGGGGGGGGGGGTACATTGGTCCTCTTTTCTATTTCTTGGGTTAGAATGACCCAATTTTTCTTCCTGACCGGCCTGTATTTTTCCTTTCTGCTCTATCTTCCACTGTTCATTTCTGCTCATGGTTGACACATTTTCGGATAAGGGTTGGCTAAGGCTTTTGGCTAGGGTTTAATGGTGGGGTTCGAAATAAAAAGTTGGTGAGTGCTTGGCTGCAAAAGGGCTTAGGTGCACACACAGTCGGTCAAGGGGGCGATAGATAAATACGGGCTTAAAAGTACACACAATGCCTGGAATCATTTCTTAAGGTCCACACGATTGGGTTACTATACCCTTACCTGATATCCCGATGGTCGTCTTTGCTACTCAATGCAAAATTATAGCGAGATCAGTCTATAACCACGACAAGGAAGTGTATCAGAATTATGTGTTTGAATCCCTCGCAATGAAGTACGTCATTTAGGCTCAAATCTCACTATTGGGCGGTCTCCACTAATGTCCCCTAATCATGCAATTTCCCAATCATTTTTAGGACTATATCTCCGTTCTTAGATTCTCAAAACAATGTAAAGTCGTCTATACTTAAGTGCTTCATGAATTCCAATGTCGATGGTCCTCTAAAAAAATTATGCTTGACAAACCTATGCATTTAAAGTGCAATACTACTATATGCCTGATTAGTATGCCCGGACTACAACCCCAAACCTTACTGACCCATTGTCCCCAATGTGCAAGCTTAGTTTTGAGTTGTAGAAACTGTGAAGCAAGTTAATGACAAAAAATAGATGCAACAATCATGATATAGCTAGAAGAGTTACCCGTATCCGATAGTGGCAGTGAGAATAGTAAAGGTATGGTTAACCATTACAGTCATCCGAACATCCGAAAGTAAAAGAACAAATATCGAATCAGAAACATCATCACGATCATAAGAATGGTATTAATGTGGTTTCTTAGAAGATGAGGTGGGTGCTTAGCGGCGCTTTCGAGGCTGGCGGCTCTCGCTGGTATGGTCTCCTTGGCCAAAACCCCGATTCTCCATTTGTGCTTCCATGCGCTCGACACTCGTTCGTAAGGCTTTTAGCTCCGTGATCACAAAGTCAAACTTCGATTCTCCGTTCGTCTTTTATGCAGGATTGAGCATGTCGTACTTGGGCCATCTCGGTGTGGTGGTGGTCGGTTTAGTTCTCCCCATTTCCTGAAAGATAAAGATTGCCATTATTAGTAGAAGTAGGAGAGTAATAGGGAACCCAAACCTAGACCTTTGTCTAGGTTTGCACCTTGTGTATACCATAATGTGTTGGTAAAACGACCACCCCAAACCTAGGCCAAAGCCTAGGTTGGGCTCATGTTACGGTATTAGGATGATCACTAAAAACTCCCACCCCAAACCTAGGTGCCAACCTAGGTTTGAATTATCAACAAGTACGATACCAAGAAAGCATGTATAACTAAACATGTGTACCCGTGGTGTATGCAATTGTGAACATGACGATAAAGGTGTGTGATCACAAATAAAAAAACAACTGGAACCCCAAACCTAGGTGTGAACCTAGGTTTGTTTGTCCGTTTACACCACCAAATGGTTCATATCCACACAAGATGAGGATTCAAGGGAACATGGCAAAGACAATGAATGACGGCTTAAAGCACGCTTCCAATCAATAACCAAATCGCACGTTAAGCATTAAAACCCACACTAAAAGAAGATAAGTAGACACGTGTGCGCATGTGTGATGGTGAGGGACGGTGCACAACCTTATGCTTAGCAAACCATAAATGCGTCATAACGTGCCTAATGCCCTATAGCTTGATGCTTTAAAGAGTTAGGATTCTAGAATCTATGCAATGAAGCGCAAGAGAAACATAATCAAGACATCACATACTCATGAAGGTTTCAATTCAAAAACTAGGAGCAAAAAAGGCAAGAGACACACTGTTAGAATGTAAATTAGGTTATGTGGCCCAACTTAGCCCATGGGCCCTTAGGGTTTACTCTCCTAGACTCTTCGTATTCTGTATAGTTTCTTGTCTATAAATACCTTGTATTCTTTCATTGTAAATCATCAAGTTAAAATCAATACAACAGTATCACTGTTTACACACACAAACTCTAGCAAAACCATGTGTAATGATTGTGTAAGCATAAGCACGATAAGTGCGCAAGAACCACAATTGTTGGTGAGATATATCATAGTTGAAAGCATGACCAATATTCCATTATTAATCAGCTTAGTGCACAAGAGAACCAACTAGTAGCGAAGCGTAACATAATTTGACGACTAGTTTGAGCGTTTTAACATGGAACATCAAACAACCAAAACTTCACCCAAAATTGAGTGCTCACATATGATGAACCTGCAAGCCTCGTTGAACGAATCATAAAATGAGCCCTTATTTCACCTCTTGATTAAAATGAATCCTCAAATACTATCCTACTGCCACGAGAAAATTAACCCACATGATAAAGCACTGCAACCAAAGTCATCCACATATCAAGAATTGTACTAGCAGTGGGCAAATGTGATGTTTATTTCCTTCTTCAGATGACCATGTTCGTAGCTGCTGCTACTCTTGTGACTGATTACGACTCAAATGTGATGTTTATTTCCTTCTTCATATCATATAACGAAAGAGAGAAAGTATAAAGTTGGATTTATAATCACTCTGCAAACTTTCTCTTCTTGATGCAGGATATCTGAATCATTCTTGCCTGTATGTTTACCTCTTAATGGAACTAATCTCTGAATCGCTAAGAGGTGAATCTTGATTGGCAAAAAAAGTCTGTCTCTTAATGGTTCTAAAACCCTCTGAATGATTTTGTATCTTGGGCCTTCCTTAACCATTCAGCGCCCTAATTTCATTTTGAACAATTACCAAACAACCATATTTTGCACTATATCATAAGAGCCTCTTAATCATTTTGACCACTTACTCTTTCTGCACCAAACCACTCAGCAACTGCCAAACAGCTAAATACGAACACCATGACTTTTCTGCTCCCTTATGTTCATTCTCTTGAGAGTGTGAAGTATAATTTTGAGAGAATTCTCTTCATGCAACTTAAATGCACAGAAAACTGGATAGTAATAGCTTTTAGTTTTTTTTTTGTAATTACGTTGCGGTATGTAATAATATAATATGTAAGATATCAAATGAATGCTACATTGTGTATATTGCAGGTTGATAAGTACTTAATGTTGCTCAGTCTAAGTCTTGGTCGTTCTCCATCTTAAAGCTTGCAGGTAAATAATGTCTCAAATAATTTGAGTTTCCATGTCAGCTCTTTAAATGCATATAATGTTTTCACCTCTCCAATGAAGAAGTTTGGTAATTTCTATGGTGAAGGACTCTGGCTTTATAGTCCTATTTCATGATCATTAATTGCTTTTAACACATGTAATTGGTTTTTACAGGATCCGTCTTGAAATGGTCCTTTCCAATATTTGTTGCCATTTCGCAAAGTATTTGAAGGTATCTGTGAACTTTGGCACCATTTTTTGGGAGCAATAAGTATCTTCTGAGTTTTCATCTCTGATAAATGGTACTCAGCAACAGAAAAGGTAATCATGCTAAATACGAAATCTAGCAGATTTTGATTCTTTAGTACAAAGTTGTTCCCTTTCTCCACATGGCTGGAGTTGTTATTGGGGTTTTTATATATGCAGATTGTATAGGCCTGTGTTGGGTTCTGGTAGGGCTGGCAACGGGTAGGGTATGGGTAGGGTAAGGGTTAATCCGTTATCCAATCCATTTAAAATAGCGGGTAACGAAACGGGTAATTATCCATCTCATAAAACCCTTATCCATATCCTACCCTACCCATTAAAAATACCGGGTAACGAAACGGGTAATGGACAAATGGTAAAACAAAATTTTATTTTAAACTATAATTGATATCGTTAAATATCAAATATATAAGTAAAACATAAGCTCATAAATATAGTTACTATTTTATATCTAATATGTATACTAAACATTTTATTATTTTCAAAGAATAATCATAGTATAATATTAAAAGAAATATAAAAATTATAAGACTAACACTTTTCATTATATTTGTTTTCTTGAACCCGTCTTGCTTCTCATTTAATTATCAATTCATCATGTAATCTTTTACTCGATAAATATGAAAAATAAATTAAAGTAAATATTAATATACGACAACATTATAAAGAATATTATTAATATATAATTATGTAAATATATGCACACTCATATTTATATATATATATATATATATATATATATGTATATATATGTATATATATACATATTGTATCGTAACGGGTAATGGATAACGAAAAAAACCGTTTATCCATACCCTACCCACTAAAATTTCGGGTAAACGGGTAATGGATAAGTGGATAAATGGATAAAATTTTCTTTATCCATACCCTTATCCAACGGGTCGAAACATAACGGGTAACGGGTTTACCCTTACCCATTGCCAGCCCTAGGTTCTGGTGAGAAGATGAGGTTAATGTGAGAAGCGTGAGAAGTGGTTATCAACCGTTGGATGAGAAATGGGAGCACATAAGACCGAGATAATTAAGATGCACCGGATCAATTCCCTTCTAAGCCGCAATTCATGGGACGGCATTTGATTAAAAGTGATCAACGGTTCAGATCCACTTTTCACACTTCTCACCTTAAAGTCAACTTGTCACACGATCCTTCGCCGTATAGGACACACCACTTGTTGAGATGGTGAAATCTGACTTTGAAAATTAATGGTCACATTTACTCACTTTTTCCTTTTCGTTGTTTTGGAGAAATTTGTGATCACACTCCTTGGGGCTGTTTACCAACACAAAATGGGTAAAAGCTACACGAGTAAGTGAGACTCTTGATCCTTACCTGGAAAGCATCTCAGTCAGCGACCTTGTGGGTAAGAGGGTGTGCATAAACAACGTCATTCTTACCGGGTCAGCACCACTTACCTCGCTAGAAGCTGCCAGTATTTAGTAACAGCCTAACAGGCCCTTAGTCTCCTATAAACGAGTCTTATATGATTTTTCAAATCTATGTAGGTTTGTCTGCTGCAATTACGGTGCTTCTTTTTTCTATATCAGTTCTTTGCATCCTGGGTCCCACAGGATTTTTACATTTATGCAGCTTGATCATCTTGCAATCTTTCAAGCAAGGTTCAACTTATTGCTAATTCCGAGTGAAATAGTTTTCTAAACTTCCTATTTGATTTTTTGGACCAAAACAAAGATGGTACCATGGAAAATTCCAAGAAAAAACCTTGTACTTGCAAAACATTCATTTTAGCTAAAATAAGTACAATGTCACAACTATTCATGGTTTGCAAGTACAGAGTTTTTTTAATTATTTTCTTACATGAGATGATTATTTTGATAGAAAATGTCAAATACAATTATTACAGAAATAAATTACTCTTGATTCTATTGGCATACATCTTTTGGAAAGTTGGTTGTAGCCATTTTGTCTTCCCTATATATATTATGTTTTTGGTGGGGGTAAGTCTATAGGACAGGAGCACCAAAAGCGGGACAAGATAAGAAATAGAGAATATATTAGCGCTTTAAAATGAAAATACATCAGCCTGTATGTCATACACCAAGTTTAGTTGATTCTGGCCTTTAAGATGTGTTAGAATGTAAATTAGGTTATGTGGCCCAACTTAGCCCATGGGCCCTTAGGGTTTACTCTCCTAGACTCTTCGTATTCTGTATAGTTTCTTGTCTATAAATACCTTGTATTCTTTCATTGTAAATCATTAAGTTAAAATCAATACAACAGTATCACTGTTTACATGGTATCAGAGCGAGGTTTTTCGAAATTTTTTAGGGTTTCTGTTCGTCGACTTTTGGCGCCGATTTTTTTTTGGGTTTCTGTTCGCCGATTCTGTTCTGGTTCGTCGGCTGTTTCTTGCACCCTGTGAGTGCGCCGAAATTTTTAGGGTTTCTGTTCGCCGATTCTGTTCTGTTTGTCAGTTGTTTCTTGCACCCTGTGAGTGCGACGTTCCTTTGTGAGTTAGTGGAAGATGGCTGGAGAAGACAAACCAACTGGCAGCGGTCCACGTGTACCCGAGATGCTTCCGATGCATGTTAAACTTACTGATAACAAGCTTAACGGCTCCAACTTCTTTGAATGGAGCAAGACTATTCGTCTCTATCTCCGGAGCATGGGAATGGGTTCTCATCTCACGTCTGATCCTCCTAAAGGTACCGATTCTGATTCTGAATCATGGTTACAAAGTGATGCCCGTTTGTACTTACAGATTGTCAATACTATTGAGCCCTCTGTTTCGTCTCTGGTTAGTCACTGTGAGTACATGAAAGAACTTATGGAATATCTTGATTTCTTATATTCTGGGCAAAGTAAGATCTCTCGGATTTATAGTGTGTGTAAGTCCTTTCATCGTGGAGAACAACATGACCGATCGCTTACTACTTATGTCATGGAGTTCAAAAAGGTATATGAAGAGCTTAACTCTCTTCTTCCGTTAAGTGCTGATGTCAAAGCTATGCAGGCTCAAAGGGAACAAGTGGCTGTTATTAGCTTCTTGACCGGCTTGCGACCATAATTCGACTCTATCAGATCTCAGTTCTTGAATGAATTTGCTATTCCCTCTCTTCAAGAAACATTTGCTCGTGTTCTTCGTAATGAGAATCTTCAGTCTTCTCAATCTGTGGATCACAACAGTGCTCTGGTTAGTCGAGGAGGATTTCGTGGAGGATTTCGTGGTGGCTCTCGAGGAGGGTTTCGCGGGGGCTCTAGGGGCGGTCACAGTGACCGAACTGATTCACGGGTTAATGTTCCAGATTCTGATGGTGTTGAATGTTACTACTGTCATGAGCTCGGTCACACCAAGCGCACATGTAAGAAGCTTTTGGCCAGACACCCGAGGAGCTCATCAGCACACTATGCTTCTGCCGCAGATACAACTGTTACTATACCTGCAGAAGAATATGCTAGACTCCTGGGGACTGAGAATTCCACTGTTCCGACTGCTGCAACAGGTAACTCTAGTACTTGCCTAGTATCTTCTGCCTCCAAATCGGTCATTGATTCCGGTGCCTCAGATCACATGACAGGTAATCCCTCTCTATTTTCTAAATTCAATAAACACGCATCCCCATCACACGTCACAATTGCCGATGGGTCAGCCACACCTGTCCTTGGTTCTGGCACCATCGATCTTTCCCCATCAGTTTCATTATCTTCCGTACTAAGCTTACCTAATTTCACATTCAATCTGTTATCGGTCAGCAAAATCACCCGTGCTCGAAATTGTTGTATCTCATTCTTTCCTGATTTCTGTATCTTTCAGGATCTGTTGACGAAGAAGATTATTGGTAGAGGATGGGAATCTGACGGCCTATACATATTTGAACGTCCACCATCCTATTCATTGACTTGTTCCAGCCCATCGTCTCCGCTTGACGTTCATTGTCGATTGGGTCATCCCTCTTTGCAGAATCTGAAGAAGTTGTGTCCTGAGTTTTCATCTTTATCTTCTCTACAGTGCGAGTCTTGTCAGTTTGCCAAACATCAACGTGTTCACTTAAGTCCTAGAGTCTGTAATAAGCGGGCCTCGTCCCCATTTGAGTTGGTCCATTCTGATGTTTGGGGACCATGTCCTGTTACTTCAAAACTTGGATTTAAGTATTTTGTTACATTTGTTGATGATTACTCTCGTACTACTTGGCTTTATTTTATGAAAAATAGATCTGAAGTCTTTACACATTTTTGTTCACTCTATGCTGAGGTTAAGACACAATTTAAAGTGTCAATTCAAACTCTTCGTAGTGATAATGCAAAAGAATATCGGTCTCACACATTTCAGTCATATATGCTTCAAAATGGTATTCTTCATGAGTCTTCTTGTGTTGATACACCAGCCCAAAATGGAGTTGCCGAACGAAAGAATCGTCATCTCTTAGAGGTGGCTAGGGCTTTATTATTCCACATGAATGTCCCTAAACTCTTTTGGGCTGACGCTGTCGCTACTGCTTGTTTTCTTATCAACCGAATGCCATCTGTTGTTTTGGATGGACGAAGTCCCTTCTCAGTCATGTTTCCAACTAAGTCCTTGTTTCCTATCGACCCAAAGATCTTTGGTAGTACCTGTTTTGTCCGTGATACCCGACCACATATCACTAAGTTGGATCCCAAGTCTTTGAAGTGTGTCTTTCTTGGTTACTCTCGCCTTCAAAAGGGGTATAAGTGTTTTTCTCCCATGCTTAATCGATACATTGTCTCTCGAGACGTTACATTCCATGAGAACACACCCTTCTTTCCTATGTCCACACCTTGCAATTCTAGAGAGAGTGATGACTTGTTGGTATATACCATACATGTTCCAGAGTCTCCTATCCTATCCGAACCAACACTGCCTCAGGAGCCTGCTAAACCACCGATTGTTCATGTGTATAGTAGGCGCCAACGCCCGACGTCAGATCCCGATCCTATACCATCTTCGTCATCGTCTGCAAATCCATCTACTGATTATCCTCTTGCTTCAAGTGATCCACCACCTTCCGCTACACAGGATCCTGATCTCGATGTTCCCATTGCCCTTCGGAAAGGTAAGCGCTCATGTACTTACCCGATTGCTTCCGTTGTTTCCTATGATAGACTCTCTTCGCATTCTCGTTCTTTGGTTTCTAAACTTGATTCGGTTTTCGTTCCTAAAACGGTTGGTGAAGCTTTGGCCCATTCTGGATGGCGGGATGCTATGATAGATGAGATTAATGCTTTTGAGCATAATGGTACATGGGATTTGGTAGGGTTACCTGCAGGTAAAAAGGCAATCGGCTGCAAATGGGTATTCACTGTGAAAGTCAATCCAGATGGGTCCGTGGCTCGTCTGAAAGCCCGGTTGGTCGCCAAAGGATATGCTCAGACTTATGGGGTTGACTACTATGAAACATTCTCTCCTGTGGCGAAGGTTACCTCCATCCGCTTGTTTATTTCTTTAGCTGCTACCTACGACTGGGCATTACACCAACTGGATGTGAAAAATGCCTTCTTGCATGGTGATTTGCATGAGGAAGTTTATATGGAGCAACCACCTGGGTTTGTTGCTCAGGGGGGAGTTTGGCAAAGTCTGTAGACTACGTAAATCACTTTATGGTTTAAAGCAATCGCCCCGTGCTTGGTTTGGACGATTTAATGCTGTGGTAACTGAGTTTGGCTTACGGAGAAGCTCTCATGATCACTCAGTGTTCTTTCATTCGTCCTCTTCGGGATGTATTCTACTAGTGGTATACGTTGATGACATTGTGATTACAGGCAGTAATAAGGCAGGGATCAAGAAGCTGAAAGATTTCCTTGCGTCTCGGTTTTAAACAAAGGACCTAGGTCCTTTAAAATACTTCTTGGGAATTGAAGTATCTCGTACTCGGAAAGGGATCTGTTTGTCTCAACGAAAATATTGTTTGGATGTACTAAATGACTCTGGGATGATTGAAGCAAAACCGTGTGAGGCTCCAATGATTCCAAACATGAAATTGAAAGCAGACAAGGGAGATCTACTTAAGGATCCAGAAAAATACAGAAGGATTGTGGGAAAGCTGAACTATCTGACAATTACTCGTCCTGACATTGCTTTTCCGGTAAGCGTCGTAAGTCAGTTTATGTCGTCTCCAAGAACTCCACATTGGGAGGCTGTTAAGCATATATTGAAGTACCTAAAAGGTGCTCCTGGCCTTGGCATTCTTTATCAAAATCACGGTCATCATGTCATAGAAGGGTTTACAGATGCCGACTATAATGGAGATCCCACGACCAGGCGATCTACGACAGGCTATTGTGTGTTAGTTGGAGGGAACCTAGTCTCATGGAGAAGCAAGAAACAGCATGTCGTTTCTCGGTCTAGCGCTGAATCTGAATACAGGGCTATGGCCCAAACCACATGTGAGCTGATTTGGTTGCGTAACCTGCTAGGTCAACTTGGGTTTACTTAATCTAAACCCATGAAACTGTATTGTGACAATCAGGCGGCTATCCACATTGCAAACAATCCCGTGTTTCATGAGAGAACGAAGCATATCGAAGTGGACTGTCATTTCACTCGTGAGAAGCTAGAAGAAGGAACCATCTCTACTCCCTTTGTTCGAACAGGAAATCAACTTGCTGATGTATTTACCAAAGCCTTACCTGGTTCGCGAGTCTCTTCTATTTGTAACAAGCTGAGCATGATTAACATCTATGCTCCAGCTTGAGGGGGAGTGTTAGAATGTAAATTAGGTTATGTGGCCCAACTTAGCCCATGGGCCCTTAGGGTTTATTCTCCTAGACTCTTCGTATTCTGTATAGTTTCTTGTCTATAAATACCTTGTATTCTTTCATTGTAAATCATCAAGTTAAAATCAATACAACAGTATCACTGTTTACACACACAAACTCTAGCAAAACCATGTGTAATGATTGTGTAAGCATAAGCACGATAAGTGCGCAAGAACCACAATTGTTGGTGAGATATATCACAGTTGAAAGCATAACCAAGATTCCATTATTAATCAGCTTAGTGCACAAGAGAACCAACTAGTAGCGAAGCGTAACATAATTTGACGACTAGTTTGAGCGTTTTAACATGGAACGTCAAACAACCAAAACTTCACCCAAAATTGAGTGCTCACATATGATGAACCTGCAAGCCTCGTTGAACGAATCATAAAATGAGCCCTTATTTCACCTCTTGATTAAAATGAATCCTCAAATACTATCCTACTGCCACGAGAAAATTAACCCACATGATAAAGCACTGCAACCAAAGTCATCCACATATCAAGAATTGTACTAGTAGTGGGCAAAAGAGTAAATGAGAATTACCTTGTACGGATTTGAACATAAACCAAACACTGAGATCAGTTCAGAGCTATTCGGACGTAAAATCGAGCAATAACGGGCTGTTGTGGTCCGACATCGATGGTGTGAAGGGTGAAATCGAGAGAAACCAAATAGAGATGGTTTCTTGCTGTGGGTTTCTGAAATCGACACAGAAAATCGATTAACAAATCGATTGGTGAGGGACGCAGGTTCAATCGATGGGTGGTGTATTAGATAGAAATCGACGAGAGACAAGGATCGACAGGGATTGTGAAATCGAGAAATTAAGATTGGAAAGGAAGAGAACGAGATTGGCGATTTGCAAATGGGTCTGTGAGCGATGGCGGCTGTTAGAGTAAAATCGAGAAGAAGGTGGTTGTGGTCGGCTCTATTTGTGAGAGAACGATGAGAGGGGGAGGGTGGATTCGCAGGTCGCCGACGGTGTCTGTTGTTGAGGTGAAGAACTCGACAGGGAGATGGCGGCGCAGCTGTGAAAGTAGCGAGAGAGAGGGAAGGACCGAGAGTGGGAGATGAAATCGATTGGGGGGGGGGAAGGAGACGGTGTTGTGGTGGTTTTTAGGTCGCCGGCGGTTTGGTTGATGGCGGCTGTGGGCGGCGGCGGAGATCGGTCGGCGAAGGGACCGGAGTGGTGGCTGCCGGCGTGAGATGTGAGGGTGATGGGTTGTAGGTCACGTGAGATCAAAAGAAAAGGGTTTTCTTTGTTTTTGATTTTTTTATATTTTTGATTTTTATTTTTATTTTTATTTTCTAAGCATGATATAGGTAGAGAGAAAGGAGTGAGTTTGATTTATGATCAGTGTTGGGAGTGAATGTAGAGTTGGATAGGAAATGTGAAGTAGCTTAAAACTCACTCCAAGGTCTGATGGGTTAAAGTGTGGAAAGGAATTGGGCCAAGGTGGGTCTGAAGTTAGTTCAAAGAGAACAAACTCACTTAAAACTCACCTCGGTGCTGTTTGGTGTGTAAAAATTGAGGAAACAAAGGTGGGTGTGAGTTTCAAGTGAGATGGAATTTTCCAACTCACCTCCAACTCGCTCCTGGGGCTGTTTTGGCCTAACGTTGCACCAACAGTTTTCAAGCTTCACCAATTATCATACCAAAAAAATTTACCGTTTTCACGCGAGAGCCTCTCAACCACGAGAGAGCTAACAAGGACACACCATCAACCCAATTAAAATAAGACCGAAAACCAACACTACTTTAACATTTGGTTCGCCCATCGAGCTCCATACCTTTACCAACAAAAATTCACGCTTACCTTTTTCGCACAGAAACGTCTCTGAACCTACGAAAGATCTAAAACAACACAATCAAACCATTCGAGAAAAAGGAAAAGAACTAAAAATAAAATAAATAAATAAATAAAACTAAAAATAATAGATAAAAACATACCGGGTGGGTTGCCTCCCACCTAGCGCCTTAGTTAAAGTCGTGGCACGACTGTGTGGCTCTCAACTTGGCTCGGTATCGCTTGCAGAATTGAACCGCCCACACATACGGTCGTTCTTGATTTTCTCCACATGCGTTTGTCCTTCATTACCGGGTTCCTCTTCACTCCGACCTCTTCCACTCTTGAACATCTTGAACGTTACCTTTTCGCCGCCAACCCTTAAGGTCATCTCGCCTTCTTCCATGTCGATAAGTGCTTTGCTCGTGGCCAGGAATGGTCTTCCCAATATTAGCGGGACTTCTTTATCTTCATCGATATCGAGCACCACAAAATCTACCGGGAAGTAGAATTTATCAACCTTAATTAAGACATCCTCTATCACTCCATATGGATATGTTATTGATCTATCGGCGAGTTGGAGGGTAATACTCGTCGGTTGCACTTCTCCAAGTCCAAGTTTCCTGAAAATAGACAAGGGCATTAAATTAATACTTGCTCCAAGATCACATAACACCTTATCAAAACACAGATTTCCAATATGAACAGGTATGGTAAAACTCCCTGGATCCTTAAGCTTCGGGGAAAGCTTGTGTTGGATGATCACGTTGCACTCTTCAGTAAGTGCAACTGTAGCCTGGTGTTCAATTGTCCTCTTCTTGGACACGATGTCCTTCATGAACTTGCGATATGTTGGCATTTGGGCGAGTGCTTCTGCAAATGGAATGTTGATGTGCAGCTTCTTGAAGATGTCAAGAAATTTCTTGAATTGTTCTTCATCTTTATGTGCCTTCAATCTATTCGGAAAAGGCACTTTTGGAGCTATCGGTTTGACCGGTAGTTGCTTTGGGACGTTTGGCTGCTCTTGCTTCTTCTTCTCTTCACCCTCCGGGTTTTTCTTCATCACAACCTCTTCATCGGCTTCCACCTCATCCACTTCTATGATCTCAATGTCGTGCCCTTTGGGGTCGGTTACCTTTGATGATGGTTCTCGTGTAGCATCCTTGATCAGCTCCTTGCCACTTCTCAGATAAATGGCTTTGCACTCTTCCCTTGTTTTCCTTTCGGGTTGACTCGGGAATGTTCCGGGAGCTCGGTTTTGTAATGCTTCAGAAATTTGCCCCACTTGCCTTTCAAGGAGTTTGATGGAAGCGGTGTTCTGTTCAGTTGCGGCTTTTACTGTACTCACCGTGCTTGCTAATTCTTCAACTGTGTTGTCCATCTTGGTCATGAACTTCATCATCATATCCTCTAACCCCGGTTTCTTCTCTCTGGACTGTCCATCATTAAATTTCCGTTGGTTGTAACCTGGAGGACGGTAAACATTGTTAGAATTAGGAGAATTAGAAAAGTTGGAATGATTACCTTGTTGTTGTTTGTCGGGTTGACTCCATGAAAAATTAGGGTGTTTCTTCCACCCTCATTATAGGTGTTCGAGAAAGGGTCGTTCCTTGGAGGGTTGTTCCGGTTTTGCAAAAATTGAACATGTTCAGGTTCTTGATATGTGGGGAACACTTCTGGACCGCCTCCCTTCAAATGGTTTGTGATAGCGGCTATTTGAGCTTTCATCACCTTCAACTCCTCTGATTCTTGAACATTAGCTAACCGTCTGATAGAAGATCGTGGAGTGGCATAGCTATGCTCGGCTAAGTTGTCGATCAACTCAACTGCTTCTTCATACGTTTTATTCATGAGAGCACCACCCGCCGCAGCTGTGATGTCATTCTTAAATTATGGGTGGAGTCCACTGAAAAACGTCTGGATGATGACCCAACCGTGTAGCCCATGATGAGGACACTTTTTCAACATGTCTTTATATCGTTCCCATGCCTCGTAGAGTGTCTCTTGCTCCCATTGAGCAAAGTGAGTGATATCGGCCATCAGTTGAGCGGTCCTTCCCGGTGGGAAGAATTTCTGGAGGAAAGCAGCTTTCAGGCCTGCCCATGTAGTGATATGAGCTGATGGTAAGCTCTCTATCCATATTTCAGCTCTACCTTTGAGGGAAAAGCTGAACAGCCTCAGCTTGATTGCATCCTCTTCCATCCCATTGATCTTGAACGTGTTGCAAATCCTCTCAAATGCACGGAGACGTGCATGAGGATCTTCTGTCGGGGCTCCTCCATATTGATTCTGTTGTACCATAACAATGGTACTCGGTTTAATCTCAAAGTAGTTCTCCCCAGTAGTGGGCGGTTGGATGCCTATACGTGCGGCTGCCACATTAGGATTGGCAAACGACCACATAGGACGTCTTTCCGGAGGAGCTTCGTCACCCATCTTCAATTGCCTTTGAGCTTTAGATGCTTTTCGTAATTGACGGGTTGTTCTTTCGATTTCCGGATCGATCGGTTCGATTTCCTTCCCTCGGGTCTTCCTTGGCATAAACCAGTTAGTACCTGAAAAGAAAGTAGGCAAAATTAGCAATCCAGAAACTTAAAGTGATGAAACAAAATAATAAAAATAAAGAAAAATGTTCAATGTAATAGCGCTTATAGCTGGTAGTGCTATCAGTTGCAACTAGTTCCCCGGCAACGGCGCCAAAAACTTGATAGGCGGATTTACACCCCCCCCCCCCTAAATCTAACCGCAAGTGTACGGGTCGAATCAAGTAATAGTACTGAAAGTACGAGTATCGAACCAAGGGAACTAGGAACTAAGTATCACAATGACTACAATTGCTATTAACTGAACGATCGATATTTTGAGTTGTTGGTATTACAATAATTAATCGCAAGTAAATAAATCAAGAACAAACAATAACTAATTGAGGAAACTTTTTATGGAGAAAACAGTTGAGGGTTGGAAATCCTATGATTATCACTAATGAACACCTTACTTGGAACAATTACCAATTTTATCTTCTAATGAATACCCAATCACTAAAATCACCGTTGTTCTCTCACGAGCAACAACAGATTTTATTTTGAAAGCACAAGTTTTATCTCTCGATCTCAACCTATGGAATTCAAAACACATTAAAATCAAGATTCCAACGGGACTAAGGCTTACTTGGTATATCTCTATCCAATTTCTCACCTTAGGCATGTAATTCTAGTTCTAGTTAGCAATTAACTCTCTCGAGCTTAATTGATAACAAACAAATCAGATGAAAGTCGGCCAGACTCACAAAAGCATTAAAACCCAAATCACATACTTCATTAAATTAGGAAAAACTGATAAAAAGTTCAAATCACATGTTCATACGCTCAAACCATATTCAAACCAACCCCCAACATTTAAAGATTAGTTCATGTTGGGGGTATTAACACACAAAGTAGTAGAAGTGTTCATAGATCTAAAGAAAAGTTCTCTCAAGAATGCTAGGATCATAAAACTCCCTTGATTGTGAAATACCAACGAAGAATTGGAAGAAATCGGTGTTCAAATCGCTTCTTGTGATGTTTCCTCGCTTCAATTCGGTGTTTCTCCCTTGCCAAAATCGCTCCCCAACAGTCCTTGGTCGTCCCCTTGAAGATAAAAGTCGATATGTGTGAATGAATCCCTCAAACCCTAGAATTTTAGGCCTTAAAAACGTGCAGCACCGTGAAGTGAGTTGTGAAGTGAGTTGACTTAAGTGAACCAGCTTGAAACTAGCTCTAATTCTGCTCTCAGGTGAGTTGTGAAGTGACTTCAGATCAACAACTAACTTCAAAGTCACCTCCACCACTGTTTTGAACACACAACTTTTACTTCAAACTTTGAAACAACTTCTCAACCAACCACTTTTCAAACTCGGATTCTTGATGATTCTCGTGATCGATCTTTTTCTCAGAAAAACTTACTTTTCTCACACTTTCTTGGCTTTCTCATGGCACATAATAATTCCTGAAAAACTTGATTTAAACTATAAAAATACCACTTAATTTACTTGGAAATAAGCAATATAACTTGAAAAATGATATGAAAATAACACCAAAAATTGGTGTTATCAGCTTCTCTCACTTGTCTTTTTCTCCTTGTTGTTCACTATGACGGGGGAAGCATCTCCCAAAGCTCCAGAACCGCAATCTCTGATTGCTAAACTGGACTTTGGAGATCCTCTTTACTTCCATCCAAGTGACACCACAGGAGCCTCTATTTTAAATTTTAAGCTGAGTGGTACAGATAATTACAAAGTATGGTCCTGTGCTATGATTTTAGCTCTTGAAACCAAGAATAAACTTGGTTTGTGGATGGTTATGTGGTACGATCTATTGATAATGATGTTTTATCTCGACAATGGGATAGATGCAACTCCGTTGTGTTGTCCTGGATTCTTAATTCTATCTCTGAGGACTTGTTTGCCAGTCAAGTTTTTTCCAAAGTTGCCTCGGAGGTATGGACTGAACTTAAGGAAACCTATGATAAAATAGATGGCTCTGTCACGTTTAATCTTCATCAAAAGATTAATTCTCTTTCTCAATCTGGTTCATCTGTTTCTGACTATTACCATAAGTTGAATGCCCTATGGAAGCAATTTGATGCTTTAATCAAATTGCCTTCATGCACCTGCAATGCTGCACATGATTTTTCAAAACACAATCAACTTATAAAACTTATGCAGTTTCTTATGGGACTTGATGATAACTATGTAAATATACGTAGCAACATCTTACTTACAGACCCTCTCCCTACTGTGAAAACAGATTTTTCTCTTGTGTCCAGAGAAGAGTCACATCGAGGTGTGACTCGATCCTCTGACACTAAGAATCAAAACACTGCTTTTTTGGGAAAATAAATGACAGTAGGAAGAAAGTTGGAAAGTCCCCTCTCCTCTGCAAGCATTGTGGCTTAAACGGACACACTATAGAAAGATGCTATAAACTAATTGGCTTCCCAAAGGATTTCCAATTCACTAAGTCTAAGAATAGTCAGTCATTCAAGCCTCCATCTAGCAATGCCTGTTCTTCTAATCCTCCTAGCCGTGTCCAAAATGCTTCACCTTGTCTGTCTGAGGATCAAATAAATCAGCTTCTCTCCCTCGTTGGTCAGAAACAAAATGAAAGCATCTCTGTCAACATGGCAGGTGTGTTCTCTGTTAATATGGCAAATCTGTCTAAATTTTCTAAATCTTCTTGCTCCGGATGGATAATCGATTCTGGAGCAAAGCAACATATGACTTGTTCGGTTTCTCTTTTAGAAAATGTCTTAGACATCTCTGATTTAAATCTTAAAGTTACCCAGCCTAATGGGAATGAATCTAAGATAAACCAAATTGGAAACTATAGACTCAACAATAGGGTGGTTTTATTTGATGTTCTTGTGGTACTTGATTTTCATGTTAACCTTTTGTCGGTACATAAAGTTGCTAGAGATAGTAAATTTTTTGTTGGTTTTGATGAATACAAGTGTTACCTTCTTCAGGGTTTCTCTTCCCAAGAGAATTGTGGGGACTGGTAGCGAACAAGGAGGTTTATACTTCTTTGCTAAGCTATCTAATGGTAAGCCTTTGGATTCTCATAGTTTAAATCAATTTATAAATAAATCTAATCTGTCTGTTCTCTGTAATGCCTCTCGTTAATTATGGCATAGCAGACTTGGTCACCCGGCTGATCAAGCGTTAGGAGTTCTTAAAGACACTCTAGGATTAGGGAATAATCAGACCTTTATTCCCTGTGATATATGCCATCAAGCAAAGCAAACTAGAAACAAATTTAGTCTTAGTAGTCATGTCTCTAAAGTTCTTGGAGAATTAGTTCACTTGGACCTATAGGGACCTTATCGTGTCCCTACTAAAGATGGTTATAGGTTTTTCTTAACTATTGTTGATGACTACACTAGATCTGTTTGGGTTTACTTGCTGAAAAGCAAAGATGAAGTCTTTGACAACATTGTTGCTTTTCACAGCTTGCTGTTCACACAGTTCGGTAAAACAATAAAAACCTTCAGGAGTGATAATGGTACTGAGTTCACTAATAATAAATTGGGTGAGTTTTTTAAGTCTAATGGTATTGTACATCAAACTACTTGTGTCTATACGCCCCAACAAAATGGGGTAGTTGAGCGAAAACCTAGACACTTACTTAATGTTGCTAGATCATTAATGTTTCAAGGAAACCTTCTGTTGGATATGTGGAATGAGTGCATCTTGACTGCTACTTACCTTATTAATCGCACTCCTTCTTCTGTGTTAAATGGGAAAAGTCCTTATGAAATGATATTTGGTTTTGCATCTGTTCTTGATCATCTAAGGAACTTTGGATGGTTATGTTTTGCTGTAAAACCAAATGTTTCTGATAAATTTTCTGCTCGTTCTGAAAAATGTGTACATCTTGGTTACTCAAATTCAAAAAAGGGTTATAGACTTTATAGTCTGGATTCTAAACAAATCATTGTTTCTAGAGATGTTAAGTTTTATGAGACAATTTTTCCTTTCAAGATGGGTGCAAACAAACCAACTTATGATTCTAGTAACATAAATTCTTTAAACTTTTTTGATTCTGTTAATTTTCAGACTAATGAATCTTTTCCTGAAATGCCCAATGATGATATTAGTGTGAACTCTCAAAATAACAATGTCCCTAACAATGTTCCTAATTTTACTGATAATTCTAGCAACCGTGAATGTCTTGGTAGCCAAAGTAGGGCTGCTGAGTTATTTAACTCTGGTAGTACTGCGTAGAAAACAGTAATGTCAGAGATGTCGGATCAAATAATCCTGGTGACACTGATATGGTTGCCGGCAGTTCTCGTGATGCTAACTTTCGTCAACTTACTGTTCAAAACAATAATGATGATGAACATTTGAGGTCCACTTCTGAGGGCGATGTCTCCGAACAACTCGTAACATCTATTCGTAAATCAAATCGCCCTTCAAACCTTCCTCGTAGATTTGATGACTATATTGTCGAAGGGAAGGTCAAATATGGTCTTGAAAAGGTTGTAAATTACTCATTTCTTAGTAAACCTAATTTCTGTTTCGTTTCAATTTTAAATAAATCTTTTGAACCTGAAACATTTTTTGAAGCCTGTAAGGACCAAAATTGGGTAGATGCTATGAATGTTGAAATGGAGGTCTTGTATAGAAATGGCACCTGGACCTTAACTGATTTACCTCCAGGTAGAAAGCCTATAGGATGTCGTTGGATCTATAAGATCAAATATAAGTCCACTGGGGAAATTGAACGGTATAAGGCCCGTCTTGTAGCTAAAGGTTATAGTCAGCGTGAACATATTGATTATGAAGAAACTTTTTCACCTGTTGTAAAGATGGTTACAATAAGATGTGTAATTTCTTTAGCCATTAAAAATAAATGGTCTTTATGTCAGTTAGATGTCAATAACGCATTTTTATATGGTGATTTAGAAGAGGAAGTATACATGAGTCTCCCCCTGGATATTTTCACCGAATGACAAACGAGTTTGCAAACTTGTTAAGGGTGCGTTTGGTTCGTCGGATTCCGCCGGAATCTAATGGAATTGGAATGGTCAATTCCGTTGACCAAATTCCATTGTGACGTTTGGTTACCTAAGGAATGGAATTGAATTCCACAAATTCCTTCAAATATGGATTTCACCATTCCTTCACAATATTGATGGAATTGAAATCCATTCCAACCTAAATCTTGAAAATGACAAATATGCCCTCATTAAACACTAGCTGGTCATTTTCTTCTTTATTTTCATGATTGTTTCTTCCTTAGTTCATCAATCGAACGGCGACTTCTTTCTCTGGTTTGTGGATTGAATAATCGTTTCCTCCTCTGATCGAATGTTTCCTGCAGAAACATGTTTTCCAGGTCGTTTCCTTTTCTGGTTTCTCGATCGAACTGATTGTTCCTCCTATCGGCTCTGGTTTCTCTCAAGGATAGACTGTAGAAACGTTTTCTCCATCGTTTCCTTTTCTTGTTTCTTGAAACGATCGACTGTATAAATGTTTCCCCCCATCGTTTTCCCTCTAGTTTCTTAATCGAACTGATTGTTCCTCCTTTGGGCTTTGGTTTCTCTCAACGATCTACTCCATAATCATTTTTCCCCGTCGTTTTCTTTGGTTTCTTTGCTTATCTTTCAATGGGTTTCAGTGGGGAAGAAGATAGAAACAGAGATGACGGGGATGGCGGCTAGGTGAAAAAGAAAGGGGGAGGAGAAGAGGATAACCTAAAATCGTTCAATTTAAAAAAGAAAAGTTCATCAGTTACCAAAATAAAAGCAAATTAATGGAAAGAATGGCAATTTATATATTTATTTTTCACATTAAATATTAATCTTATTATTATTATTATTTATATTAAATGTATATATATATTAAAGAAAGGGCATTTTTGTCATTTTCATTATTTCATTCCAATTCCATTGTAAACCAAACAAACAGATTCCAATTCAATTGACATATTACGTTCCATTTCCTTTCAACCAAACGTTTGGTCAAACCTGATAACATTCCATTCCAATTCCTTCCAGATTCCAATTCCTTTGACAGATTCCATTCCATCAGAAATCATTCTGCGAACCAAACGCACCCTAAGTCTCTCTATGGACTAAAAGAAGCTCCACGCCAGTGGTATGCAAAGTTATCTTCTTGTTTGATTAGTAATGGTTTTTCTCAAAGTACAAGTGATTACTCATTGTTTACAAAGTTGTCTAATAATATTTTTATTATATTACTCGTATATGTAGATGATATTGTAATCACTGGGAATTGTGATGTTGAAATTAAAAGAGTTAAACATCATTTACAATCCAATTTCAAGATCAAAGATCTTGGATCATTAAAATTATTTTTGGGTATTGAAATTCTTGAAACTGACAATGGAGTTTGCATGTCACAAAGAAAATACTGTCTTGAATTATTGAACGACTTTAGGTATTTAGGTTGTAAACCAATAAATACTCCAATGGATATGAATTTGATTGTGACGGATTCTTCTGGTCCTGAATCAAAAGATCCTCCTCTTAAAGACTTTACTGGATATAAAAAGCTTATTGGTAGGCTCATCTATCTCTTAGCTACTCGTCCAGATATAGCATTTGTTGTCCATTGTTTAAGTCGGCACATGCATTCACCACGAGAGTCTCATTTTAAACTCGCTCTTCGTGTTTTGAGGTATTTGAAAGCCTCTCCTGGTAAGGGTATAAATTTTACTTCTTGTGATAACTCTGATTTTAAACTATCTGCCTTCGTCGATGCTGATTGGGGCAAATGCTTAACCACAAGAAGGTCTGTTACAAGGTACTGTCTTTTTTTGCGTAAATGTATGGTTTCATGGAGAAGCAAGAAACGGTCTACTGTTTCACGCTCATCCGTTGAATCCGAATATAGAGCAATGGCTTCGGCTCTTTGTGAGATAATATGGGTTCTTAGCATTCTCACTGATTTAAAATTAGATAACTTGTTACCTGTAAATTTGAATTGTGATAATAAGTCAGCAATTCAAATTGCTAATAACCCAGTGTTTCACGAAAGAACCAAACGCATTGAGATTGATATATATCAAGTAAGAAATAAAGTTCTGTCTGGAATGTTGAAAACAGTTAAAGTTCCATCTTTAGAAAACCCAGCTGACATTTTTACAAAATCTCTTGGTGTAAATCAACACAATTATCTCATATCTAAATTAAATATGTTGGATTTATTCCAATGTCAAGATTGAGGGAGGGTGTTAAAAGTATGATAAGTTTACCAATCTTGACATATTTTCTAACTTAATCTGGTTGTTGTAGGAAATATTAAAGTTTGAGGACTTAAAGTGACAAGTGGTGATACTGAGATGATATTAAAAGATTGGAGGACAACGCCTCACTTTTCCAGAAACTACAAGGGTAGCGGAGCAATTATTGGTTGCTGAAGGACTTGTGTGCAATTTACATTTGGAGTATATAAACTGTAGTTTTTAGGGTTTAGCATCAGATTTTCTCATTTTCATTTTTTTATTTCTTTTTCGTCTGAGTTTTCTTTCTCACACAAATTAGGGTTTCATTAACTTTTCATTTTCAAATCTTTTGAAGGTGAATTATGTAGTTTAATTTTAATTTGTTGTTTCAGTTTGTAAAGTGTAATCATCATGTTATGAATCATTAAGTTCAATATATTTGTTGTTATGAGTTTCATTAAACCTATCAGCGCCAATTTTGCAAACAAATGTGTGTATCGCTAAAGACGAATCTTTGATATAGTTGATAAATTTATGTATGCGTTTAGAGAGAGGTTGAAGAAAAGATGCATTTAGGCGAGTGTGGACACCTCCATGAGAATTTGGACGTCCTACATTAAGCATATGACTCAATCAATAACTACATTATCATATATTAGGATGAGAAAAAAGTAGTCAGAAGTGTCACGTTATGGTGCATTCAGATTTGAGTATCGAACCAATCCCAACCCTGATCATATATATTAGAGATGGCTACATTCAGCCTAGCCAGGACCGATATGATTTGACTCGACGATCCAGTACCCGTTACACTTTTAGATTTTTACAAAATTTTCAAGTTTTTTTAAACTTCAAGTGTGTTTTTTAGCTTTTTCAAAATGTTATTTAAAGTGTATTTCAATAATAAATTTCAAAAATAATACTTCCTAGTCTATCCCTACCAAAGTATGTCTACAATAAAAATAGTACTCCCTAGTCTCCCTCTACCTAAGTATTTCAAAGTTCTTGGATTAGATTCATCAAATTCGAAAAATCCATTTTGTGAGTCTCCTTTTAAATCTCGACTTCCTTTAAAACAAACACAAGAATGAAATGCCATCCAGTTCCAAATTCCGCAAACCAAACAGGCCTTAATAGTTAAAAAGTTGCAGTTCTTTTTAGCATGCTAGCGGTTAAGATTTTGTCCACTTTTCACTATTACAACAACAATAAGACGTGTGTGCACACTCTCGGCAACCTATCAGCGCCAATTTTGCAAGCAAATATGTGTACCGCTAAAGATGAATCTCTGATATGGTTGATAAATTTATGTATGCATTTAGAGAGATGTTGAAGAAAATATGCATTTAGGCGAGTGTGGACACCTCCATGAGAATTTGGATGTCCTGCATTAAGCATAAGAACTCCATCAATAGCTAGAGTGTCATATTCCGGGATAAGAAAAAAAGTAGTCAGAAATGTCAGGTTAGGGTGCATTCAGTTTCGAGTATCAAACCAATCCTGACCCTGATCATGTATATTAGAGATGGCTTCATTCAGCCTAGCCAAGACCGATTTGACTCGACGGTCCAGGACCAGTTACACTTTTAGATTTTTACAAAATTTTCTACTTTTTTTAAACTTCAAGTGTGTTTTTCTAGGTTTTTCAAAATGTATTGTTTAAAGTGCATTTCAATAATAAATTTCAAAAATAGCACTCTCTAGTCTCACCCTACCAAAGTATGTCTACAATCAAAGTGTTACACAATTTTAGAATGTGTAATTATTACAGTTTTTTTAATCAACCAAACGACACTTTACTTTCATAATATATAGAGAAATTTTATCCACCACATAATGAAGGGTAGGATGGAAAAATAGACATTTATCTTTTAGAAGTAGACATTTAATTTAGAACAAAATAAAATAAAAACGTTGACATTTATTTTCTGAACGTAAGTAGTAATTATTAGAACATATGTAACATTTTTTAATAATTCTTTTTTTGAAATATATATTTAAACGCACCATGCCACAGGACCGGACTAATGGGACTGAGACTCGGACTGACCGGCCCGATTTTAGAAGGACCTATTGAAACCAAACAGGTCTGGCACCAAGTTCTGGCCATTTCTAAATTAAATCAAGGCTTGGCCCAGCCCAACTTTAGGAATCTTTGCTAGTTGCTTTAATTTTTGTTGATTTTGGTCCAGTCTTCTTGGACTATTGGAATAGTTAAAACTGTGGGTTTAATTTAGGGACTGATCCGGCTCGGAGCTGTTTGGGACCATCGGTTAAGGATCGGTTATGATTCTCCACTGAAAACAAGGCCTGGCTCGGAACCGGTTATGGAACCGACTCAGGACCAAACCGATTTTTATTTATAAATTTATTTTTCAGTTTTTAAATTTATTTTGAAATTTATTTTCAAATGTATTTTTAAGTGAATTTGATTGAAAACCCAAATGTATTTTTAAGTGTATATTATTAAATGTATTATAATAAAAACTTTATTTTTAGTGTATTAGGTTGACCCAATTAAATATTCTATAACAAAAACGTGTTTTTTGTGAATTTGATTTATTCATTTATGATAAAAACGTATTTGTTACTGTATTTGACTGACAAAAATTTTGGAAAAAATTTTTTATTATATGCAAAATATCAATTTAAAGAAAAACAAACAAAATGAAGTGGGACCGATTTAGGCCCCGCCCGAGACCGGTTCTCATAATCGGGTCTCATACGATACGCCTTAACTAAACCTTCATATTTGGGTCGAGACCTGTTACAAGATCATCGTTTGCGACTAGGCCCAAACACGACCTGGTCTGGGACCGATTTTTGGTCACCTCTAATCGTAGGCCCAAAAATCATAATATCACAACTTGTTAAAAAAGATCCACTTGTTTAGGACTCAATCTTCGTACCGGTCCAAACAATTAATTATATAAATAAAAAAAATATGTAAAATAAAAAATAAGTCAATTTTTTCTCTAGTTTCAAGTGAGAAGAGATCACCCACAAAAACAAACAAGTATTCTCGTCTCTTTTTCAAAGAAGGGTCACAACATGTCAAAAAAATTTGTTCTTTTGAGATTTTTGACAAATTTGTTTGTTTCCATGGATCATCTCTTCTCAATTGAATCTAGGAAAAAGATTGGTGGTTATTTTGATTTTTTTTAAATTAATTATTTTTGAAACTTTTTTATAATGGGTTATTTAGTTCAAGAACTCTTAAAGCATCCACGATGCATAACTCTTTCAATGACTTTTTGCTTTTGCCACATCAGATTTTCACTAATTTTTTTAACAAAAACCTATCTTTAAAAACATTCTCCAATGCAAAAACCTTTTAAAAAGTTTTTTCTATCAATTTTATTATAATTTATTATAATGTATCCTCATCTATTTATAATGTTTTATAAAAGCCCCTTATTTAATTTTTCATTTTAAAGTCCATGTCATTTTCTCCAAAAATAAAAATTACTTAACTTATAAAAAACGAATTCGTTTAAAAAATTAAAGACGATAAATATATTCTATTATTTTTATATTTTTTTTAGGTATTCGATATTAGTGTCATTTTGACCGTCTTGACAAAAGATTTTTAATAATGTATTTTGTTATAAAATATATTTGGTTTTATTATAAATATTACTTCTATTAATAAATTAGATTAATTAATAAATATTAAAAAGGGTTTAAATTGAAAATATGATTGCATGAAGGGGTTAATGTGAAAATTTATATAAAAAAGATAGAGTTGGAAAAGGGGATAAAATGAAAAATTATTTGGAAAAAGTCTTTCATACAAAAAGTTGGTGATTTAAAAGTTTTTCATCAAAAAACTTTTCACTCTAATGCCAAAAAAAAGCTTTTAAAAGGGAGTGAATTGCATTTTTGGTCCATATGGTTATCTGATTTTTTTGAAAGAGGGTCTTAACTTCAATATCTCAAGAAGTGGTCCCTCAGTTTTTAATTTTGCTCCAAAAGGAGGACATGTACACTAGCCCCGTTAAAAATATCCATTAGAGCCAGGGGCAAAATGGTCCAACCATATTTTCTTCCTTTTTTGTATTTTGGTTTTGGTTTTGGTAAAAACCATTAAATTGTAGGGGTCTCTATGTAATATATATACTAGCTGCAATGCGGCGGGATGTGATGAATCAAAAATATAAAATTATCACAACAGTTTATTAGAAGAATTTGATATCATGTTTTTAAACAAAATAAAATTTCAGTGATTTCAATCTCGATAAATAAAGAAGAATCCAAAATCAAAATACTGCTTTGTTTTTTAATAATCTGAGACATCTTCAATAAACTATAGATCACACATATCACCAACATTAGTGTTCAAAACCCATCTAGAACAACATCTTCAATCCCCTTAATACTAATAAAATTTCAACTATCAATGCGGCTAAAAGCAAAGAGTCAACAATATCTGCATCCCTAAGACCACTTTAATACAGTACAATAAAAAAAAACTAAAAGTCATTAACAGTAGCCACTGGAATCATGCACTTTAGCCAAGCACCAAAACCAACCACTGAATTGAAGATCTCAATGATTGAGAGCTTCATCACCATAATTTTCTCTTATTTCTACAACACCCTCGTATTTAATCATCATATGAGATTATTAATGATTGTACAAGGATATTTTTGAGTGAAAACTATCTAATATCCATTATAACAGAACCCGTAGCATGAAAAAGTACCAAGAATACCAAACTCTTACCGGTAAGCATGAAAAGTACCAATAATCTTACCCGGTAATAGTCATACACAAATCTTACCTGATAAGTGAGGGAGACGACTCTTATCCGATAAATGCTAATCCATTTTGACGGTTGAGAAATGTTACCTGACAAGGTAAGCACTTACCCGGTAAATGTTTGGTAAACAACCTAGTAGTTAAACCAACATACACAATCATGGTTAATAACAAAGAGAAATTGACAAGATATTATCACAATGTAAATCCATTTTCGATTTTATAATGGGATTGTATAAAAATAATTTCTATAAAACCAACAAATGATCTAGTGACTAAAACTAAATTTAGTGCATCTGCTATGCTAAATTTAGTAAATCCATTTTCGATAGATGGACACTGAATCTGGAAATTAGGGAATGTAGTTTGAATTTTGAATTCCTTGTCAGAATCAAATAGGAGAAAGAAATACAGTGTGGATGAAAAAGAGAACCTTGTACATTCCAAACTGGGTGTGAAAGTTGTAAATGGGGGAAGAAGAAAGAAAAATATAAAGTTTCAGTTTTGGGTGATCTTGGTGGTGTATTAGGTAGTTGTACTACATCATGCTTTCTTCGTTGTAAATTCATAGTTTTTGTTAATTTATGCATAAAATGCTTGTATCATGTGCTTTGTGGGTAGTAATTAAGAGTTTTGACATGAATGCAATGCATTATAAGGTAGTAATAGATATATATACACCGACGGACAAATAAGGGACCACCGGCATCCCTGCTTCTCCGGTGGAAAAAACTTCAATTTCTCATCCACGGCCAAGTCACCGGCGACTTCAAGTGATTTTGAAAGATTGAGTTGAGGTGTGAGTTTGGAAGAAGAAATTTCATGGGATTCCGGATAACATGATACTCCCTCTGCTCCTAAAAAAGATTGAGTCGAGGTGTGAGTTTGGACCAAAAATGCAATTCACTGTATGAATCAACAAATTCCGGATAACATGATACTCCCTCTGCTCAATACTATAGTGGGAACTCAATACTAACAAACAAGAGTGTACTCAAAATTTACAGATATATGAATGAGTTCCAGAGTCAAATTCCAAGTTTATTATTTCTTGTTCGTTTTCTAACATTCAATCCATTTATCTCAATTTTTTCAGAAATAAATCAAATCACGCAAAACGATTATACATCTTTAAAGAATATATAACTAAAATATATAACTAAAGAATAGACACATCGAAATCAAAACAGCACAACAAAAACCGAAACAATCCGGTACATATAATAATGATCGGTACAGAGAGAAAGAAAGAAATCGATGAATCTTAATTAAATGGCATGAACCAATACCATCAGTGGGTGTTGAAGGAATAGAAATGGTAGCGTTTGGTTGTTTGCGTTTGTTTTGCTCCTTCATACATAAAAATATGATAAAACAAGGTTGGACGAAAATACCCTTGACACTAACGGACCAAATAGACGAGGTTAGTGTCATGGTCCTCCTTTTGGAGCAAAATTGAAAACTAAAGGACCACTTCTTGAGATATTGAAGTTTAGGTCCCTCTTTCAAAAAAATAAAAAAACCACGGGGATCAAAAATGCAATTCACTCTTTAAAATAGTAAAAAGTTTTTAAAACTTAAATTAAAACTTAAAATCATAATACTTGTGTCAATAAAATTGCTTATTTATTGAAAATATAGAAGAGAAATGTAGCGTAAACGTACAAATAACCAATGCGTACGTACAGCACTTTGGTACCTACCATACCTATAACCTATTGTTTATTGAGTGGGCAGTCTTGTTTGTCGTATGCTCCTGTAATCCACAGGTGGACTCTATACACTTCTTCACCTTGTCCTTGTGTCTCATCGCCATTCGCCAATATTTCAATTACTTTTATATTTTAATTAATATTTAATTCAAAATGCTATTTATGTGTGGTAGCGATAAATAATTAATTGATAAGAAAAATCTGCATCGATACAAAACGAAAACAATGCATTCCTCATAAAATAACCAAAAACCGATAAATTAGTTATTTATATAAAAGGGTTTGTAACCGGCAACCTTCGAGTCTGCGGTCAATTAATAACAACCCGTCCCACTCTAACAACAATAAAGAAATATCAGGCATGCATCAACTCGTTAAATGACTTATATATATATATATATATAGAGAGAGAGAGAGGTGAGTTCAAACGAGAATGTTAACTATTTAAGAAAATACGAAAACGACCGTTCATGTACAAAATCATATATGATTCACGCGGTCAAGGTCGCACACGTCCAATTTTTTGCTGTTAGTGTAAAATCACAAATGATTTTGTACATGGGTGGCCGTTTTTCGTGTTTTCTTAAATAGTTAGCGTTCTCGTTTGAACTTCTCTCTCTCTCTCTCATAGGGTTGGGTTCCAATGAGAAAGTGACAAATTTTTTGAGAAGTGGTTATCAACCGTTGGATGAGAAATTGACGAACATTAGGATGAGATGCAACAAGATAAGATGCACCAAATCAATTTTAACCCGCAATTCATAGAAAGATATTTGATTCGAAGTGATCAAGGTTTTAAAATTGTTATTCACATTTCTCATCAAAAATGTAATTTCTCACATGATTCCGTATATATATAAGCATGCATTAAAGAAGTGGTTTATATAAATTTCGTAGATGCCATCTACATAATAGAATAAAACATCTTTTATATTAATAATATTTTTTTGTTTAATTTAATGTTAATATAATTCAATTTGTCAAATTAAGATAAACACTATCATTATTGATTAAAAATGTGACATAATTTTTATTAAATCAAAACAAAAAGTTAGAACTATCATATGCATAAAGAAGATTAATTCATTTAAAATATTTATACACGTAAATAAAATTAAAATATTATTAAAAATATTTATCAAAATTTTCATGGATTACAAGAAGGGGAGGCTAATTGCACCCCAAAAGGCTAATTTCACCCCCAAATGATTAAAATCATGAATTTGTTTTTTGTTTTTTTGTTGTCTTTTTTTTCTATTTTATTTATTTATTTGTATGATATATTTTTATTTATTTGTATTATATAGTTTAAAAATGTTTTTTTTTCTTTTATTTTTTGATTTTATTTAAAAATAAATAAATATTTATAAATATAAATATTACTAATTTTTTATAATTATATAATTATAAAAATAAAACATAAGCATTGCGATTTAACATATAAATAGAACATAAAGTAATCTATATTACATTCGATTATTCTAAAATAACATTATCCGTAGTACAATTAACACGTAAAAGCTGCATGTACTTCTGTATTCGCTCTGAATACGGGGTAGCCCATCCAGCAGCACACGGATAACTGTAACGGAAAAAAATGTCCTACAATTTGCGGAAACGGGTATCCTTCTGTCATATCTAATTTCATAGAATTATCATTTAATGATGTAAAATTAGTTTAAATGGACGGTTTCTTTTAAATTTATAGAACTATCATTTAATGATGAAATAGATATCTACAAAAATAGATGTTTATAAAAATTTCACACACACACTTATATATATAAGGTCGGGTTTAAGGGAAAACCTCAAAAAAACGGAAAACTGAAGAACACCCTAGGAGCCCTTCATCGAGACGGTATGCACTTGTGCATACATGTTATTTGTAACGTGCATTTGTGCATATATGCACAAATGCACAATGAACTTGTGCATAAAACCAAAAAGTCAACTATTTACCTGTATGCACAAGTGCATACCGTCCAGATGAAGGGCCACCAGGGTGTTCTTCAGTTTTCCGTTTTTTAAGGTTTTCCCTTAAACCTCCCTATATATATATATATATATATAGACTCTCTCTCTTCTCAATCTTTGACCTATATACACATACATGCATATGTATAGTACTTGTAATTACTTAAACCCATGTATATTAGATATTCAATTTCCAACTCATTAAACTCAAATTAGCCTAAAAGTCATCAAAGAGATCTAAACAACTATCTTTTGACAGAAAGGTAAAAGAGAGAGGAGGGAAAACAAATGGTATTTAATGGATGGGAGAAGGGGATGAAGCCAAAAAAACCAAAGAGAATTTACTCAATCAAATGAAAATTATTTTAAGATCAACCATGGTAAGGACATTTGTGTAAAGACCCAACCAAAAATATCATGCAAAACGACAAATTCATAACATCCCAAAATCACGGTCTCAAAATTTCATTACAAATACTAAAAAGGTTTGCGGAAACAACCTACACAACTGAGAAAAACTAAATGCTAGAGTGTTCCTACACTTCTTGACTCTTCACGCTAAGCTCAGCCTATTTGCCCGAGCTCCTGGAAACCTGCTTACCTGAAAAGGTTTTAATTTTGAAAATGCGAGGGTTAGACCATGAGGTCTAGTGAGTCCCTCCTAACAGTTATCAAGCATTTAAAACAGTTTATCTTTTCAGCATAAAACGCTCATACTCAACACGTCAAAATCATATACGGACTAAAGTCCGCCTCCTCGTAATCTGACACCCTGAAGCCACCCGAAGGTGACAACGAGTCAGCCTCATGCTGCCTTGCGGAGCCTCGCTCCTGGCATATAGGAACCTCCCTTCCCGCACGAGAGCTGGCGCCTGGCGGAACTACTCTCCCGTCTTTGCCAGTTTACGTCTCCTTGATGTATGCATACATTCTACATAAAACTTTAAACAACTTTCATGCAATTAAAGCTTAATAATAAAGCATGGCAATTCTCAACATTCATAACACATTTTGAAAACACTTTAAAAGCCACACATTTTAGTTTAGAAAACTCACCTGATGCTCTTACTTCTCGTTTCTAATCGGTTCCCAACTTCCAAACGACTTTCCTGAATAAAAGGACATAATACAAACTACTCAACAAAAGTATCCGGATAATAACAACTCTCCGGACAACCCTGATTTTCCGGACGCCCAAAGAATCCGGACACTCACACTAATCCGGACGACAACTAATCCGGACAACACCCCTTTTCCGGATAACTTCTATTCTCCGGACGATACCCCTTTCCGGGTACCGAACTTACCGGATACAAGACTTTACCGGACATTTCTACTTACCGGACACCACAATGTCCGGATACCTCTGCTTTCCGGATAACACCACTTTCCGGATAACACCACTTTCCGGATAAACATTCCGGACACTTAACCTTTTCGGACACTATACCCGGTGACCTGCGACAAAAAGCTACCCAGACAACTTCCGGACACCTGCTTCGCAAGAAGGTTTCCGGACGAGGCGCTGTTCGAGTTTAATGCTCGAAATCATGCCAAACACCCATTAAACAGTAAGATAATGCGACGATTTACTACCACTGATTGATTGCTGCAGAGAACAAACTCCAAAAATCCAATCCTCCTTCTGATTCTACCACTTGATGATTCTTCTCTTCTTGCACAAAAAGCCTCAAACTCAAATGCCTCCTTTTCTCTCTAAATTATCATCCGACACACACCAAATCAGGGAAATGAAAAGATACCTAGGGTTTTGTGCCCTTTTATACTCCCTCTCACAATTACCAAAAAGGCCCCTCAACTTCTACTTTCATTTACAACTCCCCACTAACCACAAAACACTTCGAAAAAGGGTCTGGGTCGTTACAACTCTCCCCCTCAAAAGAATTCCGTCCCCGGAATTCCATTTTCGAAAAGGAGAGGGTACCTAGACTTCGTATCGGATTGTACCTCCCACGCTGCCTCTCGCCCCCTTATGATACCTACACTGAACTTTTACTGGCCGAATTTCTCTATTGGTTCTTCTTCGTACGACAGTCTCTCATCGATGCTAACATTTTCAAATGGAATGGCTACATCGGTTTCAGCCAAACATCTCTTCAGATTTGACACAAGAAAAGTTTGATGCAATCTTCTTATTTCTTCTGGCAAGTCTAACTTATATGTCGCTGCTCTAACTTACTCACTAAAGACAGAAGTCAACTTCTTATCGCCCGTAATTCTCGCAAGGTCGACATTACTACAGCTTCCCTTATCTGTTCCTCATAACAGAGGCGCACATCACACCACGAATTCCCCCAAAATTTCATCTAGTACCTCAAGATCGCGCACTATCTATTCAACTTTCATAACTCCGACGGATCCACAGACGTAGTCCACTTTACCTATCTCTCAATTCTCGAGGTTCCCCAGTCTTATGTTCTCAATTCAACCATTCAGTTCTACTTGGCTGCCCCAAATCGTTCAGATGGAAAACATAACCGCACTTCATACATGAAACCGCCCTCGGCGAGTCATCACTTGCTAAAACGTGCCATCTTGCACTATTTACTTGTACCCCCTTGATCACTATACTCGCTTAAAACTACCTGATAAAACCAAGGTCAACCGCGCCTCCGTCCCCGCATCGGGACTCACAGTTTTAAACACGTCTAATTAAGGTCTCTTATACAATTACACTCCCTTAAGAAAAAGGACTTGGCAGAAATTCCCGCCACGACAACGAGAATCTTCTACCAAGAAAACTCGCTCACTGACAACTCGGCACCAGGCCAACCTTGTACATCCCGACAATCTCGCACCCATGAGCCTCTCCTTGGTATACCTGAAATTTCTAGATTACTTTTTCCAACCGACATATGTCTAAGCAGATCATAACCCCTTCCCGAATCACATTGGTTACAACACGTCAACTAATTCGTACGTTCTCACAACTTCATCATTTCACACTTAACGTGTCTAATAGTAGGAAACCTCTATACTTCCTCATTTGAGTACTCACCTATCCGAATTGAACTTATCCTGAAGGCTCATCAATTTCTCACTGTTTGCCACGTGCGTCCATCCATATAACATAACTTCGGTTACTCCTACTCATCTAGGAGGAGTAACCACAATCACACCCTACAGTTCTCAATAGCTTACACTGAACGATCAGTTTGCTCGAACGTCTCTCACAAAGCCACTAACTTAACTCATTCAGTCGTCTTACCCACTTCTTTCCTGCACAAAAACATACACAATTTCCTCCCTCAATACTCTTTCCAAAAGTTCGCACACTTACCAAGGACAGCCTACACAACACTACACCCATCGGCATTACTGTCAAGTTTACTACTTCCGATTTACTTACTTAATCCGACATACCGTCTTCACCTCCCCACCTTAGCGTGGAGCATTATCCACTATCATTTCTCGTCCCCCTCATCCGACAATTCCCAAGCTGCAAAAGCTTTCTCATCACTATACGTAACCAAACGGTTGCACTAACATTCTAACTTTAGGCTTCCGACCGAATCACCTCGAACTGACACCAGAGTTCGACGTCACTATACATTCTTTAAACTCCAACTTTTACTTTCTCAGACAATTCGTTCACACATAAGCAACAGCTCACATTCTTTAAGGTTTTCACATCTATTCCACCACATTTTGACTAATACATCCATCATCTTCTTTAAACTTCCAATGATTCCAAAATATACTTACTTAGCGACTCTTACAACTAAAAACACTTGGTTTCTCCTTTGGGTAACTACCCACCACCACTACGTGATGCTATCCCGAACATAATCATATCACGACGTCAACTCACACCCTACGTGCTCCAACAACCTAGTTAACAACACGAACACCCCAACCGAAACCTCCAACAGGCTTCTATCTGAAGTTTCCTCTTTCTCTAATCTCTCATCGCTATGACGCTAGCTGGCACATTCGACTTGGCAATTATTGCCACTATATAACTGTACATTACTCACTCAAAACATCGCACTGCAGACCAAGACTCTCATGGCCAATCGTATACAACTCAAACTTATCTTCAAGACTTCATTCAAAACTAACCGAGTCTATCTCGCTACATTTCCTCTCTCCCAGCTCTAGTTGAACCACAACACACGAATTTCTGAATAACTCTAACATACTCGTTTCCTGCTAGCTCTTGCGATCCCAAACCAATATATAGACAGGGCGCACTCCCTCACAGATCGACATAATCTATACCCTCACTTCGTTTGTGCTAATTACTTCATTCTTTACGAACCATCCATCTCGTAGGTAAAACGCTTATCTAAAACAGCAGTCTTTCACAATCTTAACACCCCTACAAAGTGGTCCTTCAACTTTCAACCTTCTGATTCAAGTCTTCGGTCTCATACACCTTACTCAACTGCCGACTTTAACGTCAATAGTTGACCTGTTGATACTTCCTTAACCTATTCTTCAACAAGGGTCCCTTACTGAACCTAATCCTCCCAACATATCATAATCAAATTCACATCCCGTCGTCCTCATTTCAAACTCACTCGTGAAACGTTAGTATTACAAGATCACTTTAAAACTCTTATTCAACGTCGCGGATATTTCATCTCTACTTCACCACACTACTCATAACGAGTTGCTAATACCAATACCTTGCTGACTTCTAGTCCTTCCCCTGAACACAACCGTCCCTCGGCAACTGCATTTCCAGTCACCGCACGAGGGTACAGACCCTCATACAACCGACACTAAAGTCCACTTCTGACTCCTCCACTGCTCATCTCTCCTCTTGAACATAAGTACCAAAACTACGAACATTCTCCCCTGATCTGTCTAACACCTCTCCACTCTAAAAGTTCTTCCTTAGCTTAAAATGTAGTACTCTACGACCTAGTGAGTTCATAGCCTTCGTGCATGACAACGCGATAAATAAATCATCACACTTTTGATTATTTTAAAGAAACAACCCTTGGAAACAACTTGGGTACACACGACCCCTTCAATACCCTGCACTACGATCTCGAGAATCGTTTGCATGCAACTTTCCGTAAAACTTAATCTTACTCAACCAAAATATATTGTTACGACAGAAATAAATATTGGATGAAAATCTTTTCATACGACAAAATTTTGAAAGGACATACCGACACGAAGTAAACCAGTCGGTTCTCACATTTACTTATATAACTTCAACATGTCAATACTTATCTTGGTCATAAAAGTTTTGCATTCAAACGTCTTCTTGACTTTTGCAACAATTTAACTTATAATGAAAAGAGTGGAATATTTTGTAAATCGTAGTCCTCAAGACTTCATTGTGCGAGGTAAATGGATTTGCATTTTTCTTTAAACATACGCTTGCACACGCCGACTCATATCCGATCAAATTTGATATTTACACATTTACTTTACTTATGAAAAAATCTCATATGCACATATACGATCTTACTGCATGAAACTCTACTTGAAATTGAAGGCTACTCACTCAAACAAGGTCAATCGCTTTACTCACGCAACTTATCATTGACACTCCACTTTCGACCAGCGGTCGCCCCCTCGGTCTTGCAACAACTTGCTATACATACGTTCAACGGTCCACTTACTCAACTATTTCATATTACTTTCATCTTGACCAATTTACCTCATATTATACTTCTACACGCTTTCAGTATTCTACAGAAATCTCTCTTCAATGATCCTGCCACTGAACAACGCGACTAAAGAGTCAGGACTCTAATCCCCTGCTCGCTCTTGGATTGACACCTTCAAGATCTCGACACTGTCCCGCCTTACTATCCGAACAGATCTATCCCACGATTCCTAGAATCGAGACTCTCCTGATCCAGAAGACTTACTCAAAAGTAATCACTCATCCTCTTCGAACCACGAAGGTCTACCTCTAGACGGCTCATAACATTCCAAACGACAATCCGTCTCCACGATGTATACATACATCACATCATTCATGACTTCTCAAGAAACTTCCCCAACAAAGGTCTCAGTCTACCCCTCAGGGATCTTGCTGACATTCTAAAGTACTGGCACACGACATAAACACTAGTTTCTTACTACCACTTCGGAATAATAAAGCAGGTTAAGCACATACATGTACCTGTAAGTTCGCAATTACACTGGCCAGGTGAAATTTCAAACTTACCTTACATGACAGTCCTCAGTACCCTATCTCTATAATAGTGACCTCCTAACGCATTTTCCTGATTCTCAGTTGTGATTTCTACTCCCAAGTTTAAGTTTAGGCCCGTCCGGTCACCTAAATCCCTTAAACTATGGCTCTGATACCAACTGTAAAGACCCAACCAAAAATATCATGCAAAACGACAAATTCATAACATCCCAAAATCACGGTCTCAAAATTTCATTACAAATACTAAAAAGGTTTGCGGAAACAACCTACACAACTGAGAAAAACTAAATGCTAGAGTGTTCCTACACTTCTTGACTCTTCATGCTAAGCTCAGCCTATTTGCCCGAGCTCCTGGAAACCTGCTTACCTGAAAAGGTTTTAATTTTGAAAATGCGAGGGTTAGACCATGAGGTCTAGTGAGTCCCTCCTAACAGTTATCAAGCATTTAAAACAGTTTATCTTTTCAGCATAAAACGCTCATACTCAACACGTCAAAATCATATACGGACTAAAGTCCGCCTCCTCGTAATCTGACACCCTGAAGCCACCCGAAGGTGACAACGAGTCAGCCTCATGCTGCCTTGCGGAGCCTCGCTCCTGGCATATAGGGACCTCCCTTCCCGCACGAGAGCTGGCGGAACTACTCTCCCGTCTTTGCCAGTTTACGTCTCCTTGATGTATGCATACATTCTACATAAAACTTTAAACAACTTTCATGCAATTAAAGCTTAATAATAAAGCATGGCAATTCTCAACATTCATAACACATTTTGAAAACACTTTAAAAGCCACACATTTTAGTTTAGAAAACTCACCTGATGCTCTTACTTCTCGTTTCTAATCGGTTCCCAACTTCCAAACGACTTTCCTGAATAAAAGGACATAATACAAACTACTCAGCAAAAGTATCCGGATAATAACAACTCTCCGGACAACCCTGATTTTCCGGACGCCCAAAGAATCCGGACACTCACACTAATCCGGACGACAACTAATCCGGACAACACCCCTTTTCCGGATAACTTCTATTCTCCGGACGATACCCCTTTCCGGGTACCGAACTTACCGGATACAAGACTTTACCGGACATTTCTACTTACCGGACACCACAATGTCCGGACACCTCTGCTTTCCGGATAACACCACTTTCCGGATAACACCACTTTCCGGATAAACATTCCGGACACTTAACCTTTTCGGACACTATACCCGGTAACCTGCGACAAGAAGCTACCCGGACAACTTCCGGACACCTGCTTCGCAAGAAGGTTTCCGGACGAGGCGCTGTTAGAGTTTAATGCTCGAAATCATGCCAAACACCCATTAAACAGTAAGATAATGCGACGATTAACTACATACAAGCCCAAAATCAAATCCCACAAATTACTGCCTAAACAAAACCCAAAGATGCTTAAATCTCCCTTAATGGTCTTAAACAACTTTTTGCAAGAAAACTCTCAAAACCACAAATCACCAGACGAATCTTAGCTGAGGTTATGGATTAAGGATTACCTGATTGATTGCTGCAGAGAACAAACTCCAAAAATCCAATCCTCCTTCTGATTCTACCACTTGATGATTCTTCTCTTCTTGCACAAAAAGCCTCAAACTCAAATGCCTCCTTTTCTCTCTAAATTATCAGCCGACACACACCAAATTAGGGGTGCTCACGGGTTGGGTTGATCGGGTTGAAGGCATTTCGACACATCAACCCAATGTTGGCGGTTTGAAAAAATTTCAACCCAACCCAAACAAAGATATAACCCAACCCAACCCAACCCGTTCGGGTTGATCGGGTTAGTCGGGTTGGTCGGGTTGTGTTTAAACAAGGTAAAATCAAAATTAAAAACATAAAAGTAAAAGAAACATGTCTTTAAAATACAACCGATAATTCAGACAATATTTAGATACTACATATAAAAATGTCTAAACCAAATATGATCAAATAACTTGACGTTTCCAATTTGCATATTTCTTAAATCTTAAATATATCGTCATCAAATGTTTTTTTAAATTTGCATATATATATATATATATATATATGTTAACATCTACTATATATATATATGTGTGTGTGTGTGTGTGTGTGTGAAAGAGTTATATAGAAATGGATAAGAGATTGAATATATATATATATAGGGAAGGGTTCAATTGAAAAGTCTAAATATTTTGAGAAATAGAGAAGTGATCATATCCATTGGATTAAATAATCCACGGTCAAGAAATTCGCGTCACACCTGATTAATGCGCACGTCCACATTAATTAATAAACGACGCTCAGGGGTATTTAGGGTAGTTTTGTAAAATATACGCGGGACAGGTTCATATATGAATTTGTGTGATTCATATATGAACCTTTGTGTTCATATATGAACCTTTGTAATTCACATATAAAATATTTTTAACTAATTCATATATGAATCTTTGTGATTCATATATGAATCAGTTAATTTGTTCATATGAGAATTAGTTAAAAAAATTCATATATAAATCATTAAGGTTCATATATGAACACAAAGGTTCATATATGAATTAGTTAAAAAAAGTTTATATGTAAATTACAAAGGTTCATATATGAACACAAAAATTCATATATGAATCAGTTAATTGGTTCAACTGATTCATATATGAACCTACAATTAATTAGTTTCATATATGAAACACAAAGGTTCATATATGAATCACAAGATTCATATATGAATTAGTTATAAAGAGTTCATATGTGAATTACAAAAGTTCATATATGAACGTATAGTTCATATGTGAATCACACAGATTCATATATGAACTCAGCCCGTGTTTTTTGTAAACGGGATGACTAATTACCAAAATACCCTTCCGTGTTCAAAATCAGCGCATTTAATCGAAGAGTCACGATCACTTCTCTATTTCTCAAAATATTTAGACTTCTCAAATAAACCTAACACTATATATATATATATATATCGGGTTCATCGGGTTGGGTTGAGTTCAAATTATCGTAACCCGATATCAACCCAATACATACGGTTTGAAGATTTTACAACTCGATTGGACATCGGGTTGCTTCGGGTTCGGTTATTCCACGTCGGGTTGGGTTGGGTTGATCGGGTTGATCGGGTTTTTGAGCACCCCTACACCAAATCAGGGAAATGAAAAGATACCTAGGGTTTTGTGCCCTTTTATACTCCCTCTCACAATTACCAAAAAGGCCCCTCAACTTCTACTTTCATTTACAACTCCCCACTAACCACAAAACACTTCGAAAAAGGGTCTGGGTCGTTACAATTTGACTAACATAAAGATAAAAATATATTTTATAAAGTTATAATAAAATCAAAAGTTACAAATTTATAAAATAAAATAAAACAAATTAATAAAATTTATAAAATCAAAACAATATATATATATATATATATATATAGGACGATAATCAAATGAAAACTACAAATAGGTTATAAACCCGTGAGAACCAATGTAAAAAATTTTGTTTACATGATTTTTTTTCATCAAAACCTATGATTTAAGATATTGTTACACATATGTTCGTGTTCACCATATGATAAGTTTACATGTGAAAAACGAATTTTGTTTCACCTAGTGAAATGAAAAATACTCGTAAAAAATATTCATATGGTGAAACAAATCCATGTGAAACTATCATATTATGAAACACATATATTTGAAGTAGAATATAATAAATCCTAGCATTTGTTGAAAAAATTTCATGTAAAAAAATATTTTTTATATTGGTTCTCACGGTTTATAACATATTTGTGGTTCTCACATGATTTAACCCCTATATATATATATATATATATCTCTATAAATATAATAAATGAGTAACTAGAATGTCACGTGTCGTCTTCTGGTGAGCCGACTTCATTGTTTTCCCGCCTAAACATGTATCTGGACGCATTTACATTATAAGTTCAATTATCACACCTACATTCACTCCTCCTTAAATCTCTCCTTAATTCAATTTTTAATATTTATACCTTACATTTAATACCCTTATAATTACCTATGTAGTTTACTTTTAATCTCTTACTTTTTTTATTTTTCATTTTAGCCTCTTATCATATAAACATAAATAATGTATATAAACTAAAATGCATTAAAAAAACATTTCTATTTTTTTTATAAATTATACCATTGTAATCGTTTCGTCAATATCTTCGAAATAAGCCCAATATTGAATATTTTTGGATTTAATTATATTATTAAATATCATAAATATATACGAATTCATGTGTCGTGATTACTGATTAGTTTAACTTCATTTTGACTAATATTGAATATCTTTAGATACATACGTACATATCCATACTTATAATAAATTCAAAAAAAATCCCGTAATCTCAAAAATACGGGATTTACTTCTAAGTTTAAATTCAAATTATTGATATAGTTTGATTTTTTAAATTCAATTTTATTATAGAGTTAACTTCATTTTGACTAATTAATGTTAATTATTCAGTTTTAATTCAAAAAAATTACCCTTATTTTACCCATAATAAACGTATATCCTAAAAATAAACTTATTTTACCCCTAATAAAATTGAACTCGTCTCCTTCTCTGTTGCAAATTCTCTACTGCAAATTAATTGGTCAATTTGCGTCTCCTCTCATCACCTGCTCCGTGCTCCTCTCACAGGTACAATCAAATTGAGTCCTCAAATTTTGTGAAGATTCCTAATTGAAAAGTGAAATCTTGATATATATCCACCTACACCCATTTTCCATATTCTATTATCCAACAATCTTTTGTAGACCCCAAAAGATTCAAGGGTTTTTGTTTGGTTTCTTTTGGTTGAGAAGAACCCTATTGGGGTTTCGCAATCCAACTAAGGTGAGATACAATCAGAATCTTAATGTTTTTTGGCAAGAAAAATGATTTAAATTAAATGGGTTTCTTCTCAATGTTCATAAATGATTATTTTATGAATTTATGTTGTGTCGATTTCTTTCACGAAAAAACAATCAAAACTACTGTTTTTGGACCAATTTGGGGAATTGGGATTTGACTGAAACTAATTTGGGGTTGTTTTATTTTTTGAAATCATCTTTTCTTTTTTGGGTTGATTTTGATTTCTAAGAATCATTTTTCATTTTACAATTTTACTATCTCTTTAGTAATCAAGCTCTGTTTTATTGTTAATATGAACAGGTTTCCATTTCCGTTGTTGGAGAATGTTGTTTTGATCTTTTTTGCTACTAAACTATGAACAATTAAGATATGAGAGAACAAGTCATATGACATCAGAATGAATTATGCAAATTAATTGATCAATTTACAGTAGATATTCACACCGCTGGGATTTGCACCAAGTTGCTTTTTAAATATGAATTCGAACATTTTTCAAAAATATAAATATGTAATATATTTAATTATTTATACTTTCTTAATCATGATTGTATTATTTCCTCTATTAGCTTATCACGTTTTGGTACAACAATAAGTTAATCCAAACACTTTGTACTGTATATTACTTCTCAATTATAAATTTTTAATATTTATTCATATTTTTATTATTTTTTTGCAAAACATCCTTTGTGAAAACTGCCTAAAAAAGGACATTTTGTAAACAGCTGCAAAAAAACAACTCTAAAGGGAAAAAAGTTTGGAAAAGTAGCATCGTACTTTCGATGATCATTCATCTCTGTAAGATAAGTTTTCTGACATGATTTAATTTTTTTAAATTACCCCGTGTAATACACAGGTTCAAACCTAGTATATATATATATATATAAAAGAAACAAAAAGAATAACAATATATATATATTTATAATATATAAATATATATATATATAAAACAAATAAATAACAATATATATATATATATATATATATATATATATGTCAAATAATCTATACATATAATAAATAAGTAACTACATTGACACGTGTCGTCGTCTGGTGAGCCGGCTTTATTGTTTTCCCGCCTAAACATGTATTTGGACGCCTTTACATTATATGTTCAATTAACACACCCACATTCACTCCTCCTTAAATCTCTCCTTAATTAAATTTTTAATATTTATACCTTATATTTACTACAACCTTATAATTACCTATGTAGTTTACTTTTAATCCATTACTTTTTTTATTTTTCATTTTAGACTCTTATCATATAAACATAAATAATGTATATGAACTAAAATGCATTAAAAAACATTTCTATTTTTTACAAATTATACCATTGTAATCGCTTTGTCAATACCTTCGAAATGAGCCCAATATTGAATATTTTTGGATTTAATTATATTATTAAATATCATAAATATATACGAATTAATGTGTCGTGATTAGTATGGAATTTGTTGAAATTAGTATGGGATTTGATACAAATAATCACTAAATTGTCGTGATTTTCTTTTTGCAATTTCATATCAATTTTTACTTCAAAGTCGAATTATTTCAACGAATTACAATTCTATCAAATTCCATTCTGTCAACGAAACACTCTTAGAATTATCATAAGAGATTTAATTACTTGGAAAAAAAGATATCACTTATCAACTGACTTTTGGATTATGAGTTCGAACATTTTTCAAAAATATAAATATGCAATTATTGTGTATTCGTTTGATAAATTCATTTAGTAACGACATTTATAATAGGTATCAAACTTAATAGACATATTTTTATCTTCAAGATAATATTCCCTATTTGTGGAATTTTTGTTTTCTTTTTATCAATTATTGTACGTGTCACAAAATTATTCAACAACTATTAAACATCAAATAATTAACTTAAAACACAAATTTGATCGCCGTGCAACGGAGGAGCCAAAGACTAGTATATATATAATAGTATAATGATTGCAATAATATATATAATCTATATATATATATATAAAAATGATTGGATCAGAAAAATTAATATATATATATATATATATATATATATATATATATATATATATATATATATATATATATATATTTATATATATATTTCAACACCCCACTTTTAGGGTGCCATTAGCAATTTAGCATTGCCCTAAAAGAAAAGGTTTAAGGCGAGCGAAGAATGAGGCCGACAACCAGAATAACACCTCTACATAGCATTTTGACCCTTTTTAAGTTGCTATATTTTATAATCTCTTTAAGATTAGTGGCTACTTTTTATATTAGATTTTTATTAAAATAAATTATAATTTTTTTATTACCTTATCTTTATTTATAAGTTTCGATTTTACAAAATTAATTTATAAGATTTAACATTTTTTTATTTAACTTTGCGTGCCAAAATATATGGATAATTTAATTAGCAATAACTTTATGCCTTATTGATCAGTATCACTCTTCAATAATAAATTCTTTTTATTGGAAACTAAATAATTTTAAACATAAATGTTTTTCTAAAAGTAACAATTGTTTTTGAAAAACATTCAGAAAAAGAAAAAAAATACACAAGCAAATATCTAGACACGAACAAAACTGCACGGAAGATGCATAAATGGTTTTTTTTATGTGTCACAATTATAAATGTGAGGGATAAGTTGTTGTAGGGGCTGTTTGTTTTAGCTTAACAGTTCCATTAAGAGGCAATTTCTGAATCGTTCAGAGGTGAATCTTGTTTGGCAAAAAAAATCTGCATCTTAATGGTTTCAAAACGTTCTGAAAGATTCAACATCTTGGGTCACCCTTAATAATTCAGTACCCTGATTTCATTTTAAACAAATACCAAACAATCATATTTCATTTTGTCCTATCATAAAAGTCTCTTAACCATTCTGATCACTTAATCAATATCAACCAAACCATTCAGTAACGGCCAAACAACCCCTCAAAAAGCAAACTTGTATTTCATAGTTTTATAGTTATTATATATGTTTGATTTATTTTTCTTCAATTTGTATAATTGTTTTTCTTGAATATTTTATATTTAAAACTTAGGTTCCTTCGTCATTTATAGACAGATCTCGTAAAAACTATACGGACTTTTTCGTATTTGGGATAAATGTTCAAATTTAGGTGTGGATGTTTCATTGTTAGCATTTTGATTCTTTGAATTTCCTATTTAAATGTTGTATTTTTTAATTTGATTTTATTTTACGTTTATGAAATTATAGAATATACAAAAAAATAAAGAAAAAAGTAGAGAAAAGGACGAAGATGCCTATACATATGACATGTTTACCCTTTCAAAGAGCACCATGACTTTCTTTCCATAAAATTTTGTTAGTTTGAACGGAAAAGAGTGATATTGATAGAAAATTCTCATCTTAAACTTAGGAGGTGTTTGGGAGTGCTTATATTTTTAACTTATGCTTATTTGCTTATGTGGTGAGGAAAAGCAGTTTTTAAAAAGTGTTTGTTAAAATTTGAGGGTAAAAAGGTAATTTAGATAGATAAGGAAATAAGAAAAAAGAAATAAGTAGGTATGAAATGACTTATCAAAAACAATTTATTTGTGGTGAGGAGAAGCAAATAAGCACTTTTGATTTTTTCTATCCAAACACTCCAAATAGCTTATTTGCTGTGGGGAGAAGCTATAAGCAAATAAGTCAAAAATATAAGCACTTAATAGTCGTTAGACTAAACCTATATGTTAATTAATTGTTAACTAAATATTTTTTAACAAAAATCCAAATCTTTACGTTATTTAATTAAAAAAGCAAGACATCAGCCCTGATTAAACCTCAGTGATCACAATTGTTGTGTACGCCTAGATTAAAACCTTGGGCAGATGGATATTTCACCACATTCCCCAGGGCTTTAACCAGTACGTCATAACTCTTGCGGTTACAAAATTGAAATGTTTTTTAACGGCTAGGCGAGGATGCAAGATGGCTAAATTGTTGGTAATCAATCTTTTAATTAATATTTTCACCGTAAAAAAAGCTATCAATTTTCGGTATTTTACAAATTCGGAAGTTTTACTTTTGTTTTTCAAACAAACTATCACTTATTATAGAAAAAATCAATCTTAAAGATAGATAACATTTATTAGTTATACTTTTTGAAGCAAAAGTACGATATTTAAAATCAAAAATAGAAGATCCAATTAAAATATAAAATAATGTAATTATTCAAGAAAATGCTACAATATTTTTATCCAAATAATGCAGTTTTGTCTGATATTTTAAAACATCGTGTTCTAAAAAAGAGTAAATTACACTGATAGTCCCTAATTTTTTGATTTACTTTTATTTATGGTATATGAGGACCATAAGTGAAAGTAAATTAAAAAGTTAGAGATCACCACCGTAAATAGGTAATTTATAACCAAATCCAAAATTTAGGTAAAAAATATCAAATTAAATATGGTATTTTTTAAGGAAAATAAAAATAAGAATAATACGTTGTACCTACAGCATTTAAATTTGTACATTAGGAGAAAAAGGTGGTTAAAAGTAAAATTATTTCCCCTTTCCTTCACGCGAGATATGTGTACTGATGTACTCTCAAAAACCTCCTGCAACGAACTATACAAAAAAAGAAAAAAAATGAAAAAGAAAAAAGAAATAAAATCTGGCTAAAGAAACAGTACACATTCAGATCTGGATCCCATCAACATCGCCATCTTCAATCTCCACCGTTTGATCATCAATAACCACATCATCACCATTGAAATTATCTTCTTCTTCCACGTCATCAATTGCATGACCCACCCACTCCTCCATGGGTGCGCACTCCACCTTGTGGTGCACCCTCCAGTCATGGGCTTGACACCCACGCGAACAATAGTTCACTTTCCCACAACCCGAGCATCTCCGGAATTCGTTTCTTCGGGTTTCGGGTCGACCACAACCTTTGTACGAGCACATCCTCAAACCCTGACCCGGAGACCCGTCTTCTATCGACCCGAACCATTCAACCAAAAACCTATTCGCCGGATGCATTTCTCGGCGGGTGAGGTTAAATCCGTAATCACTGAACAACTGGAAGTCGAAATCGGTAGGGTTTGGAGCAGTGTTTGGATTAATTGTAATAGGTTGTGGTGAAGATGTGTTGTCATGGAAGACGCGTAAGACAGATGCGAGTTCCCGTGCGTTGGCTTGCACGAGTAGACGGCGACCCTCGGTGATGTTCTTCCGTACGCCGTAACCGTCTTGGAGACAGTGGCCGAGTTCGCGGAGAGCGTCGATGTGGCCAAGGAAGGCTGCTCTGGCACAAAGAGCAACACCTGCACGGAGGTCCTTGTCGTTCTTCAAGCCACCGCTGCCGTTAAACTGAATCAGAGCCAGCGAGTACAGTGCCGGAGCGTGCGATTTAATCGCCGCCTTCGCCATCAACGACGCTCCACTTCCTCGATTTTGCAAGCAATAAAAACGGATCTGCAAAAATAAAATTCAGATACACCAAACGAAGCAACACGCCAACACAGCCATTGCTTTCTACAACAACCATTCCTAAAATCAAATATTTTCAAAAATACTAGCAATTAATATTTAATACTTACCATTCCGAGAATATAATACGCCTCTGTGTTGCCGGCGTTGACGCACAGTTTCAAAAACCGGTGAGCACCGTCGCACCAGTTTGTAGCTCTTACGGCGAGCGCTTTTGAACATGATTTCGATAGAACCAGTGGATGTACGCTTAATTTATTCAACCTCTTACATCTGTCAATTTCACAAAATCAAACACATACTTCAGTTTTCACCCTAAAAAAATACATAAACAAAACGAAATCACACACGGATAACTATGAACGTCTGAATTGAAATTTGAAACGTACGTAAGAAGAACAGCGACGAAATCCGACGGAGAAGACGCTGTCGAACTGAGTTTGCAGAGAACAGATATAACAATATCATCAGGTAACGATTCAAACAGATCAGATCTTGTTCTTAGCTTCTTCTTCATCCTGAGCAAAATCTTTTCAAGAAATTAATGGTGGTTATGGTATAGATTTGTGATGGAAAACTGAAATTAATTTATAAGCATGGAGAGATATGCATCTGAAAACGGTTGATTCATCCGTTTATTGCCTGCCTGCCGGACGGAGGAGGTTAAATTTGAAATGGAGAAAATGAAAAGCTAAAAGATGAACACACAAGGGCTTTTATAGTTGATGAGAAAAGAATGAAGTAAACTAAAGCTGCTATTGTTAAGGAGCCCACGTACGAATAAATTAAAAACTTCCCGAAAATAAATCAATTTTTTTATATTTTTAATTCAACTAATAAATAATATTTAATTACGAATTTAATACATTATAACGTATATATATTATTGTTTCTATAATTTAAGCTTATGGAATAAATTGGGACTAAGTTAGTTATTATATGTCCATTAATGCCCAATAATATAAAATTTTCAAACTTTTCCACCAATTTTTTTTTCTTAAAAAAAAGTGTTTAAAATCAGTCTATATATGGATTATATGACAACTTCAGGGGCTGAATTTGTAAGTTTAATGCTAAACTATCTTTTGGGGACAACATCTATAATAGATTTTCAAAATAAAGAAAATAAGAATTTTGACAAATTTTTTGGGTTAACATATTTTTTAAAACTTTTTTATAAATGGAAAAAGTAAAAAATAGATGATAAAATTATATAAATATGGATTACCTCAAAAAATTGACTGTGGGTGAGAGATTAAATTTAAATTTTATTATTTCTATCAATAAAAGTCTTTGAAAATAAATGTTGAAAAAAAAAGATATTGTTGTTGAAGAGAAAAGCGAATAGAACACGATAGAATGGACAGAATGAATCGTAATTCTCATTAATCATAAACCTTTTATATAGGGATGAGTTACAAGTAGATAACTACAAGATATTTCAATTCTAATCTATCTCTATCCCTATCTCTATCGTCATATCCTTTAGACGATGACACATTTATCCTACAATACTCCCCCTTGTGCCGAGTCAAAGGAGTGAAGGTGCACAATTGTTGTCTCGTTAAAACCTTACGCCAAAATAAAAACCCAGTGGGAAAAAAATAAAAATATGACGAAGAAAAGAGTACAACGCACTAGCTACTTTGCAATACATAGACTTTTCCTTTAATCTAGTTTTCTCTTAGATTCGTACATTAATCATGAGAGTTAAGAAAACATGATGGTATATAAATTGTTGCCTCACTAAAACCTTATACCAAGGAACAAAACCCAATGGAAAAAATAAAACCTTAGTTGAAGGAAAAAGCACAACATACCAATATTACATATATAGTAGACTCCCCCTTTTGTCTACCACTCCCCCTGATTATTGCATTAATCAAAGGAGGTTTAAAACATTTCCGTTTTAATACTTTCTACATGTTTCCCAAATATGGTTTTACGTATTGATTTGGTAAACAAACATGTCACATTTTCCTCGTATCTTATTCAATTCAATTGAATCTTGAGGATAACTGATTATATGAAAACTTAAGCAAGGTATGTTTTGTGTTATAACCCTTGATATATCTTACTTTCATTTCTTCGATACATGATGCATTATTTCCATACATGCAAGTTGTATAGTGGTTAAACTCAAAATTACTAGTTCCTCTTATATGTGTAATGATAATCCTTAACCATATACACTCTTGAATAGTCTCATGGAGAGTAAGATTGTTGATAATATAAGAGGATAGCTATTAAGGGTTTGCTTAGTTTACTTCCAAGCAATCGACATGTTCCATATGATAATTCCTTATCCAGTTTGGGAACAACCTTTATATCAATCAAACATATACCTAATATCATCAAATATATACCAAGGCATTGTTTGGAGTTTTTCTATAAGAGCCAGTACTTTTGCCGCTCACAATCTAAGTAGGTATTAAAGTTTCATTATCAATCCATTTTTCTCCGTAGGGAAATTATAAGCCCACGTCAATGGTGCCAAAAGGTTAATTTGAAATCATTCCAATGACGTTGCGTTGGCGCTGAGCTAAATCTAGCTGACAAGTTCAGTGAGAAGTACAATATACGGTCAAGTGTATTATGTTGAGTACAATAATGCGCCTATTGTACATAGGTATGGAATTCCAGCTCCTAACACCTCTTCGTCCTCATCCTTTAGACGAAATGGATCTTTCCTTATAACCAACACTTTGACCGATCATGGGAGTGCTAATCGGATGCGCTTTGTCATTTTCTAGACATATGCGGATCGGTGGATTAATATTCCACAAACTCGGTGTCGTAGCTCAAGTATCTAGACAAAACCAAGTTTTCCCACGATCTTTCATCTCAAATTCAGATTTCAAGTAGCTTGTGTTTTCTCTTATTTCATCAAGAGTGTCTATAAAATCGACATATAGAACTACTATGAAAATCTGGGACTTGTTTTCTTATATAAATACGCAAGGGCACAGTTCATCGTTCTTATTTATCGTTTTCCAATCAAGTATTGACTTAGGCGGGTATACCACATCCGCATAGATTGCTTTAATCTATAAAGTGAGTGTTTCATATTTATTGTAATCGCATTTCATAGTTTAAAGTTATTTGATATTGATATAATGCCATCAAGCACTTTTATATCTCTGATGTAACACCCGTAATTTCGGTAAGTAAATATCACCCAAATGTTTTGCATCTTGAAAATGGTGGGATTTATGTTTGGAAGACATTACGTAAAGTCTCTAAGAGTATCGGGAGTTTTGGCGTCGAAAAAGTCGAGTTTCGGGGTTCGGTACGACTTGTGCGACTATGACCAGCGACTATGACCATGTCATTGTCGCGGTGTCATTGTCGCGGTGGAGGTCGATCTGAGCATTTCAAACAGAAACTGGTACATGGGTCGCGACAATGCCACGCGACAATGCCCTGGGCATAGTCGCGGTGTCAATGTCGCGCCGGGGTGCTGTTTCAGATCGGGTTTTAAAGGGGTTCAGCTAGCTTCTCTCTCATTTATCATCCAAGATCGATTTCTCTCTTTCTCCAGGCGATTTCCTCCCCCTCTCACCCAAATCGATTTCCTTTCCCCAAATCAACCACAAATCCTTCCCTCTCTTCTTCATCTTCTTCACTTAAACCAACCCATTTCCACCATTGTTGAGCACTTGAAAGCTTGAAGCTTTTGGGAGTCTACGAGCTCTCTTTTTGGAGGATTCAAGTGATTAAGGTAATCTCTAGCTAAATTGTTGTTATCTTTCACTTTCTCTTCCATATTGAAGTGTTTTGGGTGATGTTGGTGGTAGTTGATTATGAGAATCTCCAAATCTCGTCACCTATGAAGTTAGGGTTTGGTATAGGTGGGTATTTTGGTACATATTTGGATGGATGATGATTTCTTATGGTTAAACTTGAGTATTGATGGTTGGAAATTCATAAATCTATGTTTTTGGGAGTTTTGGCTTGAGGATACAAACTTCATCAAAGGAGCTTACGTTGGAGAAATACTAGATTTAGCTAAATCTAGCAAGGTGAGTTCAAGTTACTTTGTGAAAACTTTGTACATGCCAAAATGAGTATTTTACAAATATTTGTGTCTTTTACTTGAAAATGTTTATGGTTGAATTATTTGGATAGTTTAACTCTTTCGAAGTGTTTATCTTCATAAATGTTTAAAACACCCATATTTGGGGCTTTTGGATAATTGGATGGTTAGAAACCATATTTTGTCTTTAAAAGATTAATTGCTCAAAATGAGGTTTATTTGATGGTTTAATCATGATAGCGTATTTGATTTTAATAAACCATTTGGGAAATACACTTTTAAGTGTTATGTGTCATTTTGAGAATTATAAGGGTGTGAGTCCTTTGGGAAAACCCTTTTTGCTTAACCGTGTCAGGTTTCGGGTTAATAACAGTTTTGTGGTACTTGTTTACCTAAATGATGTTTAGATGCATTTTATTGCACACGATTGATATTTACATGCTTGGGGTGGAGTCTAGGATGTGTTATATGCTTAATTGCATTTCATTTGCATGATTTGATGTTGATAAATGATCATTAGATCTTTGAGCAGAGGGCTCGGTTTTGGACTCGATTGAGTCTTGATGGCATTCGCCCGGTTTTACTAAGCTCGACGTGGGCTTGGGGTTTGCATTGCATGAGTTGCATTATGTTTGAGATTTACATGAGTTTGAATGCATTAGTTATTCTTTTGAGGTCATGTATGAATTTTTAAGTTAAGTAAGCTTGTTTTGGATGGTGGGTTTTCTAAGGTAAAGACCTAGTATGGTTGATGTCTAAAAGGGGCTAAAGACCTAGTATGGTTGATGCCGAAGACGGACTAAAGACCTAGTATGGTTGATGTCTGAGATGGACTAAAGACCTAGTATGGTTGATGTCTAAGATGGGCTAAAGATCTAGTATGATTGATGCCAAGGATTTACTAAAGACCTAGTATGGTTGATGTCATCCGTTTTCCACATCCAAGAAGCTTACTTACATTTATTTAATCGTGGTTTAATTTATGTGTTTGCCACATCTGATGAGATCGGGTCTCCCCCATCACCGAAGGGTGTTGATTTTGGGTAATTTATCTATTCACATTGTTGAGGTTATATTACATGCATATGGATTGTTTTCCATGATTGATGGACGGATTTATGTTACATTCTTATTGGACGTTTTAACTGCTGGAGTTTTATTCTATGGTATTTAGATTTTAATACATTTTACGTTGCGTGAGTTTTGCTTCGTATTAAGTTTCCAACGAAAGAATATATTTAAATGGATGGTTTCCATGTTTTACGGGTTGAGTATGTATTGTCAACCGTATTTGAAGGTTTTGCCTAAAACTAGATTTATTCACGTATTTGAGTGGGTTGGGGTTCGTAACTCATTTTTGGAAAACGCTTTACACTTTTGGGGAAGATTCCCATGGATTTGGGTGCGTTGGAAAATGAGTCATTTATGTCTATTTTGAGAACTCTTTGGAAAGGATAACCTTTGTCGCAAACTTTCATTAAAGATTTGTTGAATCATGACTAAAACCACTAATCCCTGATTTATGTTTTTATACAGTCATGATAAAATTCTTGAACTCACTAGGCGTAAGCCTAACCCTTTTTATTTGTCGGCATGTGCAATAGGCTCAGGTTGGGGTAGCTCTAGCTACATTGTGAAGTGACGAGTGATAGTAGAGTGCACGAGAGGTAACTTGAGTAGTGAAGTCTTCCGCACGTACTTGGAATTAGCAACTTGTGTTGGTTAAATAACACCCGTTTAAGTTATTCTATTTGGGAATTAATGTTTAAATTCCGAGGTATATTAAGGAGTGAATTGTAGAAATGATTTTATCTTGTTGGGTTATTTATTGAAATTTTTATTTAGTTGCTCGTTCCAAATTTGAGGGTGTTACAAGTTGGTATCAGAGCATAAGTTTGAGAGATTTAGTTGTTGATTTTAGATATCTAGACTCAAACTAGCGTTTATTTAAGTAAATGAGAGTGAAACTCACCTCTAGGCACTTTAAGATAGGATGTTTATAGGTCAATGGATGTTGTTAGAAACGGGAATCACGTCGAGAATAGCAAGGATAATCATGTACGGTGCGTTCATAGTGACACCTGGCCAGTGTCATGGTGAACCTACTAGTACATGTGCATACTTGAATTGCTTTCATGTGATGATCGTTGGGGTAGTAAAGGAGGTTCTAAGCTAGTAGTCGTTGGAATAGATGGACGATTCTAGTATTAGTCACTTGGAGTGACGATAAGCATGATGTTGCTTTAAGTAGACCGTTTCGGGTCAAGATCGATGGTTGGACTAGAACCATAGGCTTGTTGAGCCGACTTTGATTTGAGGAAAAACCGTAAGGTCAATTGATGTAATTCCCAACTTGCCTTAAGAGGTTTGAATATCCGGATGACAATAGTGGACCGGAGGATTATGGAGGGGTATGAGTTGAGATGTTGAATGCTGACCATGTCATGCACAAAGTTTGTTTTGAAAATGAATTACATTTACTATTTCTTGTGTTTCGAATCCATAAATGGATTGTGTTACAATTTTGAGAAATGTTTAGCACACACACATGATTTCAAAATCATGATTTTGAACGTGCATGAAATCGTTTCATTTCGGGAGTTGCAAACTCCGCCGGAATTTGTTTTGCTTTATTTCATTGTTGTTCAACATTGTTTTGGATATAATGATAATCATATTTTAAGATGTTGGGCAAGTAACTACGGCTTGTGACTTTAACATTGGATCTCCTCCACATATGTTAGAGTTGGGACGAAAAGTTATCTTCCATGATGTCTGTGTAAATTATTTTGGAGAATTTGTTTAATATGAGTTTGTTAAACAATGCTGTTTATATGGTATTATCCTAGAAGGGGATTTTGGGATTTTGGCGTCTCATTTATGATTTAGCTTATAGTAATTTGGCTTTGAAAGCATAATGTTTAGTATCGTTTTATTGACTTGGAGTCATTGAGTCCATTGAGGTTCATGGAGTTTTGTTTTACGACATGTTGAGTCGTGTGAGTAGAATTTCACAAGGTGCATGCTTTAATTACTTACGTGAAAGGTTTATAAATTATGTGGGTATTCTGTCCCACTCGAGTTTTTTTAAGAAAGGTTAATTTTATGCCGTAAGGCGACTAAAAAGAGATAAATTTGGAACTCTAGTATCGTGTAACTTTTCTTTCAAAAGTTTGTGTTATTAAGTATTTCGTGCAACTAGTTCAGTGTATGGATTGATTTATACGTGTGCTTAAGTGATGCATTAAAGAACATTTTGGTGACATTTCGTAATGACTTGCTTGGTGCGCTTTCGGTCAGTTAAATGTTTTATTTCCATTTTATGTAAATGCGCTATATCGACTTAGGGGTATGCATAGCTTGGTAACCATTGTTTCTTGACATTTTGTTAAACGAATCATGAGCAAAATTATCTGTTAACTCATTGTATAGATTATGACCATTTGGGCAAAGAGTGTTTTGGCGTTGTGGAAATCATGCATAGTTCGCAATATTTACGTTTTGAAAATACAAATGTGAGAGTCGTTGACATTTGGTCAATTTTGATTTGCCGATCATCTTGGAAAAATTGAAAACCTCCTTGGTTTGGAGAAAGTGTGTATCTTAAGTATTTTTGACAAATACATTTTAAGCATTTACGTTTTGACGTTTTATGTTCCAAGTACGAAACTTTGAGGAAAATGCTTCGTGATGAAGATTTTAGAAAATGGTTGTATAAAACTATGGTGCGTGTGGTTTCTTGTGTTTTGAACATTGGCACGCACCGTTGGTGCAATTAAAGATTTGAAATTGGTTGGAATCTTTTGGGGTGTCTACCTTTTATTAACACTTACTTCCTCCTATGCTTTGGGAATTGCACTGTTGTGTACAAGTTTTGGTCAGAAACGTTTTACTCAAATGTTGTTTTAGGACCGAATGGGAATTTTGAGAATTGATTTAAAGAATTCCATCTTTTGGAATTTGGTCGCGAATCATTTGATGCATGATTAGTTGGTTTCAAGAAAATTACTATTGGAGGTGTTACAAGCTTGCGTGCCTACCCCCAATTTGATGTTTTATGTTGTTTTAGTCGATATTCTCAAATAATGGGAATGGATCGATTTTGTATTTAAATTTAGAATTTATACAAGTCGTTTTGTGTTTTGACTGAGGTGTAATTATAAATCGATTCCTTGTTTACAATGAACTGACGCACGCATGTTTTGGTTAGCAAACTTTGTTTCATGCCATGTTATGGTTAACAAGGGAATTTTGGAGTCAAATGCCGTTTGGGTTTCTTTTGAAATACGTGCACACCTTGTGTTGCTCTCCGTTTAAAGTCGAGCAGTCACCTTACATGCATGACATGAGTCAATCCATACTAGAACCGTGGCGGTTCATTTTAAAGAAGTCGTTTATTACGTTTTTGCGTATTGTGAGTAAACTGAACTGCAATTAAATGGTTTTCAACATGATTTCTTATGTGGGACGAGCGTGTCCGTTTTGCGTAACTACCGATTTGAGAATAGTAGTTTTCTATGCGTATGAGTTATTTGATATGAAAATTCTTGCGTTGAGATTTCTGTGAAAAGTTTTGTTGATTTGTATATTTGTTAAAAATATTCGCTTGAAAACCTTGAACTCATTAGGACCTTGGGAAAAGTTGAGCAACCCGATTGAAAGTAAGTGTGTAGAACCTCGACTGTGAAGAGTTGGGCGTTCGGGCACGTAGTGCGATTATAGGCCGGATGATATTGATAGTGAAGTCAATAATTTTATGGTAATTGGAGGGTTAGAAGTGCAGTGACGCATTTCAAGGTTGGTATGGCCGTTATGTTGACAACCTTAGTTTTGTGAAATACTCGATAAACGGAACTCATGTGTGGGGTCCTATTAGAGTTTAAAGCTTGGTGGTATAACTCGGTATCAACCTCTGTGGGTTTGAGGCCGGAAACCGTTAGTATAATCGGGGAATTGTAGGCTAAAATTTAAAAGAATGATGGTGATGGTGGTAGTAACCGTAAGATGCTCGATTGTGAGGAATGATTTTGGTAGAATAACCTTCGTGCGTGGGTGATGAACCTGTCTGTTGATAATTCATGTGAGACGAATTTTGGAGTCTATTAGAACCCGTTGGAGTTAATCGACGGTTAATAGTAGGAATTTTCGGAGTTGATGATTCTGTTGGGTTCGTTAGTGAACAAACCGTGAAGTGATTTAGAGTTTAAACTAAAATTGAGGAAGATGGAACACTTTAAGGTTGGGAGACAACCGAAGTCGTTTAACGAGGAGTTATTCCAGTGGTTAGAGTGTTCTTCCGGACATAAGTAACGTGTACTTTAAGGGGTTTCGTTGGTAAGAAATTGGTTCGAGGAACTGTCTTTATGGCTGTGTGGGAAATTTAGATTCCAGTTAGGAATTGATGATTTGTGGTCGACATTGAGTTGATTAGCTTTGGGTTGTAAAGGATATAGATTTCGATGACGAAATCGTTCTAAGGTTGGGAGGATTGTAACACCCGTAATTTCGGTAAGTAAATATCACCCAAATGTTTTGCATCTTGAAAATGGTGGGATTTATGTTTGGAAGACATTACGTAAAGTCTCTAAGAGTATCGGGAGTTTTGGCGTCGAAAAAGTCGAGTTTCGGGGTTCGGTACGACTTGTGCGACTCTGACCAGCGACTATGACCATGTCATTGTCGCGGTGTCATTGTCGCGGTGGAGGTCGATCTGAGCATTTCAAACAGAAACTGGTACATAGGTCGCGACAATGCCACGCGACAATGCCCTGGGCATAGTCGCGGTGTCAATGTCGCGCTGGGGTGCTGGGTTGCTGTTTCAGATCGGGTTTTAAAGGGGTTCAACTAGCTTCTCTCTCATTTATCATCCAAGATCGATTTCTCTCTTTCTCCAGGCGATTTTCCTCCCCCTCTCACCCAAATCGATTTCCTTTCCCCAAATCAACCACAAATCCTTCCCTCTCTTCTTCACTTAAACCAACCCATTTCCACCATTGTTGAGCACTTGAAAGCTTGAAGCTTTTGGGAGTCTACGAGCTCTCTTTTTGGAGGATTCAAGTGATTAAGGTAATCTCTAGCTAAATTGTTGTTATCTTTCACTTTATCTTCCATATTGAAGTGTTTTGGGTGATGTTGGTGGTAGTTGATTATGAGAATCTCCAAATCTCGTCACCTATGAAGTTAGGGTTTGGTATAGGTGGGTATTTTGGTACATATTTGGATGGATGATGATTTCTTATGGTTAAACTTGAGTATTGATGGTTGGAAATTCATAAATCTATGTTTTTGGGAGTTTTGGCTTGAGGATACAAACTTCATCAAAGGAGCTTACGTTGGAGAAATACTAGATTTAGCTAAATCTAGCAAGGTGAGTTCAAGTTACTTTGCGAAAACTTTGTACATGCCAAAATGAGTATTTTACAAATATTTGTGTGTTTTACTTGAAAATGTTTATGGTTGAGTTATTTGGATAGTTTAACTCTTTCGAAGTGTTTATCTTCATAAATGTTTAAAACACCCATATTTGGGGCTTTTGGATAATTGGATGGTTAGAAACCATATTTTGTCTTTAAAAGATTAATTGCTCAAAATGAGGTTTATTTGATGGTTTAATCATGATAGCGTATTTGATTTTAATAAACCATTTGGGAAATGCACTTTTAAGTGTTATGTGTCATTTTGAGAATTATAAGGGTGTGAGTCCTTTGGGAAAACCCTTTTTGCTTAACCGTGTCAGGTTTCGGGTTAATAACAGTTTTGTGGTACTTGTTTACCTAAATGATGTTTAGATGCATTTTATTGCACACGATTGATATTTACATGCTTGGGGTGGAGTCTAGGATGTGTTATATGCTTAATTGCATTTCATTTGCATGATTTGATGTTGATAAATGATCATTAGATCTTTGAGCAGAGGGCTCGGTTTTGGACTCGATTGAGTCTTGATGGCATTCGCCCGGTTTTACTAAGCTCGACGTGGGCTTGGGGTTTGCATTGCATGAGTTGCATTATGTTTGAGATTTACATGAGTTTGAATGCATTAGTTATTCTTTTGAGGTCATGTATGAATTTTTAAGTTAAGTAAGCTTGTTTTGGATGGTGGGTTTTCCAAGGTAAAGACCTAGTATGGTTGAACTTGAGGGCTTGGACTAAAGACCTAGTATGGTTGATGTCTAAGAGGGGCTAAAGACCTAGTATGGTTGATGCCGAAGACGGAATAAAGACCTAGTATGGTTGATGTCTGAGATGGACTAAAGACCTAGTATGGTTGATGTCTAAGATGGGCTAAAGATCTAGTATGATTGATGCCAAGGATTTACTAAAGACCTAGTATGGTTGATGTCATCCGTTTTCCACATCCAAGAAGCTTACTTACATTTATTTAATCGTGGTTTAATTTATGTGTTTGCCACATCTGATGAGATCGGGTCTCCCCCATCACCGAAGGGTGTTGATTTTGGGTAATTTATCTATTCACATTGTTGAGGTTATATTACATGCATATGGATTGTTTTCCATGATTGATGGACGGATTTATGTTACATTCTTATTGGACGTTTTAACTGTTGGAGTTTTATTCTTTGGTATTTGGATTTTAATACATTTTACGTTGCGTGAGTTTTGCTTTGTATTAAGTTTCCAACGAAAGAATATATTTAAATGGATGGTTTCCATGTTTTACGAGTTGAGTATGTATTGTCAACCGTATTTGAAGGTTTTGCCTAAAACTAGATTTATTCACGTATTTGAGTGGGTTGGGGTTCGTAACTCATTTTTGGAAAACGCTTTACACTTTTGGGGAAGATTCCCATGGATTTGGATGCGTTGGAAAATGAGTCATTTATGTCTATTTTGAGAACTCTTTGGAAAGGATAACCTTTGTCGCAAACTTTCATTAAAGATTTGTTGAATCATGACTAAAACCACTAATCCCTGATTTATGTTTTTATACAGTCATGATAAAATTCTTGAACTCACTAGGCGTAAGCCTAACCCTTTTTATTTGTCGGCATGTGCAATAGGCTCAGGTTGGGGTAGCTCTAGCTACATTGTGAAGTGACGAGTGATAGTAGAGTGCACGAGAGGTAACTTGAGTAGTGAAGTCTTCCGCACGTACTTGGATTTAGCAACTTGTGTTGTGTTAAGTAACACCCGTTTAAGTTATTCTATTTGGGAATTAATGTTTAAATTCCGAGGTATATTAAGGAGTGAATTGTAGAAATGATTTTATCTTGTTGGGTTATTTATTGAAATTTTTATTTAGTTGCTCGTTCCAAATTTAAGGGTGTTACATCTGAATTTAGATCCCCATAGAGATATGTAGTAACTACATCGTTGAGCTGCAATTTCCAGTCCTTCGGAAACTACTTGGCTAATTTAATTAGCAGAACGTTGTCCATCACAAGAGAGTAAGTCTTATTGTGGTCAATCCAGTGCGTTGTGAGAAACCTTGCGCCAAAGGAGAGCCTTATATATTATGACTTAATTATTCTCATTACGCTTCCCTAACAAATGATTTATCTATGTCCTACAGGCTTTACACTTGGTCGGTTAGCACTACCGAACCAAATACCTGTTCATTTGTCAAATAATTATCCTGGATTGCTTCTTTTCATTTAGGCCAATTTGCTCTTTGTTGACATTCTTCAACTGAGCATGGTTCAATGACATCGTGCTCTATTATCTCATAAGCAACGATATATGCAAATATATCATCATTTAGTATTTATGATCTGTCCATCGACTCATATTCATTTGAGATTTCTTTGATCTCTGGAATCAGTATAACTTCGGAGCGTCCTCCAGTAATGATTCAAAGACATAGATTTAATCAGATATAATCTCATGTATTGATGATATATGGTTGTGCCTTACTCTTCTCTTCCTTTAGATGAGTATCTATCGAACCAAGTAGCTTCCCCCATTTCCTTTTGGGAGTTACGACCTCAACCACACCTCTACCATGTGTGATTGCAACGTACTTCCAGCGACATTGTGCCCTTGTTTGGGGACTTTTGACCTTGCGAGTATGTTTGCAGCTCGTATATGTGATCTTGTCACTCTAGAAAATATTAAACATATCAGGTATCGAGTCTGATTCGTTTGACTTCAACTTTACATTGTGAAGTTTTTGGGGATCAAAATGAGACACAATTGAAATATTCAATGACACTTCCTGTCGTTCCCATGGAAAATCCTTTTTCCTATCTCCCCCTAACGACAGGAAGGTTGTCTCATCAAAGTGACAACCCGCAAATCTAGCGGTAAAGGGATCACTCATCAAGGGTTCTAATTAGCAGATAATTGTTGGGGGTTCATATCCAACATTTGATGACTCGTCTTTAAGACCCATTTTGGTACGCTGTGGGGGCGTAATTGGCACATACACAACACAACCAAACATACATAAATGTAAAATATCAGGCTTATATCCCGTTACCAACTGGTACGCATAAGTTTGGTTTGTTGGTTGTGGGTCTAAACACGAATAAGTAAAGTTGCATGTAATATTGCATTACCCCATGCAGATGTGGATAAATTGGTGCGCATAACCAATGCCCTAGCTACCATCTAAATTCTTTTGATGACAACTTTTATCATTCTACGAGACCATTTTATATATACGCATGCGGTACAAATGCAATAATCATCAGATCCTTATGATGTAAATTCTCCAGCATTCTAAGTCATGTGGACTTGATGAAAAAAATCAGGGTGGTGAGTCCTTAAACGTATAATTAATGTAGGAGTGCAACATTTCATGTGGACTATAATACGACACGTGTTCATCGTGTCAAAAACCAGAACCATCAAGTACTTTAATGGCCCGCATTCTGGATGTTTATGTCCATAAATATCACCTTGTATTCGTTGTAAGAATGAAATATATATATATATATATATATATTTATTTTTTATATATTATGTCCTTAGCTTTAGGATGGTCTCATTCCTGTTTTGGCCAAGGATCAGGGTATAAAAGTTCTAGGTTTTAGAGAGGGCATATTATGATGATGGTGTTGCTTCTTGTGCAGTAGAAGTCAACAGTTACAATTTGGTTAATTCCCTCGTTTTATCTTTCACTCGAAAGAGAATGTATCTAAGTGTATTTTGCAATACATAGATCACTATGTCATGACCATGGTGTCCCACGTGGTCATGCCAAAACATATATGTGTCATTGTTCCAAAGTTCTTTATTGGTGACAAAATATGATTTACTAACATAGATAATCCATTAATTTGATACATTAATTTCTCTAATATATTTTGTTTTCATATCATTAGAGTTGATGTACATGTACCCATTTCCATTCTTATAATATGATTTTCCATTGGTACGAATATCTTAACAAGGTTTCTATTAATATAGTGCTTTAGTGATTGATCTTGTGTCATTAAGCAACAAGTGACAGTCCATCGTTTAAGTGTTTGGAGGAATTAAAAATTATTAATTCAATGAATAACAGTCTATTTCTTATGATTGTATGATATGTCACAAAAACAATCAAGTTCTCCTCGATACATTCCTACATGGAACGAAGAACGTTGAGAGTTTTGCATTTGTTTTTGATGTGATCCTTTACATCTCTAATGGTTATAAACTCAAGTGTATATATACACAAATGCAATTAATTTGATAGTTAAATTATATTTAAATAAACTTATAACATAGCTCATTTATAACTTGTTTCATTTTCTATTAGGAGTTCGTTCCCGACTCTTTGCATGAATTTGACCCTTTCCACAACCTTGTCCATATGGTATATAATTAGCATATGTGTGTGGATTAATATGTTCAACTCACTATCCTTTGGAGTTCTTTGCTTGTCTTATTAACCTCAAGAGTTTTCTTTATCCGGGCATGTCTAGCGTTTGTTAAAAAAAACATTGCTACAACTCTTAACCACTTGCGTTAATGAGTTTGTTAAAGGTTATATTGCAGCTTATACTGTTTCATTAGTATGATTGGTGATATAGGAAGGATGAAAAGATGTTATGATTCGCATAATCTTTTGTGAGTTCCTTGCCACAAAGATTGAGATGCATTTTGAGACATGACACTTCTTCGTCAAAATCAGTTACCTTCTTGTAATCAAGTAAGTAGGTTTCTTTCCACTGTATGATTAGTTTGAGAAATATATGGTACTGAATATTCCCGAATTTCCTTTTTGGGACTACCCACGGTTCTTAGGGGTTTCTAGTTATTCTCTCTAAAGGTTGTGACTGATGTATCGTCTCAAAAAAATTAAAGTATTTAATTGTATCTTAACATCTAGTGTTTTTTTCTTTTTTAGGGTCAAAATGGTTCGATGACTTTTGCGTATTTTCTTGTGTTTTTCCGAACCTATCTTATGGTAATCAAGTACTTTTGATTCAAAGATGTCGTAGAAAATGGAGAACATATTATTTTCTAAAATAGTGAATTATGGTTTATATTTATTATGTTATGCATGAAATTTCATCATCATAATAATATTGGATTTTTGTATTCTTACATTTTATTGATAATATTTCATCAATATTTTAATTTGCGAATAAAAAATCACTCAATCTATTGGATCTCCAGATAGTAGGGGAATCACATGGATTTCTTAAGTCCCTATAAACCTTAGGGCTATTTACACCCATTCGACAAAATCTAAATCGATATCTTGCGATTTAATTAATTTGAATATAACATTGTTAATCATAAAGTTTTTGGCATATGAAGCCAATTTCAATGTTTTAATATCTTAATAATATTTTTAGAGATTTTGTCATTTAGACAAATAAATATTGGTTTTGACATAAAGTCAAAATCAAACTTTTAACATCTTATTGGTATCTATGGATCTTTTGGTAAAAGACCAAATATTAGGGGGTTGGAAATGTAACATCCAAAAGTTATTTATAAGATTGGAATTAATGAGTAGGAACTCATGATCAAGATAAACATTTGATTAATATTTTAACATTTTCATGTTATTTTTGGAGCTTTTGGTAAAATACCAAAATATATGGGGGTGGAAGTGTAACTTCCAAATTTAATTATAAGATTGAGAAAAATGAGTAGGAACTCACAATTAAATAAACGTTCACAATTTAAAGTTTACGAGGTAAGGTAAATATGTGAGTATCTAGGAAAGTATATCAATTCGAGATAATAAATCCTTAACTAAATTGACAAACTTACATTGACGAATAAATAATAACATCTCTAAATTAATTGAAATAAAACTTGAATTGATCAAAATAAGTAAATAAAATTAGCAGGTCAATTAAATATTTAACATTAAACCAATTAATTAATTATATATATATATATAGCTTAATGAATCCAATAATCTAAAATATATGTATAAATAATTCCAAAAGAAAAAGTGCATATTTAAATATGGTATCTTTTAAATATCATGAGGAAAATTAATCCAAAAAAAACATTTGAATAGTATATAGATAATCACTTAAAAAACTAATACATGATTAATTAAGTTAATAAATATTTAAATAAAATAATTGAATACTCAAATAATCGCATTCATATATGATTATCCATTCATAATTTTTGATACACCTACCAAATAAGTTAAGATAAACATAATAATAGATATAATTTTTAAATAATAAGAAATCTTCATACAAGTATATATCACTACAAGAAAACTGGGCATCAGTGACGAAAATTAGCGAGGGAAAAAATCCCTCACTAATTAGCAAGGGAAAAAATCCTTCACTAATTAGCAAGGGATTGACTACTAACCCAATCCATCGCTAATCCCTCACTAATTAGCGACGGATTAGCGAGGGATTAATGAAATATTAATCACAACCCCAATCCCTCGCTAATCCCTCACTAATTAGCGACGGATTGAGGTTGTGATTAATCTTTCATAAATCCCTCGCTAATTAGTGAGGGATTAGCGAGGGATTGGGTTAGTGGTCAATCCCTCGCTAATCCATCACTAATTAGCGAGGGATTTATGAGAGATTAATCACAACCCCAATCCCTCGCTAATCCCTCATTAATTAGCGAGGGATTGAGTTTGTGATTAATATCTCGCTAATCCCTCGCTAATTAGTGAGGGATTAGCGAGGGATTGAGTTTTTTTTTCTTGTTTTCCCATATATATATGGGTTATATGTATATATAGCTAATGTGTGATATTTGGAAATCGCATATGATGTATATATGTGTTATTTGAATTAATACAAACAATATTTTTCTTATTAATTACAAGATAACGGTTTCTTGGATTTTATTTGTTTGTTTCTTTATGCAGGAATTTATTAGAACGATCAAGGGCTCCATCAATCGGTGGAACGAATGATGTCTAAATGGAAGACATGGAGTGTCTTATTGAGCTATCCTTCAAACTATAATTTTAGATGATAGTATATGTGTATGATAGTATATGTACACATATGTATATACAATACATATATGTTTGTGTGTCATGTGTACTATCTATATGTTTATGTATGTTTGTATATGTGTATATATGTATGAATGTTTGTATGTATATACATGTATGTGTGGATGTATATGTGTGTATGTATATGTACATGTATGATAGTATATGTACACGTATGTATATACAATACATATATGTTTGTATGTCATGTGTACTATCTATATGTTTATGTATGTTTGTATTTGTGTATATATGTATGAGTGTTTGTATGTATATACATGTATGTATGTGTATAGTATACATGTAGTTGTTTATATGTATACAGTACATACTATACATACATATGTTTGTATATCTCATACATGTCTAGCTATATGTGTATGTAAGTTTGTATATATGTCATCTGTATGTCTATATGTGTATACATGTCTATATGTGTATGTATGTTTGTATATGTGTATATATATGTATGTATGTGTGTATACATATGTAATTGCTTATACCTATAAAGTACATACGTATACATATGTTTGTATATGTCATGTGTACATATATGTATGTGTGTGTGTATATATGTATAAGTACATATGTACATGCCTTGCTTAACGTATGTCATTTTGTAATGGTTTTGGTGTCTTTTCCTAACAGTCGTTAACTTTTTTCGTTAAGTCAGTTAATATTTGGGGCATTTTATTCATAGTAAATCTAGGTCCAATGAATAAAAACTCATATTTAACCATGTGGTGGCAATAATTAACCCAACAAAAAGTTAAAATGACTAAAATACCCCTAAGTAGTTGCTTAAATGTATACATTACATATTATACATACATACAGGGGCGAATCTACATTGCAATTAGTGGGGGGATGGCCCCCCATGAAAATGAAAAAACATGAAAATTTTAGGCTAAATATATTGATTTTTAGCTATATATCTTAGTGTCCCCCCGGTAACTTCTCATCCAGGACCCCATCAACCAAAAAAAGTGTCTTGAAATCAACCAAAAAACCAAAATTAACTATCGAAATCGACAAAAAAACCAAAAAAATATGTTGAAAATCGACCAAAAAAACGTAAAAATCACTTAAAATCAACCAAAAAAGCTTAAAAATCTTCAAAGCGTTGGATTTAGTTTAAAAAATACACCGGACAACTTCACGGGCATTTAAACTACCTTAAAGGTGACCCCATTAAGATAAAATACTGGATCCGCCACTGCATACATATGTTTGTATATGTCATACGTGTCTAGCTATATGTGTATGTAAGTTTGTATATATGTCATGTGTATGTCTATATGTGTATGTAAGTTTGTATATATGTCATGTGTTGACTTATTTGTGGTGGGGAAAAGTAATAAACACTTTTCTTTTTTCCAATCCAAACATTCAAAATGGCTTATTTGCGGTGAGGAAAAGCAATAAGCAAATAAGTCAACAAAATAAGCAATCCCAAACACCCCCTAACTCAATTTTTTCAGTTTATTTAAAAGTTATTATTAGAATTTTTTCTAAACCTAATTTTTTCAGTTTATCTAATGCTCTTTTTTTGTTTCCCTCTTTTATTTTCATTTCCCTGTCCTTTTGATTTCCCTCTTTTATTTTCATTTCCCTCTCCTTTTCATTTCTCTTTTACCTACCCACACAAACCCTAGCCACTGTCTTCCAATCTTCTTGATTACGGTCTCACAGTTGTCTTCCTCCAGCCACACCACCACCGTCGCCTTCCTCTAGGCCCAACACTCTCTCTCGTCGCCCTAGAACTGCTCGTCCTCCATCAATTTCTCTCCCCTAATCGTCGAATTGGAACGATTTATTTGACGGTTTCCTCCTCCATCGATCATTCGTTGCCATAGCTGGGTAAGCATCCCCCTATCTCTCGATTTATAAAACGATTAACTTCGATTTGAGTTTCTTAATTACCTTCAATTTATCTTTTTGAATTAAGATGAGTTTTTTCATGGTTTTCCCAAAAACCCAGTTTAGAAAGTAGGTTCTTTTTATGTTTATTTTGAAGTTTGGTTAGTTTTTGTGGTTCAGTTAACTTTGAGTTACGATTGTTTATATATAGTGGAATTTCATGTAATCTAATTAATGTTACATTATAGAAAAAAAATGAGGTGGATGAGTGTTAGCTTGAGTTTTCACATTATGCCAGGAGAAAGTTAAAGAAATTAAGAGATCAAAATAAATTCATCGGTACTTTTCTAAACTTAAGCCTCGATTGATAGCTTATTAATGTTTAATCATGTGTGCAAAGTCGATTGTTGGGGTTTTATTCAAGGGTTATAAACTACCTGTTAAAATGATGTGTGCAAAGTCGATTGTTGGGGTTTTATTCAAGCCTCGATTGATAGCTTATTAATGTTTTGGTTTCTGATTTGATTTGGAGAGAAACTTCACATGTTTGTTTTTTTGTGGTTTTATAAGTTTGTTATTCTATAACATGTGATATCCAATATATAAAGCTTATTTTTCTAAGTTTATTGGTTCACTCTTACCAAAAATTGAACCAAAATAATGAGATGTCTTTAATATGGTTTTCTATTCATAGGATCGACATCGACCTTCTTCTGCATCGGCTATGTTTCTGGTTTCAAACACTTATGCATTAAGTCATCAGCGCCTCATTTTTGCAAGTTTTTTCTTTAACATTTTGATATTCTGTGGTTGCAGGGTTTTGTGGTTTCTGGTAAGGAGGGCTTAAAGCAATTGCATCACATTGCAAATGAGTACCAGGTTACTAGGTTAGTCAAATTTTCTACGTTATGAAAGAATCTGCATTTAGAAGTAATATACTAATATATTAGGTATTTTGGTTAATTTTATGATTTTATGATTTGTTTAATTGTTTTATGTTTAGATTAGCTGATTAGGTTGTTGCCCTAAAGGTCAAATCGTTTTTCATTGGTGAACCTCATCTATTGGTTTTACCTACCTGAAATCGTTTTTCATTTCTAATTTTCTGGTTCTTTGTTGCGTTGCTTTGGCTCTGGGATGCTACTGTTTGGTTTTGGAATCTAGGCAGCTTTTTGGATTTGCTTAACACCTGTTGGTGGTGGTTGTTGGTTTTTGGTTTGCTCCTTGCAAACCATGTTTGGTTTGGTTACTGTTTGTTTATGTGGCTCATGTTTTGGATGCTTGTCTGTATTTTTTGGTGGTATATAAAAAAATTGCCTTTCAAAAAAAGAAATTTTCTAATTCTCTGGTTGTTTAAGCAGGGTGATGAATGTGGTAACCTGGCCAAATTTGGTGCTTCAACTCTCAAGGTGAATTACTCGTTCAGTAATTTCTCATTTAAGGTTACTCTTTTTTACAGTGCAAAAGTACAAAACACCTATTTGTCTTCTGTTAAAACAAAGTCCCTTTGGTATTTAAGGCCATATTTAGTCAGGAGAAATTGCATTTATAGAAACAATTAGACAATTAGTATTTCATAAATTATTCAAGAATATATACCAAGGTGTTTGTTTTGATGATGTGCAGAACTTGTCTAAGTTGGTTTCTACTATCAATTAGGTATGATGCTTGTAAAGAGTGTTCAAGAATCAATAGAAAGTCCAAAACCATGAGAGTTGAGAAGCAAAGGTAAATTATTAATTGATGCTTTGGTTTTAGCCGCTGTTGCACTCATGAGTAGAGAAGCAAAGGTAAACTATCATCCGAACGAGACCGAGGAGGCAAAGGAATGCCCATTGTTTTGTTGTGAGCTTTGAGCATTGCCATATGTTTTGTAGTGACTTATGTGCTATGTTTTTAACAGGTGTGCGGTATCGAACGTTGGAGGCAAAGGAGCGGAAGGATCGCTATGTGGCCGAGGCCGAATGAAGAGAAAGGAAGAGCTAGAGACCGAACAGATCACGTTATCGGACCTTCTCTGACATTATGTTAGATTGTATGAATTTGGTATTAAATTGTATGAATTTGGTATTTTAAATTTTATAAATTTGGTTATTTTTAGTTTTTTGGACAATTTTGGTTTGTTATTTTCAATTTATGGTTCGTATTATAAAATACAGGAAATACAGAATTTCAATTTTTTATTAAAATAACTAAAAATCAGCGAGGGATTACTGACAGAAATTCGTCGCTGAAAGTTAGCGGAACCCTCGCTAATCCGTCGCTAATAAGTGCCCTCGCTAATCCGTCGCTAATACAGACCCTCATTAATCTGTCGCTGATACTGGCCCTCGCTAATCCGTCGCTGATTATAATCCCTCGCTAATCAGTCGCTGTTTATAATCCCTCGCTAATCCGTCGCTGATGTCCGTCGCTGATCTGTCGCTGATAGCATCAACTACCTCCGTTTGACTCGCCTACCATCAGCGACGGATTCGAGCTTTAGCGAGGGATTTGGCCCTCGCTGATACTGGTTATTTTTGTAGTGTATTGATCATGATATTATATCTTAGTACGATTACTTAAGTCATATACAAACAAATATAATAACATGAATATTATGATATAACAATGAATTATTAAGAGCATCTCCAACAGCTTCCCTAATTTTTTTTCAAAATGGGGAAGCAAAAGTCAAAATCCCTAAAAAAAATTGCTTCCATCTCCAACAGATTCCTCATTTTAGGGATTTCTAGTTTTGGGGTATTCTCCAAATATGGAGAAAATTTTAGAGAATCTCCAACTTTCTCCAAAATGGGGAAGGGTTTGGGAAAGTTGTTGAAGGTGAGTTTAGGACCAAAATCCTCATATTCCCCATTTTCTCCAAAATGGGGAAGCTGTTGGAGATGCTCTAAATATCTAGTAGAAATCTATTTGACATTATGTTATGATAATAATTATAAAATCACAATAAACAATAAACATCATAATGGCAATATTTAGCAAGGTAGGAATATTAAGTTTCAATTCATTGTATCAAAATTTTAAATAATTTAACATATAAATATCAATCTGATAAATATGAAATAAATAAACAAACCACTAACTAATAAAGAAAAAAATAGTTAATTTAAATAAAGAAACGAAGCTTGAAGCTATCATCCATCATCATTATTATTATTATTTAACTTTTGAAAAAGGGACAATGTATTGAAACCACTTCAGAAAGAAAATTCTGTTGGGACTCTTAATTTCAATGACATTGTTGGCAGTAGAAAATTGAAAGAAAAAGTATCCGGTCAATCAAAACATAAATTATAAATAACAATTTGTTGTAGAAAACATAAAGCCGATAATTTACACGATTTACGTCAGTTACATGTTAAATAAAAAATGTTTACTTGATAATATATTGAGAGTAGGAGCGTTGTTTGGTCACAATAGACATCGATTGAACAACCGTCTAGCAGCGGCGACAACAATCCGAGCTTACGTGCTGATAACGTGTTGAAGAGAAAAGCGAATATAACACAATAGAATGGACAGAATGAATCGTAATTCTCATTAATTATAAGCCCTTTATATAGGGATGAGTTACAAGTAGATAACTACAAGATATTTCAATTCTAATCTATCTCTATCCCTATCTCTATTGTCATATCTTTTAGACGATGACACATTTATCCTACAACAATTGTTTTATTAAATGTATTTAATATTTTAGTAATAATGTTGATATTATAATCTTTAAAATAAAAAATCTGTTGTAATTGAGTATAAGTTTTTTTTCAAGTTTTAGACAATATGTTAGAGATGTATGATAATTTTTAAAGGGAAATTAATTAAAATGCCACAAGTTTGAAAGGGACTTACCAAAATACCCCAAAAAATTAATTTCTTACCAAAATGCCTCTTTTCCCCGCGATAAGAGCCCGCGATCGCGGGCAGAGACCAATTGTGAAAATTTTTGCAAGATATATTTACACTTTCAGTCCCTGGCCCCTGCGATCGAGGCCCGCGATGGCCCGCTATGGGGACTGAAAGTGTAAATAATCTTGCAAAATTTTACACTTTCAGTCCTTGCCCGTTATAGAGGGCTCCCTCCGCAGAAAAAATGACATTTTGGTAAACTTTTCATTTTTTTGGGTATTTTGGTAACTCACTTTCAAACTTGTGGCATTTTAATTAATTTCCCATTTTTAAATCTAGTGATCGAAACATTAAAAAATGAACTTGTGTTAAACGTTTTCATGGTCAAGCTCAAATAAATGAACTTATTGTTAGATAAAAAGAATACACTACACGAGTCGGAGTGACTCAATAATCATGTAAAGTCGAGTTCAATTTTAAAAAAAATCTTACGAAAATAAAACGTCTATGAGCAACTACAAGTCTATCTAGACTCTAGACAAAATAGAAGCATTTAAGGGGCTTCGTCCATCAACCATTGTTAGACCATGATTACCGCCTACCCACTGAACCCAATTGCCACCTCAGCGCCACATCAGCTTTTCTCTTTCCTACTCTCCTTACCCTAAAGTGGAGTACCGCCTACCCACCCTACCCGCTGAACCCACTACCCGCTAAATACATTCAGTTTCAATTATAAAAAAAAATCTTCATCGGGTTCATGAACCCGCTCCCTACCCGCCCCCCATACCCCGTTACCCGCTAACCCGATTGCCACCTCGGTCGAACCCGCCTGCGTACCCGAGGGCGCTACAGGTGGCCTTAGTGGCGTATTTAAGCAGATCAGATTTGTTGACTTAGTGAACTCTTTTAGTGTTCTTAAAAAAAGTGTAGTCGTTTTAAATTGATATGAACTCGTTTAGATTAACAAAAAATGGTTATTATTGCACTGTAAATTCAATTTCTTTCGAATCTCTTTTAACTTTTTGAGAACAACGTGTCTAAATAAAACTATTTACTTATCATTTTAAAGAAACCTTATTTTTTATAACTTATTTTAATTCTATAATAATTAATTTGTACCTATCTTAAAAATTCTGGATCTAACTTTGACCGTCGTTTGAACAATAATAGTGGTTATGATGAACCTTCATCAGTACCCCCACATTATATTCATTTTTTATTGAGTCGACTCAGTTTCACCATGTAAAACAAGATTTATGGTGCTAACTTGAAGCTTAAACAACGATTTGCATTCTACTCAAGGCTTGTATCTCACGCCACGCTATACTTGTGGCACACCATGACTTAATGAACGATCTTGTATAACGCAATATTTGAATTTTTTTTACGTTTTAATGTTTTATTTGCTAGTTTTTAATATATAACATAGTTTAACTTGTTTATTGCCATTGACTCGTCGATTAATAGTACAAAATATATGTTTTATATATGATATAAAGATTTGCCGGCATAAGTCACGCCTTGATAAACGCCATAACCTCGTTGTGGCTTCTAAGGCTTGAGGTTTGGCCTCGCCGCCACGTCACGATCAAAACCGAAAAACTCTCTACACTTTGACTCGCTATCTATCCCGAATTAACTCCAAAAATTCAACCATTTATATAATGTTTTACTTTAATTTAAATAAAATTGTTTATATGTAATTTATTATGAGTAAATACCGCCGGAAACCGGCTTAATTTGAAGCCACGTATTTCACAATTCTTGATTAGCTTCGCGAAAATAACCCCCACTAGGCCACTATGTATGGACCAGTTTTGGTATTAAGAAAATAGGTCCCTGTACTTTCAATTCCAACAGAATTACCCCTCAAGGACTACATTTGATAAGAGCATTCTCAATAGCATGGTTAAAAACTTAAAATTATTCCATTGTTATATTACTTTCCTATATTTAACTAAATTTTTTAAAGGCATAACTTATTAACAAAAGGAACAAGAGAAGTCCAAGTTTTTATCGGATGGCATATAAAAGAATCCTAACAATAACAGATAAACAAACAAAATCACAATGAAAGATAAAAATACAAACAAAATTATATTAGCCATAAGCACGAGCTTAAATTGAGATATAACTTGTAACAACCCGTCCCTCCACATAACAAATAACATTGAATTGAATATTATAAAAACAAATCACATATTGGGGTTACACATTAGAGCCCCTTCTAAAAATCTATACAACTCTCGAGAATAGTAAACAAACTTTTTGCTAATAATTCTTCATACAAAAGATCCACATAGCCACATATCAAAATCATACTTCAACTTTCTTCTCGATTATCTCCCACAAGATAAATCAAATAATGCGATCTTACATTATTAACTTTTCCTTTACCTTCTACTTTCCGCAATCCTGAAAGGCATATTTTTGAAAACAAAATGACGGTTAGACCAAACGGTCTAGTGAGATAATCCCTGTCATTTCAAGACCGTTATAAAACCAATTTATATAAAACCATGTATTAAACAGTTTATGATAAACCTTTGATTAATTTATCCAATCGTTGGCACTCAGGCACAACTCAACAATTCACTCCGTTGGCCTTCAAGCACAACATCACAATACACTCCGTTGGCCTTCAAGCACAACATCTCACAATATTGTTGACGTTCTAGCACAACACGATAATAGTGAAGCTGGCGTTCTAGCACAACGCAATAGTGTTGCTAGCGTTCAAGCACAACGCGATAAGTGTAGCTGGCGTTCTAGCACAGCGCGATAGTGCAATACCGTAACATAACCCTTTATAACAAAATCTCACATACCATATCGTTAGTATCATATAATTAACCATTTTATAATAAATTCATTTCAATTCGAAAATGGTTAAAAGAAAACTCACCTCAAGTGCAAATATTTCATCCCGAGCCTTAACGGTTAAACAATCCAAACCAAACTCCTGAATGCTAAAAAGAATAAGTTGAAACCAAACTTTTCAAATTGTTTCTTCTTTCTTCTCCGCAAACTCCAATAAGACATCCTCACATAATCCCTCTTTATAAAAAAATCTTCTTTTTGTTCCCTTAGGGTGGGTTTGGTTGCAGGACAGGACAAGACAAGACAGAACAGAACAGAACAGAACAGCTGTCCAGTGTTTGGTAAAACATAACTAAACAGGACAGAACAGAACATGACTGATTAAATGACCAATTTTGTAACATCCCATATTTTTTTCTTTTGTAGTATTTTGGAATAAAATGAGAATTGGGTGGCCAAAGTGTGAAATTTGAAACTTATGTGCTCAAGAGTATGAAATTGGAAACACAAATATGGTGAAAACCCTAATTGTCTTCATTTCATTTTGGTTTTTGCGTCTTTGAGAGGAGAATTGAGGGAGGAGGAGAATCCAAATTGGAAGAGAAAGGAGGAGGGTTGCAGCACATGGTTTGAGTCATCCTCTCCAAGGTTTGATTTCTTCTTCTTCTTCTTCTTCTTTATGATTGGCTAGACTAGTTTATGGTTTGTGGATTTGATAATCCATTTGTTGTTGAGTTTTAATCAATGGAAGAAAGAGGGCAAATGATTTTGGAATTGATTCCCTATAAGTTTTGACCAATTCAGTAGGAAACTCCATCTTGTATGCTTGGTAATCTCCATTTTCTATGGAGATTGAGTTTTTGAGTTTTGAGGTTTGAATTCATGAAACATTAGATGGATTTGATGGGTTTTGTGGTTTATAGTGTTGGTGGTTGATTCTTAATGTTTCTTGTGTCCAAAATATCGATTTGGGAGGTTTAGAAATGGTTTGGGAAAGTTTGAGATGAGAAACCCTTGGGTTTTTGGAAGAAAAATCGTGCAGGGCAGACCAGAGCCCCACGTCGATCTCGGCGCTGATGGATCGGCGCCACAATTGGCGCCAAGCTCTGGCCTCCCAACTCTCTTTTCCGTTTCGTTGTTCGTTCGGGTCTAGGATTGAGGCGTCGGTTGGAGGGTTGTTTTGGGGGTTTGTTAAGGATGTTTTGGGAGTATGGTTAGATGGTTTAACACCATTCTTGTGGTGTCCAATTCAGGTGTTCGGTTTGAACAAACGTGGGTTTCGGAGCGTGTGTCGATGTGCTAAGGCTAAGGTGAGTTCCCTTAACCCTTTTTGGTGCAAATGAAATGTCTGCTAAAGATTTCGTATCTGATTTTGGTTTGAGCATGATGACATGATTAAACGTTTTGGTAAAGGTTCTTAACTGGTTACGTTTACGAGCATGATGACATGATTAAACGTTTTGGGAAGGTTTTATTAAACAGGACATGGAAATGTTTATAATTGCATGCAAGTTGTTTATACGTTCATTTATACGTAAATGTTGATTGCATATGCTTGTGATGAGGTTGTTATATTGTAACGTCCCAAAAATTTCGAGAAATTTAAAATTTTTAACTAAACATTTCGTATATAAAACCCATTAAATAATCCCAACATATTAGTTGCAAAATCATAAATATTGTTCATGTAACCAGAAACCAGCGGAAATAATGTTAATAAATAAAACTAATAATAGCCAGCCCATCCCGCGCGCCAGTGTGTACCCGTCACGCCTTAGAGCCACTTGTACCTGAAACCACAGTTTATTGGGAAAGGGTAAGCACGAAGCTTAGTGAATTCAAACACCATAAATAACACAGTTATTCCACACTACCCCTAAAACAGATAGTGACACGCAAACGATCATACAAGTCTACGAACAAATCATAAACATGCATATCCACACCCACCCACCTAGAGGCACAAGTCGGTCCCACCGACCACATGATAAAACCTCCGGCCCCGCCGGATCCCCGGTCCCACCGAGTCTCTACGCCACCCGCGTATAAAATCTCCGGCCCCGCCGGATCCCTTGGTCCCACCAAGTTAACGTGACATCCTAATCTCAACTAGACACCCCACTATCTAGTTCACAACAAAATCACATAAAGCTACCACACACGTGCTACAGCAATGATAAAACAACCGATATTAAGTATAGTGAGAGAACTCACCTCGAATGCGTGCCTAGCTTAACAATACAATTCAAGCTTCACAATTACGGTCACTTCCCAACACCTAAACGCATGTTAAAACGTGTCAATACGAGACCCGGACCCTACGACACGACACACGCTTAAACCGTCACTAAGACTATTTTCCGTTCTCGCCAAACAGGTCTGTTCGGGACCTGTTTCGACCCCTTTAAACCCAGAAAATTCCCAATATTATTTCATGATTAGAAAGTACTCTGAGATAGGGTTTCAAGGACATATTATACGCCTCCTAACGATTTTTTTTACAATTTATTATGAATTAAATACGAACGACCACAAAAACTGTCCGTTTTCGGACCAGCTGCGCAAACAGCCCGAAACAGCCTAGCTACGGGCTTAATCAGACTTTCGGCAAAACACGAAAAACCTCCCCAACTCAAATTGGGAACTTTGGGCACCAATTTCACGTCAAAACGAGTTACGAGTGAAAAGTTAAGGCTTTCGCAAGATCAAGGCAGATTCCAGAAATTTTCACATGAAATGACGAATCACCGAACTTGCGACCACTTTTTCGCCCAGCTAGAGACCGAACCAGTTTTCCGCTAAAACACGGAAAACGTGCCTGACCCCGAAATTGAACCGTGGGCGCCAGTTTCGGCTCAAACGGAGTTACGACGGAAAAGTTATAGCCGTCGTAAAAACAGTGGCTGTACCATTTTCCACATGAATTGATGATTAAAAAAAAAACGACGGTTTTAACGAAACGGCTTAAACGATTAAGTCGAGGCTTAACGGATTCTACGGTGATCATTAATAAGACATGGCCACGCACCACCCTCTGCCCTCCAGCAGTGGTGGTCGCCGGCGGCGGTTCATCGACGAGGAAATAAAACAACCCGCAAACCACCGCGAGACCACTACCCTCTCGATCACCCTACCGCATGCACCAACGACTCACACCACCACCGCCACCCGACACCCAGCCACCATAGTGGCGGCGCGGCAGCGGAAGCGGCGGCCGGCCGGCGGTGGCACTTCTCGCCGGTGACGAAAACAAAACAAAGGAAAAGAAACGCCGAGATAAACGACGGAACCTTACCTCGCGAGATCCCACGACGGCGCAACCGCTGTCCTCCTCGACTTCTCCAGCGACGCAGGCTCCGGCGGACAGCAGTCTCCGACGAACAGCAGGCTCCGGCGGTACTTCCTCTTCCTTCTCGCCTTCTCGATCTTCCTCTCTCTCTCTCTCCCGAAACTCTCTCTCTTTCTCGCGAACTCCGGCGCCGAGCAACACGCTAGGGGAAGGGGAGGTGATCGCGGCTGCCAAAGGGGAGGGAGGAATTAGGGTTTTGGTTTCTTTGTTCGTGGGTTTTTGGCCGAGAGGAAGGAACGAGGAGGAGATAAGGGGTGTTCGGTGCCTTGCATGGGCCGAGCCCCAATCTAACCTTTCCCCATTTGACACTAAAAGCCCCTCAACTTATCCTAAACCCGCATAATTACACTTGATCAAGAAATGTTATCTATATTGGTCCCTCGACATCGAACCACAAACAAAACAATTAAGGGTGGACGTTTTACATATCTTTAAGTAAAAATAAAATAAATAAATTACATAAATGTACCGGGACACGGGCTTTACAACTCTCCCCCGCTTGGGTCAGACTTCGTCCCCGAAGTCCACGCCCGCAAACAGCTCCGGGTAATTCTCCCGCATCTCGGCTTCTGGTTCCCACGTCCACTCGGAGCCCTTTCTGTGTTGCCACTGGACTTTCCTCAACTAGGATCTAAATTTCTCACCCCGTCAAGAATTTCTCGAATACTTTTCTTACTAGCAAAACTCCTTCAAGGACACTGAAAATATGATCGGAAGAACACTCCAACAACTGGATTCATTCCTAATCAACCGACTTCGGTTGTCTCCCAACCATAGATAATCCATACATCCCGACTCAAATTTCGAGCTCTAACCATTCTAAAGGTGCTCACCAATATACCCTACAGGATACTCAAATTCGATCATACTTACCAATAATTGTCGATTAACTTCCACGAGTTCTAAAAGACTCCCAAAATTTATTTCACACGAATCATCAAACCAGTAAATTTAAAATCACCCACGAAGGTCATTCCACCATAACCATTCATCACAAGTGAGCATTTCAGGGTTACTACTACCATCACCATAATTATTTTAAAATCGGTTACGATTCTCCGATTACACTAAAGGTGTTTGGCCTCAAGCCCAAAAGTCGACGCCCTAATATACTACTTACTTCAAAAAGGTTACTGCGCATTTATTCTCTTAATTACAAAGGGCATCATCCCTTTAACCGACACTATTCGGTCTACACTAACAACACGTGTGGAATACCCAATCTTCCACCGTCTACTTATCCTCCACGCTCGCTCTAGGAAACCTAGTTACACTGTATCAAGATACGCCTTAACGCCTACCTCCCAGGTACGTCTCAAGGCCCGGCACATCGGAACTACCTCTCACGTCAGTGCCCAAAACTATATCCTCCCAGTGCCTACTGGAAAGTCAAGGTCATAACACATGAATACCGGGGTCCCACCCCGAAATACTCAACCGACCATTATCAATGACTGACTGACATGACCAAGGATCCAATGCAAAACAGTCTACCAACAACATGCCTATCCCAGAATGACTCACTCACCCAACATGTAAATACGCAACGTGCAATAAGTGCAAGACTGTGCAACAAAACAACTCATCAACAAAACTTCGAATCGAGCCATTAAAAACCGTGCAATTGACCCACGACTATCTCAAAGTCGAAACCGAGCAAAATGCTCCACGCTTGCTAGACCCATAAGTCGGTCAAAACGCGTTTAAATAAAGTTTAAGCAAGCAATAATCTAAAATCAACATTAGTCCCAAACTCAACACGGGTTAAACAAAAGAGTTTTCCAAAAGGACTCACACCCTCAAAATTCTCAAAATGACGCATAACACTTAAAAGCGCATTTCCCAAATGGTTTACAAATCATTTACAAAAATGTTTTCAACGTCAAGATTTTTCATTTCAAAAAGACCGTAAGCAATAAAACTACTATTACCAGGTCGATAGTTACGCAAAAATGGACACGCTCGTCCCACAAATGAAAATCATGTCGAAAATCATTTCATTGCAGCTTAGTTACTCACAAACGTAAAGCGAAATAAATAATTTCTTTGAAAATGAACCGTCACGGTTCTAGTATGAATTGACTCATGACGTGTATTTAAAGTAACCGTTCGACCTTACACCGGGTGCAACAAAAGTGTGCACATAATTTCAAAATCAGTTCCACGATATTTGACCCCAAAATTCCTCTCTTTTTTTTTCAACAAAAATGTCGTGGCACAGGGTTCACTAACAAATCTTACGCGCGTCGGCTAGTCATACAAAACGATGAAACGGTTTACAAATATATTTTTGTTAAAACACAACTGTCTCGTGTAAGTTTCAACTTAAAGATAAAAACCAATCTGTTTCCATCAATTGAAAATATCGACTAAAATCTCATAAAATCTCAAAAGGTGGGGTTCTTTAAATTGATTTCCAAGATTTCCCCAAATGGTCGCATAAACAAATAAGGTATGCACCTCGTGAATTTAAACCCACACTACTCAACATGTCGTAAAACAAAACTTATTTAACGAAATCACTCAAATAGCTTTAAACAGACATCGTGGAATGTAACTTTTCGTCTCAACTCTAACATATGTGGAGGAGTTCCAATGTTAAAGTCACAAACCGTAGTCACTTGCCCGACATTTTAAACACCACAAAACACGGATATCATCTTACCCGAAAGAACCGATGGAAAAATAACGAAATGAGACAAATTCTAACAAAGTTTGCAACTTCCGTGATAAAACGATTTCATGCACTTTCAAAATCATAATTCAAAATCTTGTGTGTGTGTTGAACATTTCCCAAAATTCCAAAACACCATCCATAAAATGATTTGAAACACAAGAATTTGTTAATGCAAACTATTTCAAAATCAAACTTTGTGCATGACTCAGTCGGCATTCTACGCCTCGACTCCTACTCCTCCAAATCTCTCCGATCCACCAACGTCATCCGGACATTTAAACCTCTTAGGCAAGATGGGAAATTACGTCAAATAATCCCTACAATTTTTCCTCAAATCAAAGTCGGCTCTATAAGCCTATGGTTCTAGCACAATCATCCATCTTGGCCCGAAACAAACATCATCCTCATCGTCACTCCAAGTGACTAATACTAGAATCGTCCTTTTATTCCAACGACTACTAATTATAACCTTCGACACTACCCCAACGATAATCCCATCAAAGCAAAACAAGTACACACCTGTACTAGTGGGTTTACTATAGTCGTTCCTCCTTGTGATGGCGATTCTGGGTAAATATTACAACGAGTTATTAGCACATAATAATTCACACTAACAACGCTCACGCTCAACTCCTTGGATTCCTCGTGACTTTCCCCGACTCGAGCATTGATCCTGTGTTTCCGATAGTAGGAGCTCTACTACTACCTTCCACACCTATCATCACTCGTTCCGAGTTCCATCCGAAGCGCCCAAGTAGTTTCTCGCCGATAACTATACCCATATGCCCACACCAGCATATGTACACACTCTTCCTAGCTCCCTAGGAATAAACATAATACCCCACTACCCTTGCTAGGGCGGAACCCCCACTAACCCTGACGAGTCGCCTCGTAAACGCACAGTCGTATACAGTGGAAACCAGATAGACATTCGAATATAAGATTCTATCCTACAACGGTTGGACTCAAACAAGAGCTGCGCAATAGAACTAAATCCAACATTCTAAGGCTATTCGGTTCCTACCGCATACAACCTATAGTGCATTCGCTTAACAACCTATCAAAGTTAGCATAAGTTCCTAATAGCAAGTAACAATCATACAATACAGTGTATTAAGCACCAAGCAATCTAGCATAACTACTCATATGTATACACTATTCCCAGCTCACTAGGAATTTATCTCATCCCACTACCCTTGCTACAACGGAATCCCTGTTAGCCATAATGAGTTACCTCGCGAATACCCAGTCGCATGCAGCGTGAATCAAATAGACATTCGAATACAAGATTCTATCCTAGAACGGTTGGACTCAAACAAGAGCTGCGCAATAGAACTAAATCAAATATTCTAAGGCTATATGATTCTTACTGCATACAACCTATAGGGCCTTCACTTAACAACCTACTATAACTAGCATTGATTCCTACTAGCAAGCAGTCATCATACAGCATAGTGTCAACAACAGGCAATCTAGCATGCATACCCTATGCCTAGAAAGCAATAAAACACTAAGCATTTTACCTTTCCCTTTGGCTCCGGCTGACTGTACACACTGCGCCCTCGATCACCGTTCCTCGAACGTGTTTTTACCCTTTTCTTTTATTCCCAAACAGGTTTAATAAAGAATTTGAAAATTTTCCCAGCCGCAACTTGAGACCAAACACACCGAGGTGCGTTTGATTCGCTCAAGCTGTGCTCTGATACCAAGTTGTAACGTCCCAAAAATTTCGAGAAATTTAAAATTTTTAACTAAACATTTCGTATATAAAACCCATTAAATAATCCCAACATATTAGTTACAAAATCATAAATATTGTTCATGTAACCAGAAACCAGCGGAAATAATGTTAATAAATAAAACTAATAATAGCCAGCTCATCCCGCGCGCCAGTGTGTACCCGTCACGCCTTAGAGCCACTTGTACCTGAAACCACAGTTTATTGGGAAAGGGTAAGCACGAAGCTTAGTGAATTCAAACACCATAAATAACACAGTTATTCCACACTACCCCTAAAACAGATAGTGACACGCAAACGATCATACAAGTCTACGAACAAATCATAAACATGCATATCCACACCCACCCACCTAGAGGCACAAGTCGGTCCCACCGACCACATGATAAAACCTCCGGCCCCGCCGGATCCCCGGTCCCACCGAGTCTCTACGCCACCCGCGTATAAAATCTCCGGCCCCGCCGGATCCCTTGGTCCCACCAAGTTAACGTGACATCCTAATCTCAACTAGACACCCCACTATCTAGTTCACAACAAAATCACATAAAGCTACCACACACGTGCTACAGCAATGATAAAACAACCGATATTAAGTATAGTGAGAGAACTCACCTCGAATGCGCGCCTAGCTTAACAATACAATTCAAGCTTCACAATTACGGTCACTTCCCAGCACCTAAACGCATGTTAAAACGTGTCAATACGAGACCCGGACCCTACGACACGACACACGCTTAAACCGTCACTAAGACTATTTTCCGTTCTCGCCAAACAGGTCTGTTCGGGACCTGTTTCGACCCCTTTAAACCCAGAAAATTCCCAATATTATTTCATGATTAGAAAGTACTCTGAGATAGGGTTTCAAAAACATATTATACGCCTCCTAACGATTTTTTTACAATTTATTATGAATTAAATACGAACGACCACAAAAACTGTCCGTTTTCGGACCAGCCGCGCAAACAGCCCGAAACAGCCTAGCTACGGGCTTAATCAGACTTTCGGCAAAACACGAAAAACCTCCCCAACTCAAATTGGGAACTTTGGGCACCAATTTCATGTCAAAACGAGTTACGAGTGAAAAGTTAAGGCTTTCGCAAGATCAAGGCAGATTCCAGAAATTTTCACATGAAATGACGAATCACCGAACTTGCGACCACTTTTTCGCCCAGATAGAGACCGAACCAGTTTTCCGCTAAAACACGGAAAACGTGCCCGACCCCGAACTTGAACCGTGGGCGCCAGTTTCGGCTCAAACGGAGTTACGACGGAAAAGTTATAGCCGTCGTAAAAACAGTGGCTGTACCATTTTCCACATGAATTGATGATTAAAAAAAAACGACGGTTTTAACGAAACGGCTTAAACGATTAAGTCGAGGCTTAACGGATTCTACGGTGATCATTAATAAGACATGGCCACGCACCACCCTCTGCCCTCCGGCTGTAACACCCCATATTTCTTTTGTGGCCTTTTTGGATAAATAAAGACTTTTGGGGAGTCCATTGTGTTGGTTTTGAAAATTCTGTGGCAAATGTGTGAAGAGGAAAAGTTAAGCTAAATAAAACCCTCCAAAAACCCTCATTTGGTTGATTTCTGGCGGCTGAGAAGTGTTGGAGAGGAGGAGGAGCTCAAGAATTCCTCCATTGAAGGTTTGGGGAGGTGATTAAGCTAGAGATTGAAGGTTTTGGCTGCAAAGGTATACTCTCATCTTCATCTCTTTAATTTGTCTTAGATTTGGGGCTTAGATATGTGTTTCCAGATTCAATCTCTTCTTCTCTTATTGTATTGATGATAGAACCAATTGGAAGGGTGGGTTGGAGAAATCCCTTGAGGAGTTTGTGGGCTCTTGGTGATATTCCACCTTTCCAATAGAGATTGTAGGTTTTGTCCTTCCTTTTGGGTTTTATGACTGAAATATTGGTTTGGGAGAGCTAGAGCTGATTTGGGAATGTTTGAGGATGAGAAATCTTTGGATTTGGGAAGAAATCTCGTGCAGGAAAAAGTGTGTCCAGAGGCCCGCGCCGATGGGCTGGCGCCAGCATCGGCGCCAGGCTCTGTTTCATGTTTTTTTCGTTTTTGCTTCGTTGGTCGTTTGGGCTTGGGTTCGAGGTTTGGTTTAGGGGATTGCCTTAGGACAGTATGGGGAATGTTTTAGAACATAATGGGGAGTCTAATACCTCATTTGTTAAACCCAATTCAGGTGATCGTTTGGCGATTAAGTGAGCTTCGAGTAGGGTGTCTTTTAGCCGAGTACCAGGTGAGTTCCCTTATGCATTATTTCTATCTTTTAAAATGAAATGCGAAGAATTGATATGTCTGAAAATGAGTTACTTGATTATCATGAATCTTATGTTTTCTTATGCATGAAAAGTGTTAGTTTGTAATGTGGAAGGAGGATATTCCTCGAGTAAGTTTAAAGCATGTTCTAAGTGTTTATGCTGGTGATAGAGTCGGGTTACACAGTGGAGGACCCCCGAGTTGCCGTCCCTGGCTTTGTAAGGTGATGAGTTGCCGTCCCTGGCTTTGTAAGGTGATGAGTTGCCGTCCCTGGCTTTGTAAGGTGATATTGGTCCGTACCACTGTGTATACCCTTGTTTGAGCTCAAACTTGTTAAGTGTTATTTGCATGGAAAAGTGTTTTTCTTTAAATGTTTTGCGGCTAAGCTTTAGGAGGGAATTCACTAGACCTTATGGTCTAACCCTCGCTTTCAAAACTTTAAAACCATTTTCAGGAAAGGGCGGCTTAGGTACTTCGTCTAAGGGTAAAGAGAAGGCTTGAGGTGAAGGTGCGAGGCTAAAGACCGTCAAGTCTCAGTTTTTGTCTAGTTAACATCTCGGTTGTATTTGCTTGTGGACCTTAATCAATGTATTTTACATTGGAGTTTATGATGTAATTGGGACCCTTTTTGGGCTTTTGGCTTTATTATTATGTTATAAGATTTTGGGTTGTTACAAATGGTATCAGAGCCGTAGTTTAAGGGATTTAGGTGACCGATTGGGCCTAGACTTAAACTTTGGAGTAGGGACACAACCGAGATATAGGATGACCATAGGAGGAGTCATAAGCGGTTTAAGTGGAATGGGGTGTCGAGGATCATCATGTGAGGTAAATTGGGAATTATACCTGGCCAATATAATTTCGAATTTACAGGCACGTGGGGATACTTGAACTACCTCAAGAGAGTGATACTGGTATTAAGTGTTTGTTTTATGTGTTTTGTATCAGTTTCGTCATGACTGGAAGATCGACAAGGAGCAGGTCTGTGCCGAGTGTAAGAATGGTTCCATCGGAGGAGGTTCAAGTGGACGAACCCGTGGTTCCCCCGAGGGCGCCGGCTGCCCGGGGTAGAGGAAGAGGTCGTGGAAGGGGGCGTGAGACCATTCCACGTAGAGCTACTACCAATGTGGAGGGTACTCGCCCAAAGAAGAAAACTCCGGCTGCTCGTCGAACTAAGAGTGTTGAGGCACCGTCCGATCGGGAAAAGTCTCATCGAGAGGGCTCGGCAGCGGAGAATCGCGCCTTTGTGACTCAAGAGGCCTTCGCCACCGAAATGTTGAAGCTACAGGAAAAGTTAGACCGGTGGATGAATCATCATGATGTTTCGGCAGCGGGAAGTAAAGAGAACAGTGAGAGTAAGGCAGTCACCGAATTGTCTAGTCCGCTTCCCACGGAAGTTGGTAGCCACAAACAATCCACGACGCTAGTAGTGAACGAGTCGGCAGCTAGAGGATGTAGTCACAAAGCATTCTCATCTTGCAAACCTCCTACCTTTTAGGGAGAATGCGACCCGGTACTAGCCATAAAGTGGGTTCGAGAAATGGAGTTGGTCTTTGACATTTGTAAGTGTGCCGAAGAGGACAAGGTGATCTACGCCCTGTCTATGTTGAAGTCAGAGGCCATCTTTTGGTGGGATGCCGAAACCGGGGGTTTGGGATCGTCGGTGGCCAAGACCATGAAATGGGAGGAATTCGTGAGGAGATTCAAGGCTCAGTTTTGCCCTCTAGCGGCGATTAAGAAGTTGGAAGAGGAGTTCTTGAACCTAGCTCAAGGGGACTCGACCGTGAGAGAGTACACTTCCAAGTTCATTGAGAAAGCTCGTTTTGCGGAGTTGTATGTCCCAACCGAGGAGCGTCGAGTAGAAAGGTACCTCTATGGATTGAAGGGTAGTATTCGGGAACTGGTAATGGCAAGAAATCCTAGCACTTTCCAAGCGGCTATAAATGCGGCCGAGTTAGTGGAAAGGGAAAAAGACCGTCAGCAATCTGAGAGGGCCGGGGAGAAGAGGAAATGGGATGGACCGGGAAATGATGCTCGGAAAGGGAAAGTTTCTAGGCCGGAGCCGCGTGGGAATCGTAGTTTTGGTAGCAAGCCATGTGGCAAGTGTAATCGGATGCATAAAGGAGAGTGTAGGGCGGACTCGGGGTCGTGTTTTCATTGTGGGCTGCCGGGTCACATGTCAAGGGATTGCCCGCAGAAACCGGGTTGTTTCCAGTGTGGGTCAATGGATCATAAACGGTATAACTGTCCCAAGCTTAGGAGAGGAGGATCGGATCAGTTTGGGAATCGCCAGGGGGTGCAAGGGGTGGAGAAGAGGGAAGAACCGGCACGCGCGAAGGGTCGTGCATTTCGTATGACAGCGGATGAGGCGGAGGAAACTCCGGATGTCGTGACAGGTACCTTTTTGGTGAACTCTTTATGTGCCAATGTGTTATTTGATTCGGGGGCGAATCGCTCCTTTGTATCTCCTGCTTTCATGAAACGTTTGGGGGTGAGGCCTAAGCGTTTGGGTAGTGCCATAGAAGTGGAGACCGCCGATGACAACGTGGTACTAGTTAGTAGTGTGGTGGAAGGGTGTTGTATAGACATAGAAGGGAGTTTGATACCGATAAGTTTGTACCCTATGCCGATGGGAGGGTTTGATGTAGTGTTGGGAATGGATTGGCTGGCTAAAAATAATGCTACCATCGTTTGCAACAAAAAGTTGATCCGTGTGCAATTGCCGGGTAAGGGAATGGTAGTGATTTATGGGAACCGTCGAGATAGGAAGTCTAACCTTATTTCCTTGGTTAAGGCTACTAAATGTCTAAGGAAGGGATGTCAGAGTTACCTAGCTTATGTGGTGGATGCAAAGAAAGAAAAGCGCGAAGTAAGAGATGTACCAATAGTGGGTGAATACCCGGAGGTGTTTCCGGACGATTTGTGCGAACTACCACCGGACCGCCAAATCGAGTTCCGAATCAACCTGGTGCCAGGAGCCACACCAATAGCTCGTGCACCATATCGATTGGCACCCTCCGAGATGAAGGAGATGATGATCCAACTCCAAGAGTTGCTAGACAAGGGGTTCGTGAGACCGAGTACCTCGCCGTGGGGTGCGCCGGTGCTTTTTGTGAAGAAGAAGGATGGGACTATGAGGATGTGTATCGATTACCGCGAAATCAACAAAGTTACGGTCAAGAACAAGTATCCGCTCCCCAGAATTGACGACTTGTTCGACCAGTTGCAAGGAGCTAGCTACTTTTCAAAGATAGATCTGAGATCGGGGTACCACCAACTCAAGGTACGAGGAGAAGATATTCCAAAGACGGCTTTTCGAACCCGATACGGTCATTACGAGTTTTTAGTGATGCCGTTCGGATTAACGAATGCCCCCGCCGCGTTCATGGATTTGATGAATAGGGTGTGTCAACCCTATTTAGATAAATTCGTGATCGTCTTCATAGATGATATTCTCGTCTACTCGAAGTCGGAGAAAGAGCATAGGGAGCATTTGAGAGCTGTGCTAGAATTGTTAAAGCGGGAGAAACTCTATGCCAAATTTTCGAAGTGCGAATTCTGGCTTCGAGAGGTGCAGTTTTTGGGACATGTGGTGACCCAGAGTGGAATCAAGGTGGACCCGGCAAAGGTAGAAGCTATCAAGAACTGGGAACCGCCCAGAACGCCGTCCGAAGTCCGTAGTTTCCTTGGGTTAGCGGGGTATTATCGGAAGTTCATCAAAGACTTCTCGAAAATTGCTACTCCGTTGACTTCTTTGACCAAGAAGAGCACCAAGTTCAATTGGACCGAAGGGCAAGAATAAGCCTTCCAAAGGTTAAAAGAAATGTTGAGCGAGGCTCCGATTCTAACCTTACCCGAAGGAACGGAAGACTTTGTGGTGTACAGCGACGCCTCTAAATTGGGCTTGGGGTGTGTCTTGATGCAGCGTGGTAAAGTGATCGCTTATGCGTCCCGTCAATTGAAGGAGCATGAGAAGCGATACCCCACCCATGATTTAGAACTGGCGGCCGTTGTTTTCGCCTTAAAGATTTGGAGGCACTATTTGTATGGGACGAGGTGTAAGATCTTCACCGATCACAAAAGCCTTCGTCACATCTTCGATCAGAAAGAGCTAAACATGAGGCAACGCCGGTGGATGGAATTGTTGTCAGACTACGATTGCGAGATTGAGTACCATCCCGGAAAAGCCAATGTAGTGGCGGACGCCTTGAGCCGTAAAGAAAGAGGAGAAGCCTCGAAGATCATAGCCTTAAGGGCTGAGGTCACATTTAATCTGCGGGGTGAAATAAAGAAATGGCAAGGGGAAGCTTCTGCGGTTGAGAACCTCAAGAAAGAGCGGATGGTGGGAAACGTGAACTCCCTAGTAGAAGATAGCCGAGGACTGAAATGCCTCCACGGTCGAGTATGGGTTCCGAAGTTGGGGAACGTGAGGAAGTTGATACTAGAGGAGGCTCACAGGTCAAAGTACTCCATCCATCCAGGGACGAACAAGATGTTTGGTGATTTGCGGCAAGACTATTGGTGGCCGGGTATGAAGAAGGATATAGCTTACTTCGTGGAAAGGTGTGACACTTGTTTAAGGGTGAAGGTAGAGCACCAACGACCGTACGGAAAACTCCAACCCTTGGATATTCCGGTATGGAAGTGGGATCAAATTGCGATGGATTTCGTGACAAAGTTGCCTAGAACTCCAAAGGGCTTCGATGCCATCTGGGTAATTGTAGATCGACTCACCAAGTCGGCGCATTTCCTTCCAATAAAGGAATCATACCCGATGGAGAAATTGGCAAAGTTGTACATCGACGAGATAGTGACTCGTCATGGAGTGCCATCGTCAATAGTCTCAGATCGTGATAGTCGATTCACGTCGACTTTTTGGAGGAGCTTTCAACGAGAAATGGGGTCTCAAATCAAGATGAGCACCGCATATCATCCGCAGACTGATGGCCAGAGTGAGCGGACCATCCAGACCCTGGAAGACATGTTGAGGGCTTGCGCTTTAGATTTTCAGGGTTCGTGGGAGAACCACCTGCCATTGATCGAGTTTGCGTATAACAATAGTTATCATGCAAGTATTAAAGCCGCTCCTTACGAGATACTCTACGGTAGGAAGTGTCGGACGCCCCTTTGTTGGAACGAGGTCGGAGAGAAACAACTGGCTGGACCCGAAATAGTACAGTTGACGGCCGACAAGATCGACCAGGTTAGGGAAAGGCTGAAGGTTGCTCGTGACCGACAGAAGAGTTATGCCGACAAGAGGCGTAAGGATATCGAGTTCCAAGTTGGGGATAAGGTAATGCTAAAAGTATCCCCTTGGAAAGGAGTAATCAGATTCGGGAAGAGGGGAAAGTTGAGCCCCCACTATATAGGACCGTTCAAGATCATTGAGCGCGTCGGAGAAGTAGCTTATAAGTTGGAATTGCCAGTAGAATTGCAAAGAATTCATAATACCTTTCACGTGTCGAATCTGAGGAAATGCTTGGCGGAAGTCGAAATGGCAATACCCCTGCACGAAGTCCAGATTGATGAGAAATTGAACTTTGTGGAGGAGCCCGAAGCTATCACCGACCGTAAGGTTTGATGAACAAGGAACAAAGAGATTGGTCTAGTCAAAGTGTTGTGGCGTTTCCACAAAGGGAGTGAGGCAACATGGGAAACTGAGACCGATATGAGGGCCAGATACCCGCACCTTTTCAGTGATGAGATTCCGGGGACGGAATCCTGTTAAGGGGGAGGTGATGTAACACCCCATATTTCTTTTGTGGCCTTTTTGGATAAATAAAGACTTTTGGGGAGTCCATTGTGTTGGTTTTGAAAATTCTGTGGCAAATGTGTGAAGAGGAAAAGTTAAGCTAAATAAAACCCTCCAAAAACCCTCATTTGGTTGATTTCTGGCGGCTGAGAAGTGTTGGAGAGGAGGAGGAGCTCAAGAATTCCTCCATTGAAGGTTTGGGGAGGTGATTAAGCTAGAGATTGAAGGTTTTGGCTGCAAAGGTACACTCTCATCTTCATCTCTTTAATTTGTCTTAGATTTGGGGCTTAGATATGTGTTTCCAGATTCAATCTCTTCTTCTCTTATTGTATTGATGATAGAACCAATTGGAAGGGTGGGTTGGAGAAATCCCTTGAGGAGTTTGTGGGCTCTTGGTGATATTCCACCTTTCCAATGGAGATTGTAGGTTTTGTACTTCCTTTTGGGTTTTATGACTGAAATATTGGTTTGGGAGAGCTAGAGCTGATTTGGGAATGTTTGAGGATGAGAAATCTTTGGATTTGGGAAGAAATCTCATGCAGGAAAAAGTGTGTCCAGAGGCCCGCGCCGATGGGCTGGCGCCAGCATCGGCGCCAGGCTCTGTTTCATGTTTTTTTCGTTTTTGCTTCGTTGGTCGTTTGGGCTTGGGTTCGAGGTTTGGTTTAGGGGATTGCCTTAGGACAGTATGGGGAATGTTTTAGAACATAATGGGGAGTCTAATACCTCATTTGTTAAACCCAATTCAGGTGATCGTTTGGCGATTAAGTGAGCTTCGAGTAGGGTGTCTTTTAGCCGAGTACCAGGTGAGTTCCCTTATGCATTATTTCTATCTTTTAAAATGAAATGCGAAGAATTGATATGTCTGAAAATGAGTTACTTGATTATCATGAATCTTATGTTTTCTTATGCATGAAAAGTGTTAGTTTGTAATGTGGAAGGAGGATATTCCTCGAGTAAGTTTAAAGCATGTTCTAAGTGTTTATGCTGGTGATAGAGTCGGGTTACACAGTGGAGGACCCCCGAGTTGCCGTCCCTGGCTTTGTAAGGTGATGAGTTGCCGTCCCTGGCTTTGTAAGGTGATGAGTTGCCGTCCCTGGCTTTGTAAGGTGATATTGGTCCGTACCACTGTGTATACCCTTGTTTGAGCTCAAACTTGTTAAGTGTTATTTGCATGGAAAAGTGTTTTTCTTTAAATGTTTTGCGGCTACGCTTTAGGGGGGAATTCACTAGACCTTATGGTCTAACCCTCGCTTTCAAAACTTTAAAACCATTTTCAGGAAAGGGCGGCTTAGGTACTTCGTCTAAGGGTAAAGAGAAGGCTTGAGGTGAAGGTGCGAGGCTAAAGACCGTCAAGTCTCAGTTTTTGTCTAGTTAACATCTCGGTTGTATTTGCTTGTGGACCTTAATCAATGTATTTTACATTGGAGTTTATGATGTAATTGGGACCCTTTTTGGGCTTTTGGCTTTATTATTATGTTATAAGATTTTGGGTTGTTACACCGGCAGTGGTGGTCGCCGGCGGCGGTTCATCGACGAGGAAATAAAACAACCCGCAAACCACCGCGAGACCACTACCCTCTCGATCACCCTACCGCATGCACCAACGACTCACACCACCACCGCCACCCGACACCCAGCCACCATAGTGGTGGCGCGGCAGCGGCAGCAGCGGCCGGCCGGCGGTGGCACTTCTCACCGGTGACGAAAACAAAACAAAGGAAAAGAAACGCCGAGATAAACGACGGAACCTTACCTCGCGAGATCCCACGACGGCGCAACCGCTGTCCTCCTCGACTTCTCCGGCGACGCAGGCTCCGGCGGACAGCAGTCTCCGGCGAACAGCAGGCTCCGGCGGTACTTCTTCTTCCTTCTTGCCTTCTCGATCTTCCTCTCTCTCTCTCTCCCGAAACTCTCTCTCTTTCTCGGGAACTCCGGCGCCGAGCAACACGCTAGGGGAAAGGGAGGTGATCGCGGCTGCCAAAGGGGAGGGAGGAATTAGGGTTTTGGTTTCTTTGTTCGTGGGTTTTTGGCCGAGAGGAAGGAACGAGGAGGAGATAAGGGGTGTTCGGTGCCTTGCATGGGCCGAGCCCCAATCTAACCTTTCCCCATTTGACACTAAAAGCCCCTCAACTTATCCTAAACCCGCATAATTACACTTGATCAAGAAATGTTCTCTATATTGGTCCCTCGACATCGAACCACAAACAAAACAATTAAGGGTGGACGTTTTACATATCTTTAAGTAAAAATAAAATAAATAAATTACATAAATGTACCGGGACACGGGCTTTACATATATGGGGAGTCGGGTTGCACAGTGGGTCGGCATGGATGAATGCCGTACCTGGCTTTGTAAGGTGAATGTCGTACCTGGCTTAGTAAGGTGATGAAAGTTGCGACCACTGTGCTATCCCCTTACGTGGAGTCAAGTATTTAAACTGGATTTCCGAGTATTTTATAACGGTTAAATGTTTTATACTGCTATTGTGTGGAACTGTTTTAAAGAGGGAATTCACTAGACCTCATGGTCTAACCCTCGCTTTTCAAAAACTAAAACCATTTTCAGGTGATAGTCGTGTTTGGGATTTCATCTGGCGATGATGGAAGGGTGTGGCGTTGTAGAAGAGCTAGAGTCTAGTGAAGACTTGTAGATTTCGTCGGGCTTCCTGTAGCATCTCAGTTGTGGGTGTGTTATCCGCTGCGAACTTAGAGTATAAGTAGCATTAATTGTATACTTTGGGACCAATTTTGGTTGTATTGTTACAAGTTTTATTTTATTGAAATTGGGTTGTTACAAATTTACCCCAGTGAATTGTTTAGTGTTTTTTTACGAATAAGCATATTCTATTCAACAAATAAGCATCTAAACAGCAACAAACAGCAACAAATCGATAAAATCGATCGATTTTCAGTATCAAATAAGCATCCAAACAACAACAAATCGATATTTTCAGTATCAAATAAGCATTCAAACAGCAACAAATCGATGAATCGATATTTTCATTATCAAATAAGCATCCAAACAACAACAAATCGATAAAATCGATTTTAATCTGAGAAAGAAATCCAAACAACAACAAATCGATAAAATTGATTTTAAAATCGATTTCAAAGAAACAAATCGATTTTCAGACCAAGAAAATCATAAGCAATCAAAGAAACAAATCGATTTAATCATAAGCAGTAGCAAAATCGATCGATGTAGAAGAAGTCGATTACCTGATTGAGGATGGAACATCGAAGAACTAGGGTTGAAGATGTGTCGTGAAAGAAGCAACATCGAAGAACTAGGGTTCAGAAGATTTCGATTTTGTTGTGGGCGACTTCGAATCTTCGATGAGAGGTTGATTTCAGGAGATTTCGATTCACGATTTAGGTTTTAGAAGGTGATTCGGGAGAGATGTTGATTTTGTTCAGAAGATTTTGTTCAGGGGGTGAGGAGCGAGGGTGAAGAGCGAGGGTGAGGGTAAAATGGTCTATCAGACCGTGTTCCAGTTAGTTCCAGGGTTTTTGGTGGAACACGCTTGTTCCACATTTGTTCCATTTAGTTATGTTTTGTTCCACCTTAAGTCATGCCAAACATGGGACACGAGTCCTTGTTCCTGTCTGTTCTGTTCTGTTCCGCCTACCAAACGCACCCTTATAAACAAGATGAGGCGGAGGCGGTGGCGGTGGGTTTTAAAACCCAAACTTACTAGTCAAACCCTCAACTATGGAAAGCTAGCAAATAAAACCCCTAAAAATAATAAATAACAACACCACCCTTAGACTTTAAAAAAAACTCGGTTATAACATAAATTGACGGTATAAACTTGACCAGACAACAAGATGTTTTATTTAACTCCACGATAAAACATGGCCATAAGGAAAAATAAAACTCAAGCCCCCTCCACCTGACAGGTTAGAGGCCAAACTGAATCGGAGCAATAAAAAGTAAACAACAACGCCATAACCCTTACCAACATAACCACAACCTTAGACAATTTATTTGCAAAGAATAAAATCCATAAAAAGGACACCGAAAAGGTAGCACAACATACTGTTCTAAAAGGCTCGCCGCAACAGCCGTCATGACACGCCGTGACTTAAGGTTTGTGTCTCATGCCACGCTATGCATGTGGCACACCATGGCTTAATGTGCGGTCTTTTGTGATGCGATATTTGATTTTTTCCTAACGTTTTTAATGTCTTATTTTCTAGTTTTTAATATATAACGTAATTTAAATTGTTTATTATCATTGACTTGTGAGTAATAGCACAAAACATATGTTTTTATATGTAATATTGTATATGATATAGATATTTGCCGTCATAAGTCACGTCTTGATAAACGTCGTGGCCTCACCGTGGCTCCTAAGACTTAAGGCTTGGTCTCGCCGCCACGCCACGCCTCACGCTATTTAGAACCTTGACACAACACCAGTTTGACCATGAGTACACACAATTTTTTAACCAACTAGACACCCATAAAAACTAATAACTTAACATACTGATCCTATTATTTTATCGGCAAAAGATCGTGTGAGAAGTTGAGGTGAACGTGATAAGTGGGTCTAAACCGTTGATCACTTTTAATCAAATGTTATCCCATGAATTGTGGTTTAGAAGAGAATTGATCCGGTGCATCTGGGTTCATCTTAATTATTTCGGTGCATCTCATTTTAACGGTTGATAACAACTTCTCACGTTAACCTCAACTTTTCAATGGAACCCAACCCTTATTTATCATTATCCATATATATATATATATCTATAAATTTTAAAGCAAACATTTTCTTGACTATATATATACGATGTTGTAATATATGCGTATATAGAGAAAATAAAGGTTTAGTGAAAGTGTGAGGTATTAGCATATATGTATTGCTTGAACCAACACCCAAACTATCATATTTTTTCTACTGATCCGGAAGCATATCAGAGAGTGATCATACGTAACGAAAATAGCGAATCTAAAGTTGGGTGCACATGGGTGAGATACATGTGTACGTGTTGGTGACACGCACCATGTGATGTGTTGAAAATATACTTTTTGAAGAAACATGCTAAACACGATCTTTTTGTACAAAGGTTGATACTGGCAACCCCAACCGGTCCACAATCGGTTACCTATCCATAATGTGGAAGGGCATACCTGACTCACTCAGCGGTTGTGGTTATGGGGGTGTTTTGGGTTCGAACCCAAGACCTTCTGCTTTTTGTACAAAGATGCCCCACCCATTACCAACTGAGCTACACGCCATTGGCATGATAAACACGATCTTATATGTTCTTTAACTACAAGATCCCTTCTACTAATTCAAACTTCCCATGTTGTCTTTTATAGTCAGTCCCATTCCCATTCCCATTCCCATATATTATATATTTCTTTTTCTATTTTAAGTTTTTCATTTTGTATCAACTTGTACGTTTTTACAACTTCAATTTTAAAATATCAATATAAACTTTGAGTTATTATTATGTTGATTTTGTCGGACAACAAGGAATATACTTAATTTGTTAGACGGTATTTATGGATTTATCTTCAGAGATGCTAACATCCCGAATGGATCTACCTCATAAAACAACTAGGGGTTGTTTGGCAGTTGCTGAATGGTTTGGTACAGAATGATTAAGAGGCTTTTATGATATAGTGCAAACTGAAATATGGTTGTTTGGTATTTGATTAGAATGAAATCATGGTACTGAATGGTTAAGGGTGACCTAAGATGCTAAATCATTAAGAGGGTTTTGAAACCATTAAGAGACAGACTTTTTTTTTGCCAAACAAGATTCACATCTGAACGATTCAGAGATTGCCTCTTAATGGAACTATTCAGAGGTAAACAAACAGCCCCTAAAAGGAGGTGAGGTAACAAACAATATGGTCGAAGAACATGACACGATTGCCGAAAACACATATTATTTAACGCAATCTATTTTATTCCCTAAGAAAAATATGTTCCCTAAAATTCATGATTTTGGCAAATGAAATATTTGAACAAGGTTGCAAGCAAAATTATCTTACATGATACATGTTAAGCCAATGAGTAAGTAACATTGAAGCAATCGAGAATGCACATAGCATTTTTTTTATTTAGCATAATGGCCAACGCCTAACGGACTAACATTTGACCAAATAAAAAATATAACCAACTCTAAAATCTATCACCACTTATAAATAACAACACGTATACTTGCTTTATCCAAACATCAAAAATTGCAAGAAAAATCAAAAAACTTGTCAAGGTTCTAAATAGCGTGAAGCGTGACGTGACGGGGGAGACCAAGCCTTAAGCCTCAGAAGCCACGGCGAGACAACGACGTTTATCAATGCGTGACTCATGGCGACAAATATCTATATCGTATATAATATTATATATAAAAACATATGTTTTGTACTAGTACCGGATGATTCAATGATAATAAACAAGTTAAATTAGTTTATATATTGAAAACTAGAACATAAGACATTAAAAACGTAAAGAAAAATCAAATATCGTGTCACAAAAGACCGCACATTGGGTCATGGCGTGCCACAGAATAACGTGACGTGAGTTACAAGTCATAAGTTACGGCACGCCATGACGGCTGTTGCGGCATGCCTTTTAGAACAATGCATACAAGTGTCCATGGATGTCGTGTTTTTCAATTGATATCAAAATGTTTAAATTGTCTCCATAAAATTAACCATTGCATGATTATTTGGTAAATAGTGTATAGCAAAAATTAACACATGTACTTTAGAAAGACAAAAAAAAAATGTTACGTATTAAATATCTAAAATAAATATTATTATTAAAATATTGAAAACATATATACCATTATGGAACTAACTAATTTCACGGGGTACTGGGTTGAAGACGGGTAATGCATTCCCTAACTCGTTCCATCCCTGTGTATATTTAAAATATACCTTTCTAGTGTTTTTTTTATAGTTTTCATAATCCTAATTCTTTTACATATTGCATTTTATGTTTTTCTCTTAATTTATCCACCACAATTGTCACTTTAAAAAAATGCTTTTGTTTTCTTAATGGAATCACGATTCATGAATTTATCTCTAAAACTTGATTTAATTCTTAAAAAGAACCAAAATGGGGATGGCCGGATGGGTAGTGGATTAACCAGGGATGGACCCAACAAAAATCGAGGAGGGGATTCATTCCCCCGTACCCATTGAGGACCGACACAGAGGTGAGGTACATTAACCGGGACCGGGGGTTGCTTTTCCTGCCCCATCTCCACCTCTTTGCCATCCCTAAGGGGAAAGTCGAGAAAACCTCAACATATATTGTAACATCCTAAATTTTCGTTATTACTTTTTTAATAAGAATTGGGATGTTTTCGTATTTGTTGTAACCTTGGGATTGTATGGAAGTTTTATAATCCAATTTAAGGTTAAAATGCAAAAGATGAAAGTTTAGTGTAACTTTTGGAAAGATTAAACTTAGAGGTATGTTTGGTCATTTCCTAAATGTGTGTGTGAATAAAGACTGAGAATGAGAAAATATCCCATTCATGTTTGTTTGAGTCGGCAACAAAGAGAAAAGACAGAGAGAAAGAAGGAGAACAGAAGAAATCGAGAAATTGATTTCATTTGGTAAGAATCGATTGTAATATTGGAGAAATTCGATTTAGATGTCAGTTTATGAATGAATCTGTACTTTGGGTTTGAATTGCAGAATCATATTCAAGAGACTGAAGTCTTATTTTGTTCAGAGTCGGTTTCACAAAGCATAAGGTGAGTTCATTCGATTCGTTGTACAAATAAGTGTTTTTAAGTTATACTAATCTTAATATAGCCGTATAAATTGATTGAGGACTGAATGGAATACATAGATTGAACTAATTTCACAAGTTAAGTCGATTTGTGGACTTGTTGAAATAAACTGCACGTAGTCCCGGTACATGAAAGCCCCGGTACTGAAATGTCCCGGTGCGGTCCCGGTATGATAAAAAGTACCGAAAGTTGGAAGTCCCGGTAGAGGCAAATCCCGGTACTTATGAGTTCCGGTGAAGTCCCGGTACATGTGTTGAATACCGGGAGTTGGGAATACCGGGAGTTGGATAAAAAGAGTCAGTTTACAGATTTTGGTAATAGATCTTGGATATGAACTTAAGAATATAATAGTTAAGGTATCCAGAGACTTTGTATTATCTGTACTATTCTAGAAATTGGAAAGTATAGTTTCATTAATCGTGGAAATGTGCGATTTAAGAATTGACATATATATTATGTTACTTGAACATATGTACTTTTAAATAGTAGTATGTTAGGTTTATAGACTGCGTTAGTATGATACTAGGCAGGAATGTGTTAAGTGTAATGGATCCATAGGCACTAAAGTTTGGTAATCACATGGAATAGGCGTGTGGTATTACTCGTTTAATCGTTATTCCAGTGTGTGTGGGAAATCATGGAATAGGCACTAAAGTTTGGTAATCACATGGAATAGGCGTGTGGTATTACTCGTTTAATCGTTATTCCAGTGTGTGTGGGAAATCATGGAATAGGCGTGTGGTATTAATCGTTATTCCTGATTTCTAAGGAAGAGAATGAGGTTGACATAAGTACTTGTAATCTCTGCTTCCTTACTGATAAATGGGCGTGTGTAATCGCGATTTATTGGTGGAGAGCATTGATCTAGAATCTTTGAAGATTCATAGTGTGACTCTGGGGTATGATATGCTGATGGAATTGTTGTCAGTCATAGTCATGGGAGTGGATAAAATTGTGTAATGGAATAGAGTTATACGTACGGTAAGAAAAGGGTAACCAGGTTTGTTATAACTTGTTTACATTGATTTTTGCAAATGTTATTATTGAAACGAATGTTCTCACTAGGCGTTGGCCTAATCGTTTCCTATGATGTTTTCTTACCAGGTTCAGGCCCAGACAAATAAAGGGTTATGGGACGAGTGTTTTTTTGGAATAGCAGAAGTGGCAATTAGCAAAGAGGAGATTTTTGAAGGATAGCTTAGATAACTCAATTAATCCGATTATAGTGACATGATTAGATTGATAGGTTGTTTGAAGTATCATGTATTGTAATTACACTCTTGATGGTTAATTCCTTTGCTATCTATATAAGTTGTAGTTTTTATTGTCATAACCTGTTGTAACTTGTGGTTTAATTTAGCCCGGATTTTGGGGCGTTACACTTTATTAGCTAAAACGATTAAGGGGCTGTTTGGTTGGTTTTCCATTAAGTCCTGTATGAATAAAGCTGTCTGTGTGGATTAATCTGTCTGTATAGATTGAAAAAGTTTTTGTTTGGGAGGGTGTTTTCATAGATGGAACGACCATGTTTTTTAATTGAAAGAGACTGGTTTAGACAAAACTTGGCTTTCTGCATAAAACTCCCTCCTAAAAGCTTAATAAATAAGTCACTTTCTATCTCATTAAACCACTACCAAACAGTGATGTATAGATGACTGAATAAGCTATCAGTCTCATTAAGCTCATTAAGCTGCTAACAAACATGCCCTAAGTCTTTGACAAAATTTTAAGTAAATAAATTATTGATAGGCCCAAATCCATGATAGGTCCCACATTCAATCCCTCCGCCATCACGTTAGTCTTAACCACCGAATGAATTAAAAAGTAGTTTGTCATATTGATGTTTTTGAAAATATATTTCATATATTGACATGTTAAGATTGAAGGTAATCAATTTTAAACTTTTCCAATAACTTTATGATATTCTGATTTACATTGTTTCATTTATTACTATGCTATTGGTTTTCCAATAATTAAATTCATGAGATTTAAGATTAGTATTAAGAGGGTTTGAGGCAGGCATGGCAATTTGGCCCGATCCGGTGGGGAACCCGGTTCACTTGACCCGACCGGGACCGGGGATTCCTCGCCAAACCGGGTACCGGGGCCGGGGCCGGGGAAACCCGTTAGTTGAAAACCGGGGCCGGGTTGACCATTCACCGACTCGCCCCGGACCCGGTATATATATATTAATAAAAAAATTAAATATTTTATATATTTATTAAATATATAATAAATTTTAATTTTCTAAACCCTATCACCAATTTACTTTTTTAATATAATACCGACATTATTTACAAAGACGAGAGAAAACCCGAAAGGATGCGTTTGGTACGCAGACGGGATAGAACAGAACATGACGGAACATGACAGAACAGAACAAGACAGAACATTTGTTCAACGTTTGGTAGACATGACTGGACAGAACAGAACATATAACATTAGATGAAATAAAATAAATAAAATTTAAAGAATGAGTGAAATATAAAATAGAGCGTGTATTTGATGTTTTAGGATAAAATTAGATTTTATTTTGAAGTTATATTTGTAAAACATAAGCTTGCTCCATCTTGTTTCAGCTTGTTCCATGGGGTATGGGTGGAACATGCTTGTTCCACTTTGTTTCACTCTGTTCCACATAAAAGTCCTGCCAAACATGAAACAATGATCTATGTTCTGTTTTGTCCTGTCCTGTCCAGTGTACCAAACGCACCCAAAAGAAAAATAACGAGACCTAAAAAAAGCTGCAAATGCTATAAACAAAAGTATAGGGGTAGATCATAGAAAATATACGAAATCGAGGGGGTTACATGACACTTCTATTGGTTGGTATGCAAACTCAATTCCAGCTTTTTCTTTTTCCATTTTTGGAAGCAAAAGGTGTATATCATGATGTTTTGACTTTGACCATGTTTTTTAGAACCTCCCACGTGATTAGTTTTTTTTTTAATATCATGCTTAGTATTGCTTACATTACAATTTTCGATCTTATAGTTTTTTTTTAATAAAATAAACATATAATTGATGTGATTTATATTAAGGTATATTAGTTTGTAACATATAATAGATGTTACAAAATTATATAAGTATACATATAATTGACTAGCTAGGTTGTCAATCGGTTATATTCATACTATATAATTGTCTTATCACTACAACAGATGTAGTCTATTGTGACGACTTTTGTCGTCGCAATAGAGTACATTTGTTGTAGTGCATTTTACAACTTAGGTTTTCATATTGGCATAGACCTTGCTAGCCTTCTAGTTGTAGTGTTAGATTCATCACCGACACTTTATTTCTTTTTTAACAGTATTTCAGTAAATAATAAACTGTTGTCTAGAAATAACTATCAAGGAACTCTATAATTAGCATAGGGCTATACTTGTCACATGATGTTGCCCCACACGCTTCTTATTTCTCCAAATAGTAAATTTAGATAAAAATTATTAATCATGAGTTGGTTTGATTTAGATCTAACTTGTTACTATTGGTTAAATGTTCCTTTTATCATGTTTAGTATTTACTGTGGAAAGCTAAGCCATGAGTAAGACATTTGCCCTATTATATTTTCAAAGAAGAAAACAACATAAATGTATTGTTTATGTTCTTTTTTTGACTTTCTTGTTTCTGATTCTTATCGTTACATTACATACATGTATATACAAATTATTTTACTTCTTACACTTTATAGAAACCATAAGTACAACATGAACCCATGCTAGAAACTTCAAATTTTATCGTACAAAAGGATGTGCCATCATCGTCTAGAATACTCTCACAGTATTGGTTTTACGACCATCACTGGATAGATAATTTACGTGTCCTACAAGTTGGTGGATGGTGTCTGGAGTCGAATTTCTGACATTTCGCTCATTCTGTAAAGATGTTCACCTACTTTCCCGTTAGACTAAAATCGCAAGGTCAACTTCTAATTTTATCAACACTATAATCGGTTAATGGCCAAATTCTTGTTACAAGAACTACCACTGTGGAATTTTATGTGAAATTTTGATTTGATAAGTTGAAAATGTGGTGACATCAAAAAGTGCAAAACAAGGGGTTCGGATCCACTTATTACGGATCTAGACATTTGGATCAAAACTAATTGAAGATCAACACTAATGAGATGTACAAAATCAATTCCAATGAGAAACACAATTTTTGGGTTGGGTGAGATTAAAATTGATCAAAGGTTCAGATCTTTTCTTACGTTTCTTACCTTAATTTTTCTTCCACACGACTCTTCGTCTAGGTGTTAAGATAAACTAGAAGTAGTTTTGATGAATATGTGAAATACCATAAGCTATCTTGATACTTCTGTAGTGTATGAATAAAATACTTTAATTTATAATTACATAAAGTGTTAATATTTCAATAGGTTTAGGCCATCAGTACCCCATGGAGGGCATCTTTCAAAGATTCCACTCCACATCAGCGCCACATCAGCTTTTCTTCCATCCCTCACTCGATCCCTCACGATCCTTAAACACCCGTACCCCATTCCCTCAAACCCTTTTGCCACCTCATTTATTTTAATTCTTTTATTTATACATTTAATTATTTAACAAAATAAAAATATTTATATATTTTTTAATAAATAAAAATAAGATAAATAATAAAAATAAAAATTCATATCATTCATTAAAAAATTAAAAATTACAAAATACAAAACACTACCAATTATGAAATTTTTGGATTTGCTCTTTTCTCGCTAAAGTAGCCCTCAAAGCGTTTCCCGTAAGGTGATCATGCGGGGTTATGAAATACTCGAAGTCTTTCTCAAATCGTTTATCTCGTTCGATTTCTCGTTCGTGTTCTAACCTTTGAAGTTCGAGTTTTGAGCGTTCGATTTCGAGATCGAGTTTTTTCATTTTGTATTCCATTGTATCATCAATCTTGTTGTTGAACGTCGTCAACAACTGAGTAACACTTTCGTCCGTATTCGTGTAATAACCCGATTTTCTAGTTAGCATTGAAAGTTGGTGGCCAAAGTGAGAAGATTGAAACTTTAGTGCTCAAGGGTGAAATGAGAGAGTTAAATAAGAGGAAACCCTATGTTCTTCATTTCTTTTGTGTTTGGTTCTGTGGATCGATAGAAGAAAAGGGGAGAAGAGAGTTTGAGAGCCAAAACCCTAATGTGGGGGTGTGGAAGAAGGAAGGCTTCAAGGATTGATGGTAGCATCTTCAAGGTATAATTTCTCCTTCTACACTTTCTTTCTCTTTGTGGTGATGTTTAGTTAGAAGTATTAATGGAGTATTCTAGAGTTAGATTATGGGTTTTGTTACCTTCTTTGAGAATCCTTCACCAATTCAATGGTGGAAGTTGATTCTAGCAAGGTTTTGGGCTTTAATGGAGTTTTGAGTTTTTGAGGATAAAAGTGGTGAATCATTAGATGGATTTAATGGATTAGATATTATTTTAATTGTTGGTAATTGGTTCTTAATGTTGTTTATATCCATGATGTCGATTTGGGAGAATTAGAACTGAGTTGGGGGAATTTAGAGATGAGAAACCCTTGGCTTTTGGAAGAAAATTCGTGCAGGGAAAACAAACCAGAGATCCGCGCCGATCTCGGCGCCGATGGATCGGCGCCACCATCGGCGCCAGGCTCTGTTTCTTTGTTTTCCGTTTTTGCTTCGTTGGTCGTTTGAGCTTGGGTTCGAGGCTTGGTTTAGGGGATTGTCTTAGGACATTATGGGGAATGTTTTAGAGCATAATTGGGGAGTCTAATACCTCATTTGTTAACCCCAATTCAGGTGATCGTTTGGTGTTTAAGTGAGCTCCAAGTAGTGAGTCGTTTAGCCGAGCATCAGGTGAGTTCCCTTATGCATTATTTCTATCTTTTAAAATGAAATGCGAAGAATTGATATGTCTGAAAATGAGTTACTTGTTTATCATGAATCTTATGTTTTCTTATGCATGAAAAGTGTTAGTTTGTAATGTGGAAGGAGGATATTCCTCGAGTAAGTTTAAAGCATGTTCTAAGTGTTTATGCTTGTGATAGAGTCGGGTTACACAGTGGAGGACCCCCGAGTTGCCTTCCCTGGCTTTGTAAGGTGATGAGTTGCCGTCCCTGGCTTTGTAAGGTGATGAGTTGCCGTGCCTGGCTTTGTAAGGTGTTATTGGTCCGTACCACTGTGTATACCCTTGTTTGAGCTCAAACTTGTTAAGTACTGTTTGCAAGGAAACGCGTTTCTAAAAATGTTTTGTGGTCACGCTTTTAGGAGGGAATTCACTAGACCTTATGGTCTAACCCTCGCTTTTCAAAAATAAAAACCATTTTCAGGTATTAACCGTGTATGGAGTTTCATCTGATGATATTGGAAGGTTGGGTCGTGGCAAAGGGGGCGAGAGGTAGTGAAGACTTGTAGAGTACCGCCGAGCTTCTTGTAGTATCTCAGTTGTGAAGGTAGTTTCCGCTGCGAGTTTAGAGTAATTTAGATGCATTGTAGACTTTGGGACCGTTTTTGATTGAAATGTTAAGTCTTATATTTTATTAAATTTCTGGGTTGTTACAATTCGCCCCGGACGTATTACTCGTTGATGATTTTTTTGCCTTGTTTCTCCCGATGGGTCGTTGAATTTGCTCGTCATCGTCATCATCGGAAGGTTGGGTACGTTTTGAACCCCGCGATGAAGTTGTCGTCATCGTTGGAACGGCTCCCCATTTTGGACATTTTTTTAGGACGTCCCAAGCTTGTTCGTGAGTGAAAGCAACTTTATGGCGTGCTACATACCGTTCGTGTGCCGTTCGGGATATATCGGTCTCACTCATCCCGCTTGATCTATTATTGAGCAAGTTGTTGTAGATGCCGCCAAACGAATTAACTCTTTTATTGAGGTCGTTGAACTTGCTATTGAGTTGATGGGTTGATCTATAACCTGGTTCACGACCCATGCGAGTAAAGAACACATGCCCGATTCGGCCCCAAAAATTTCCTACATTTATGTAAAATTAAGTATAAGAATAATAATTATAATTATAATAATAATAATAATAATAATAATAATAATAACAATAAAAATAATTACCACCGCTTTGTGCGTTACCGACCACGGGGTCCTCCGAAACGTCAACCCACGCCGACACTAACGCGAGTTCCTCGGCTTTACTCCACGTTTGTTTGGCGGCTTTCTTTGGTCTCGGATTTGATGGTTCCGGGTTAGATTGTTGTGCCGGGATAGATTGTGGTGTGTTCGGGGTAGAAGGTTGGGTTTCCGGAACAATGTCGTCGTCGAGATTGAAGTTGGCCGGAGTAAAACCTTGTTCAATCAACCCGGGACGTGTAAATTGGTAAGGAATTTGTTGGTGAAATTGTTGGTGAAATTGTTGCGGATATTGTGGCGGATTTTGTTGCGACCATTGTGGCGGATTTTGTTGCGACCATTGTGGCGGAATTTGTTGCGAAAATTGCGGATGATAACCTTGTTGTGTAAACGCTTGGAAACCAAGCTCTTGATCTTCTTGCGATTGTGGTGTATTCGGTCGGTTACGACGGGATGTATGTGTTCTGTTTGAATTCATGATGAGAGGGGTGTGAAAAATAAGAGGTTGAGAGAATTTGAGAGAGTTTGAGAGGTGTGAGAAATAAGAGGTTGAGAGAATTTGAGAGGTGTGAAAAATAAGAGGTTGAGAGGTGTGAGAAATAAGAGGTTGAGGGTTAAATATATAGGGTGAGAAATTATAGCCGTTCAACGGCTAGTTTATAAAAAAGTAATTAATTTTTTTTTTAATAATCCTCGGGATGAATCGGGATCCCATCCCCGCATTCGATCCCTTCCCGCAAATGATCCCGCCCCGTACCCCATCCCCGCAGCCATCCCGCTGCCACATCACCCATCCCGCATGCTATCTTTCATGCGCTACGGATGGCCTTATATGACGTTTTTAGGCTTTTTCACAATTAAAAGATTTTCTCTTAATTACATCAAAGATATATTATGTATTTTAAAATAGATTTTTTCAAAGTAGTTTTATCTATATAAATCATTTTATTGTAACACCCTAAAGCTCAATACTGTAAAAATCTATGGTTAGATAAAACTACTTTGAAAAGAATAATTGTATCTATAAAAATCATTTTGGCTGACCTAATTATTTTGAATATAACTTAACATTATGGTGAAATTTATTGGTAGTCGATAACTTGAGACTTATAAAAATCTCACAAATCTCATTTTCTATCTATCAGCAACACCCCAAATATAGGATAACAAAAATTTCCAAAAAGATGGAAACATGGTATATAAATTTCAAGATAGGAGTCATCCCAAAAATGGGAATTAAAAATACGCCTATGAATTACAAGTTTGTAACAATTTAGGTATAGAAATAACAACATACTAATCTAATTCCTTGAAAGAAATAATACTACATTTGGGTTCACTTTAGCATGACATTCTCGTACCAGATGTACCACAACTGAAATCCAATTTTCGCTATTTTGGCATTTTGTACCCGTTAAGGTATTCTATAATATCTACGCCGTTCAATTCTTTTTACTTAAATAGTGTTCAACGGAATATTTATCGAAAATTACTCTAAAATTTTCGACGATACATAATTCGTATAAAATTTGTCAAATATCCATCGATAAATTTAGAAAATCTATTTTTTCGTATTCGATCTAAAAGTCGCCGAAAATCCATCGAACATTTTCGATATCTTTTAAAAACTCATAATAAGATGTGGGGGAAGTTATTACAATCATATTGATAACCTTTGTACATTTTAAATATATTATCCTCTTAAATTTGAATGAAGCTTTTAATTCGAATAATATTGACATGATTATAAAAATATAAATAAAAAAGCATGCTTAATATGAATGAAGTTGGTAGAGAGTATCTTTCTAAACTAGGAACATTGATCCTAGCAATTCACTTGTTGTGTGTGTATGTGTGTATGTATGTATGTATGTAGGTTGCCCACAATTTTCAGAATATGCAACTTGTTATGGTAGTTTTGTGTATCAAGTTAACTAGGGACCTACAATACTTTTAATTTATTTCAAAACAATTATGGTTTTATAAATTTTAAAACAATTTTGTATATAAAATACTTATTCATTTGTTAAGGAACATTATAAGATACTAATAATTTGATCTCAGTCTATTAATTTAATATTGTTTTATTAATAAACACCCAAATGAGTAACATTTATGGTTATTATTTTGGGAAATTAATTAAAATACCCAAGTTTGACTTTACTTTACCAAAATACCCTAAATCTCTTTCAGTTTGCAAAAATGCCACAAATTTGGCCCACCGCGGAAATTTGTGGCATTTTTGCAAACTGAAAGAGATTTATTGTATTTTGGTAAAGCAAAGTCAAACTTGGGGTATTTTAATTAATTTCCCTATTATTTTTGGTTCACTTTTTAAAAACTATATGTATTTGTAAATATACAAGGGTTTGGGTAGGGATGAGCAAATCAGACCGATTTCCCGAACCGAACCGGTACCATGTATTCGGTCCGGTATTCGGTTCCATATAATCTTCAAATTCGGTATTCGGTATTTCGGTATTCGGTACCGGGATTTTCCCGAAAATACCGAAACCGAACCGGAATTTTAAAAGTCATTGTTTTTATAAAAAAAAACTTAAGTATGCATATCATCTCCTATATAAACTAAACTTATCTTTGCTAATCAAGATATATCATCTTCTAAACTAACCAAACCTTCTCCATAAACCCAAAAAATCGACCCCGCATACATAACCATCAAAAAATCGGTACCCTTACAAACACATCAAAAAATCGACAAATTTGGGATTCGGGAATTGCTTTGAAACACATTTGAAATATTACGAAGATGTTTTGGTTTGCTATTGGTTTTGATACACATTCGATACATTTTCATTTTTTCGGTCCTAAGTGGTACTAGTACCGATTTTCCCGTCCCGAAACCGAAACCGAACCGGTAATACGGTTCGGTTTTCGGTACCACTTTTTAGTCCCAAAAAAATTCGGTACCAACCGGTTCGGTACCGGTCCGGTCCCGATCTCATCCCTAGGTTTGGGTGCGTGGGTTACACTTAATTGAGGGGCTGTTTGTTTACCTCTTGATAGTTCTATTAAGAGGCAATCTCTGAAAGGTGAATCTTGTTTGGCGAAAAAAAGTTTGTCTCTTAATGGTTTTAAAACCCTCTTACTGATT